>CM037015.1:22973972-23331472 GCA_020875875.1 Dioscorea alata | reverse complement strand
TTTTATATGACTGTTTAGGGTTTTCGCGTGGTCTCTGAGCAGACTGCCTATGTTATTTTCTACTTTTTTGAGCTTGTTTCAGTGTTCTCTCGTAGTTGTTTTATATACATTATTTTTTGGTTTTTAATAAATTATAGTTAACCACTTCATAAATAAATAAATAAATAAAGTAGCTTGGACTGATGGGGATGGATTACCAGATCATTAGAGCTCTACTAATTAAATGACAATTAAGAATGCAAGTAAGGTGGGTAAAGCCAGCTCTTTGCATTTATGAATATCATCATTTCATGAAATTAATAAGGTTCTTCAAGTCAAAGATATATGGCATGCATTATTGAAGCATTAGAAATGTCCGGTGGTTTGGAAGGAAGCGATATTTAAGGATTAATTTTTTATTAATTTATTCTCATAAACTCCACATGCAATGTTTGTGATGATATCCATGCTTCATTTTATGTTTCAATTTAATTATTTACTTATCTTGATAATTTGTTAATCTTATATGTTCTTATATATGTTCTTAATTTTTTGCAATAATATATGTGTTAATCTTTCATCTTTAATTATTGAAACTTAATTTGATGAACACGACCATACACCTTAAATGACCATTCCCACCACACATGCACACACACAAATATTGTGAAGAAGATTTGATGGTTTATGGACAACCATTAATCAATATATTAATTTGCAACTACCCACATTACACACCATCAACTTCTCTAGCTCTTTTTATCAAAAGAAAATATATAATGAGATACTTCCATACATTTTTTTTTTTAGGTAATGTGAATAAGCTATATCAGGTGTGTTCACACGATGAGTTAATATTTTAATTTATATGTATATGCCCTCACTTTACTCATGAGATCCGGTACTCACTTTTCTATATGCTTGTATCTGTAACATAAAACCTAAGAAACTAATGAACAACTGTAATATAAAAAAATATTTTTAGATAATTTATATAAATATATATTTAAGAGATATGATTGTATATATTTTTTTAAAGAATTATTGCCTTACCGTGGCCTCCCCTGGTTTTTGTTTTGTTTTTTTTTAATTATATATATATATATCAAATTAATGTATATAATATAAAAAATAATATTTAAAAAAAAAACTTTGTGAAATTTTATTGTTTTGCTCTTTAATATTTTACAAATTGATTTATATAATTTTTTATTTTGTATTTTTGGCAAAAGTCTACTGTTTGATGAGTTGTCTTATATATATTAGTATATATAGTCTAAAATATTATAGTTTTAAACAAACATATTTATAAAACTTTATTGTTTATTCTTTTGATATTTAATGAATGGGTTATATAGTAACATTTTTTTTTTGTAAAATTTATTGTGCGATAACTTGATTTTTGAAAAATTAATATATATATAATATTTAAAAAAAGTATAGTTTTAGGAAAATATTTATAAAAATCTAATATTTTCCTCATTCACCTTTTACTTGTCCTCTAAAAAAATACGAGTTGTTGTCACTCACACAGACTTGCTCTTGTACACTAAGAAAGGAGATTAGGTCATGTAAAAACAAGGTTCAATTCTCTCGGTCTGTTAGGATGCCTTACCGTCATCACAAGCCGATTGAGATCTGAGTGCGCCCATCCAAGTGCACATCCTCGAAGGGGGACCTTCCCAAGGATTGCATGAACGACTATGGATTTCTGGTCGATTTTGATCTTGAACGAAGCTTATTTCAGTGACCAAGAAGAACGGACGGATTCGGGTTTGCATTGACTTCAGAGACTGAATTTCTAATTATAGCATGTAAAAAAAAATGTTTTTTTTTTCAAAATCGTTTTTTTTCTAAAGTAGAATAAGCCAATTGAAAATCCTTTTTATCTCCCTTCCCATAAAAAAATTTCTATCTCCCTTTGAAAAAAATTTTGCGCCCCCCCCCCCCCCCCCCCCCCCCCCCCCCAAAAAAAAAAAAAAAAAAAAAAAAATTCTGGCTCCACCCTTGCTTTAGTTGTAATTTTTTTTATATAAATAGAATGTTGGCATATAAATAAAATATATACCTTTTCAAAATTATTCTCTTCAAACTTGCTATCATGACATCTTATCTCTTGTTAACTATGTATATTCATTAAATTTAATTACACAATATTAGTATAACATATTTATAATATTATATAATGCTGTTAACATTATATAAGCGACTTTTGTTTCATTAATTTGTTGAATTTTGATATTATATATGTTTCTTGATCTTCTGATCATCTTAAATGAAATCAATAATTATTGAACGTGTTAAGCAATAACTAGACACTAATGGAGCTAGTAAACTAAAATAGGCACGTTGATCATGAGAACTTTGTCAAAGAGCAGCCTATTCATTGCAGCTAAGAACACAATTACTAGCTTGAAGAGAATTAGCTAATTATATATTTATACATTTAAAATATATGTGGAGCTGTTTTATTGTGAGCATAGGTGGGGTCGTTTATCGCTTAATTGTTAAAAAAAAAAATAACACATGAACATGAACCGGATCTCACTAATAAATTCTTACAATCAATTAAAGAATAATAAATTAGACTTTGACTAATTAAGTTTTTAATAAATAAAAATTTATATATGTATTATTTAATATAAAAGTTAAATAAAGAGAGTTTGATTATATTAAAAGCTATATGTAAGTCACCATATAATTTTGTACTTATCTGTCCCTTAAAATTAAAGCCCTTAAGTGAAGGTGTTTATTGTCTATTGTCAATAAATAAAAACTATGCATACACACAAATGTTTAGAAGGCATCCTATTTTATTTTTATTTTTATATATACCCAATCACAAGTTCGTGCTCATAAAAATGGAGAGAGGTAATGCTATATGTGTGTTTGTGTGTGTGTGTGAAGGATGCATAATTAAACGTTATGCACTTCATCTCTCTTTCTTGGTTGACTTTTATTGTACGTGTTTAATAGCCATGCAATTTTTGGTGAAGCCAAAGTTTTTATTTCGTTACTCATACATTCTTAGCGATAATCCAATTTTGCCTAACGTTATGCCTCTCTCTCTCTCTTTTTTTTTTTTTTTCATAATGTCCGGAGACTATCATTGTATTTTATAATATTATTATTTTTAGACCATTATGTCTTGTGCTTTACATCAACTAAAAATATAAATGAATGAATGGGATGATTATTCCTTTTAAAATAAACAATCATTCAAAAGTTAATATGAGTATAGCCATATATAGGTTTTGGATGATGACTTTCCTCATAAGTTTTACATGATAATATAATACATATTAAAGTTAATTAAGTTTCATTGAATTTGAAACATGTTTGTATAATAAGATAAATGCCTAAATTTTGTGGGATGAGTTTCAAGTCACATTAAAATTTTTAATTCACATAATTAAATTTTGCAACTTATTTTTTGCTAAAATATCTTAATAATTTATCTCCGCCATATATAATAAATCAAATTTTTAATATTTAATCACCATTTGAATGCAATGTGAGTAAATATAAGAGAAAAGATTGATTATTGTCTCAAACTTTTGTTGTCTAAATAACTATATATATTTACTATAAGGAACTAGTTAAACAAATATTTTACAAATTCACATGATCAAATTTTTTTTTTTTTCAATTCTTAGGAATTAGCTCAGTGCATATCCCTTCACCAACTAAAAATGGCCATTAAAAAATACATCCTCAAGACAACTGTGCAAATATCTTCACCAACTAAAAATTGGCATTAAAAAAAATGCACATACTCAAAATACATGTATATATATATATATAATATTTTTTAGCCCCATTAATTAATGTATTGCTTTCCGCCAATATTTATTTCCATGTGTCGTTTGTTTTCAACGAATTAATGAGTTAGATCTAACTGTTATAAAGCTTCAATTAGTTGATCAAAAGGGCATAAAAATTATTTTGACTCCTCTATTTCAAATCAATTAATTACTCCAGCTCTGTTGCTCTCAAAAATATTTTCTCTGATATACTAACTAAATGTGTTTGGTTAAATATAATAATACAGTTTATATGACCTTAATTGACCAGTAGAAGGCTTGGTAGGAACACCCAAACCCTTCACATATTGAATTATTAATTAGCTTACAAGATGTCAACATCAAGGTCAAGACACACCTCACATGAAAATTCAATTATACAAATGAATATTTATTAAAAAAAATATAAGATATTAAAGTTCACTGCAGATAATTGAGTGAACATTAGTTATGCAATTCAATGCAATTGCCTAAATTAGACACCCAGTCTACATTATACTTGGCCAAGCTCAATTAATTAAATTCTCTGATTCAATATGAAAGATCAATTCCACATAATATCAATTCCGTGAACTAATTAGTTGATAGTATACATTCAACAGGCAACATCTTCATGATCATATATACATCACAAATAAGAGATGATTGATTCCGTGAACTAATTAAGTTGACAGTATACATTGATAATTAATGATTAATGATCAAAGTAGTCTGTATATGTAAATATATAACATAAAAGTAAGCAAATTAAGTAAGAGAGCCACATTTTAAGCTCTTTCCAAAGGTTTTGATCATAGGTTTTAGTATATAAGCAATGAGCATGATCAGGACTTGTTAGGCTTTGCATGAAAGCCACCTTCTTCTCTTTTCTCAAGAGTGTATGGCATGTAAGTTCCGAAGATTTTATCCCAAGTGATGAAGAATGGCTGAGAGAAGTTGTACTTGTTGCCATAGAGTTGATGATGAACATCATGGTAAGCAGTGTTGTTCCAGAAGAAGAGATGAAATATGTTTCCGGGGAGCCAAAGGCCGCAGTGATCGTCGATGCCTTTGATGGTGGCGAATGAGAAGAAGAAGATGGATGCTCTCGGTGTCATGCCGGAGATAAGGAAGGCGAGAGCACCGCCGAGAGTGTCCAACAGAAGGCCTTCGATAGGGTGGTTGTATTGTGCACCGAAAGAATAATTGACGATGATCCGATGATGCCATGAATGAATGTGCCGGTACAAGAACTTGTTAAGGTGCATGTACCGGTGCCAAAAGTACTGCCATGTATCGATAATCACCATGCTGATGATGAACTGTCTTGCAAGTACCAAGAGCGAGATCCCTTTCTTGTCGGAGACCATTTCTATGGACCTCTCATCTCTTGTTAACTATACATGCATAAGTGATTGTGGAACTTTATTATCTAACCAAAACAATTATAATAGGAATGAAAGATAATATATTTGTGTGTACTCACCGTGAATGTTATGAATGCGACGCAAGCTTGAACTAGTTGTTGGAGGAGGACTCCCTTAGCGACTTCTCGCTTTGATACCATGTTCTTGATTTGCTCGTCTTCTCTAGAGTGAAGCCGATAATTATCAAGTGGACCAAGCAATAGGTAGATGCCGGAGTAGAGCCAATAGACTGCTATGGGAATGATGATTGCCAAAACTTCATCGGAGGGAAACTCCATGATCCTTAAAGAAGCACTAAGTGATCTTGAAAAGAATGAGATGGAGATCCACACGGTGAAGGGGGTTTAAATAAGTAAAGGAACAAAGAGATCGAGTTTAATAGATTTGATTCATGGTCACACTACTTTTCCACCAATAATAAAAGGTTTACGGCAGGAGTGACTAAGCGGAGAACTTTTTTTATGCATGTCGGATTTTGTCAAATGTTTAAAGGAGTGAGTTACAATGGGTCAATCAAGAGAAGGACACATACCCAAACCATGGACATGCAATTTATGTAACATGGACCCAAAAAACTAATTAGAAATGATCAGTTTGTGAGGATTTATTATTGTTTCAAAGAACAGTGTGTACAAGGATTCATGGTATGCCTTTTAGTAGCTGCCTTTCATCACATAGTTTTTACTTTATAGAGAAGATGAAAACATGGTTTCCATGTTTTTTTTTCCTTTAAAAAAACAACACGGTTCCTTTGTTTGAAACCGGAGCCAACCGAAGTAGTTGAGTTACTTGAGTAGTTGAGTGTGAATTTGTTTGTATCATAATTCGATTGCCGTGTGGAACTTGGCAAGTTCAAAAGTCAAGTCAATGGTAAGTTGACTTCAGAAAAATCAGTAATAACTTTCACGAGCTTAAATTGTAACTTTTCACACGTTAATGGTGACTGTGTGTCACGCCCCGAACCCAGCTCGTCGG
The DNA here is from genome assembly GCA_020875875.1 of Dioscorea alata. Lineage (NCBI taxonomy): Eukaryota > Viridiplantae > Streptophyta > Magnoliopsida > Dioscoreales > Dioscoreaceae > Dioscorea > Dioscorea alata. The sequence continues at coordinate 23,325,309 of CM037015.1, read as the reverse complement.
ACCCGATGCGTTGACAAACGGCCGCACACCCATAGTGCATAGCACAATAGGCATGCAAGGCCTCAGAACTTATCTCTTGTTAGCTCACTAGACGTCTGTTGTACTAATCACTCCAAATCTGAAAAATTCAACAGGAAGGTTATGAGCTTGACAGCCCAGTAAGCAACCCGCTAAAACTAACTGGGATCATAAGAAATTTTCAAAATCCAGAATTGAAAACCAAACATATCAAATATTACAAATATTTATCAAAATTATAGTTCATGAAATCAAAGTAATTCAACAAAGTACAATTTAATAGTAAACAGAAATATATGTCTCCAACCACTATGGCCAAAACAAAATAACAGAATCATTTGTTTACCCTCGGTGACCCGAGCCAGAATATCAGAGGCCGTTATTCTTCACCGACGGAACGGTGCGAAACTATAGTTTCTTAACAGAGTCAGAGTTCATGTCGACATGGTCAATGTTTACCCCCAATGACAGGGTTATTGCCTAGCTAAATGGAGACTAAACGTATTTGTATCAAAATAGCTTTGTTATCTAAAAACAAAACATAATTTCAGAATTTCAAAATTTCAGACAGATCAGGACAGAACAGAATTTGCAGGAAGCAAACATACAAAGATATGCATGATCCCATTTATTTACAGTAAAAGTAATCCAGTTATATTCAAAACAATTACAAACATAATAGTTCAAAAAATAAGATACACGATCAAAATGTGAGAATTAATATTTTAGGGAAAGAAAAGTAATTCAAAAATTTAATAAGTATATAATAACAGAAATTAGATCAAAGTCCAACAACGTTTTAATATTATATAAACAAGCTTTAAAAGAATTTAAATAAATTCAAAATTATTGATAACCAGAAATTATATATATAATTATACATTTATATGTGGTGTTACTTACCTGAATAACGCCCAAAACTCCAAAACTCACACTGAATCAAGTTTCTGAGAATATCCTATATTGGGAAGTAACCTATTAGTTTCACCAACAAAATGAATTTTACAATAATCAAGGGTTTGCAAGAAAGTTTTTAGAAGGGTACAAATGCAAAAGATCAGCTAGCACTATACTCTCCCCAAATATGGATCTTGCCAGGGTACAATAGCAATTATCCAATCTAGGGACATATGAACAATTTCCTAATGACTGTTGAGTACTAAATCCCTCACAACTTTACCTATACGTTTCCAAATCATAAATTTCAAAATTCTGAGAAATGTAGACACCTAAGACAATGATATATCCGAAATTCATATTATTTACAGAACTACTCAAATAATAACATTCATTTGAACCTCCAACTATTTCTGCAGAATTATAAATCTGCCATATCCTTTTCCAACATGCATATCTCTCAATTTACATTTCCAAACGCAATGAAATTTTACTGACAACTAGATAACTCAAAAAGAAACAACTTTTCTATTTTTCACCTTACCCAAATCAATCTTTATGACCATCAAAAATACTCATCAATCTTGATGTTCTGCACTGACACCCCATCCGGGATAGCTTACTAACAAAATCATATCTCACAAACTATAGGTGAATACAATCTGAAATTTTGCAGGTACTTAAATGACATGAAACTCGACAATTCTTTTATTTTACAGCCCTCCAAATTCTGCCTCTAAGACCTCTAAAATTGATGAGGAATTTCTGCTATTATCACAAATAAAAATCTGAATCCTATCAAATTAAATCAGTTAACAATTCTTTTCTCATGGTGAAAGATTGTGCCTCAAACAACCATACATCTCATTACATCAAATATATCAAGAAAGACATCATCCTTGAGCCGTGGTTAAATCCATAAAAACATCATGATCAAGAATCCTAAGAGGATATTTAAGTGCAAAAGAGAAACAAAATTCCTTCAAGTACAAATTGGGAACAAATCCTATAACTCAAGGGCTAAATCTAAGGTTTAAAGATGAATCACAAATAGAAACAAATCTTAGGGTTTCAGAAAGAAAGAAAACCAAAGGCAACAAACATCAATAATAATCATTAAAACTATGCACAAAGCTCTAAGATCCTACCTGTAATCATGCTTGATATTCTGGATCTCGTCGTCATTCTTACGATGCAATCCATCAAAGAGGAAGGAGACGCGTTCTTTCACTAGATTTGAAAACACACGAACTCCCAACGAGATAAGACGGATAAAAGGTTCGGTTGTGGAGATCGTGGCTTTTAAATAATAATAAGTTAAATCGAACAGATATAATAATGATTTTTAACATTTAAATATATATAATTTTTAAAGTATATCTAAAGGTGGAGATCTAATCAAGGCTATATCGAACGATGGGGATCTAATCAGGGAGTGGGGTCCACACTGTGATTTGATGGAATTGTCTCCTCGGCACGATATTCAAATTATAGCCCTTCATTGTAGGAGAGTGGATATTTCACTTCCGCTCTTAACTAAAAAGTCGAATATTTATGGTTTGACACAATATGTTATAAAAAATTTTGCTTCTTTAAAATAAAAATTTTCTTTCAATTAATATTTTAATATTTTTTTAACCAAACACTTTCGTCTTCCATCCAAACACCATCTTACATGAGTATGAATTTATAAATCTATTTTATTCAAAAAACAAACTATAAATCTATTTTTTATCCCCTTTTTATTTATGTTCATATGCAAAAAAAAAATAAAAAAAATCTTAAAATCGTTGTGTATATTTTGGACTAGAAGCATTATAAGATATTTCATCCATCAAGCGGATGATTAGGAGTAATTGGTTAATTATCAGAGTTATTTAATGTAATTAAATAAATTATGATTTAATCTATATTAAAAAAAACGAAGATTTTTCTTTTGTTGTTGAGGGAATTAACTCTGAAATGTACCAGAGGAACAATATATTTTTTTTTTGAATAAAATGGATAAACCATAATTTATCAAATGGAGAATATTTAGTTGTGATCCATTAATTCACAGTCATAAGTGCCTGAATGTATTTACATTATATATCATCACTAATATTTACACATTGCCATGTCTATTGGAATAAATGTTGCCAAATTGGTACTTATTTTATTGTTTAAATGTCCCCAAAGTATGAACATAATGCATGATAAATAATGGAACAAATTATGATGCGATTCTTGAGCGTTTCAAGACATTCTAGATGATTATATGGGCTCCTTATGCCGATAATTCCCTCGACAATAAGACAGAACCCTTTATGGCTGATTTATGTAATGGATTACAACATTAAGTTTCGGATAGAAGAGCTTATGAGTAGAAGTTACTGTTAATCTACAAGCCTTTTGCAGAATTGATAAAAAAAAACAGATGTGGAAAGGAAAAACAATCATAGCTCGTGCATTTCACTTTACTAAAATTTTGTACAGCAGACACTATGTCCAGAAGCTATATATATATATATATTACATTGTGTAATAGAACTGGGCCTCTATCATAACATAAATAAGATATCAGCCCTTGATTAGAGACAACATTAACTTATAAACTTAACACCCTCCTCAAGTTGGAGGGTGAGAATATGATATAGACACACCCAACTTGGACAAAACATGCTGATGTTGAGGGCCAAAATTTGCAAGATTTGTTTGCTCTTGGCCGGTAAAACTTTTCTATTTCAGATCTCTACTTGGAAATCCATGTAGCTTGTAACATTTCTCCTTTGTAGTTCATAAAATAACCAAATCTTCTTAAAATAATATATTTATTTTGTTTGTTCTTTTCTGGTTTTTTGAAAGTACATCACTGCTGGTGATGTCTTTCAAGTTTATTTGGATTAGAGCTGGCTCTTTTCTCTTTCATTCAGATCTTTACTTCTTTGTCATTTTTATCTTTTTATTGCTTAAAATAAAATGTGATTTTTTTCACTTATTAAAAAAAAACTAAAATATGCATGTGATAATATTTATTTATTTAATTTCCATACCCTGTGGTTCAAGTAATTTCAAAGTTCTTGTTTATTTAGAACTTACATTTATATAATTTTAAATTCTCATCTGAATGACCAGAATCACAGCAAATATTAATAATTAAGATTAATTATCCTGCAATGATTATTTTTAAAAAAACCAAATTATAACCTACTAGTTTTCTATGTTTAAAAGGTCTTGAATTTAAAAACTTTCAAGTATAATATAAAAAAAATAAAATAAAATAAAAAAGTATTTGTCACTAATTTATAAAAAAAAAATATTTTTTGACGTAATAAATGATGTGCCAATTTTTTGTGTGCATTTTTTTCGCATTTGTCTTGTAGTACTGTATGCTTTGATAATTATAATATATTTTTTTTTATGAAGAGTGGATAAACCACTAATTTATTGAAAAAGAGAAGAACAGACAGAAAGTAAAAAAAGAGTACAACCAAACAGCAAGAAAATAAAACGAATCCTCACCATAAGTGAGGAAAGAAACAAAAAAGAAGAACAACAGCAAGAAGATAGAAGTAAATAAAAAGTCTGAACTAACGAAGACATCCAGAATGAGTCACAGGCCAGTCCAGACTGAGGGAGAAAACGACTACTCTCGATCCAGGGTGTGGTCAGGTTCTCCAGAATGATCAGCAATTCTGGAGCTCAGGAAGCTGAGAGATCTCTTAATCCTCCTAGAAGCATCGGTATTCTCTTACGAGTTAGTTCCAGCATCTGCAGAAAGCCAGAAAAAAAAGCAAATTAGCAATCTTGTAGAGAACTGAATGAACGTGAGAGCAATTTAGATTAAAAATTCGATTGTTTCTCTCTAGCCAAATATTCCAAAAGAAAGCACGGACGCTAAGATCCAGCAGGGTCCGATGGGAAGCATTTACTGAAGGAATCCAGGAGGTCCAAATGAGTGAAACAGAGGGTGGAAGCCGATCAAGATCAAGATAAAGCGGGAGGAAAGACCAAATTCGATCAGAGAAATCATAATCAATAAAGAGGTGATCTGCTGATTCAGAGTTTTTGTGACACAAAACACAAGTATCAGTAGCCAGAAGGTTACAACCTCGTTTGAATAAGATGTTGAGGGTGAGAATTTTGTATTCACGAGCAAGCCAGCAGAATAAAGTGATTTTACTAGGGGAATGAATTTTCCAAAATTGAGAATACAGCTGGGTACGGGTGCCTCCATCCATAAGGAATTTGTAGTATGATTTGACAGAGAAGATTCCATTTTTTTCTAGTGACCAAGAGTAAGAATCATCTTGATCACCAGAGCAATCCGGAAAAGAGCCTAGTAAATTGAGAAAATCATCAAGAGAAGCATTATGAAAGAGATTTCTATTAGAGGTAATAGTCTAGACAAATTGTTTTAAAGATAAACAGGGAAAAATACAGTCCGAGAAGTAGTTTGTCCAAAGATCTTTGGGAGAATGACCATTATACCATCTGTCAAACCAAAAAGAGGTACGATCACCATTCCGGATGATTTTAGAAACACATGCACTGAAAGATGGTAAGATGGTGTTGATCCCAGCCCAGAAGAAGGATTTGTTTCTCGGAGGATTCTGAAATAAAATTCCGGATGGTTTGTTGAGTGAGTAGTTTGCATCAATTATTTTGTACCAACAGCTGTTCGAAGTTGTGATAAGCTTCCACCACCATTTCCCGAGTAAAGCTTTGTTAAATTCCAGCAAGTTAAGAATTCCCCAGCCTCCCATATGACGAGGCCGACAAATCCTATTCCAAGCAATCAACCGAGAACTCTTAGAACCAAGATCTGGTCCTTTCCACAGAAAATCTCTCCTGATCCTGTCTATGTTTGTTTTCCTCAAATTATAATGTCACATTTGTTTTCCTCAAATTGTTTTTTTTTAAATCACAAGTCAGCAAAACAAAAAAAAAATCCAAACTGAAAATATCATAAAAGAATAATCTTGGACAAACACCGCATTCAATGAGGAACAAACAGCATCCACAAAAATTATAATAAGTTTATCCACCCATCTTTTCAAAGAACATGAAGAATTAAAAATTACATCCACAGTTGTAAAAATATTTGTTTTTACAAATGCAAAGAATATACACAATTTGGACGACGATATATAAAAAAAAAAAAAACAATCTGTTTTTACTGATTCTTAATATCATTGTGTAAATCTTGTATAATGAGGTCAATATTACTAATTACTCAATTGTAAATTTGCTCCTGTAACTAAAAATCGTTGATATCACAATGTAAATTTTATACAATATAGCATTACCATTAGATAAAAAATCTTTTAATTAGTAGTAAAAATGAATATTATAAGTTAAAAAAACTATGTACAAGCTGATGAAGTTAAAGTTTTTCCAAAAATTGTCTGAATATATATATAGTTACAGTGAAGAAGAATAATTTGTTAGTGAATAAATGGAAACTTAAGATCAACTGATGAATATTTGTGGTGGCAAAAGCGGAAGAATGAATTGAAGGGGCATCTGAAACAAGGACCACATTGAATGTTGATGTGACAAATGCTAATAAATGAATGAAAGCAAGAAAGAAGATCAACCACAAGACATGCTCCATGGCAGAGCTTTCTCTTTCTCTTTCACAGAGAGGACGGTGAAAAGAAGGGCCACTTGAGCAAAACCAAAGAACAAAAATGAAAACCATTAGGCACGTACCAACCACACGTGCGAGTGGTCATGGCGCAGCCTGGCCAATACACATCTATTTGAAGGCTTGAAGCCATTTTGTTGATTTTATGTGGGGGGAATTGTTTTGGCTTGGCCTATGGGTCATGCCATGCATATCAAGGATCTATTTCTTTGTTGTTTTGGCTGGTTTGTGTTTAATTTTAGAGAATTTTGTTTTATTTATTTTTCTCTTTTTGTACGAAAGATCATTTTCATGATATACCTATGAATGTGTGCTTCTAATTTTAATATAATGTCTATTCAATCCAAATTATGTGAACATGAAAAATATAGTCTTGCATTGTTTTATTTATTTATTTATTTTTTAATTAATAGGTGGCAACCGCATTTTGTCCAACTATTTTAGAGTTGATGTTTATTTTATTTTATTTTATTTATATTTTTTTTAACTTAAAATTTGAGGGTTGAATTTTAGAAAAATTAGATATTAAGTATAGATGCATTAACTAACATAGGTACATTTAGTGGAACCATGTAGTGGGGAAGGGGCCCAAGGGGCCAATATATTGTCCCCTGCACCCACCCCCTAACCAAAATGTTATTAAATTTATTGAATAATTACCCCCACCTATTTACAATTAATCTCCTTAATACTTTATTAACTAAAAATAAAAAGAGATTTGAGTCCCATCTTAACCAATGATGAAGCCATAACTTTAATTTGATTTTAAATTAAATTTATTTCATATTTAATTATTTATTTATTGTCTTAACTTCAACTTTAATTTTACATATTTCAATTGCAATTTTGGGGAGAACTTTTTCAGTAATGAAGATTGTAAAAACTCAACTAACGGCATAAAATTGGTAATAAATTTTTAACTGATTATTTGGTGACATACATTGAAAAATATATCTTTTAATGTATAGTTATATAATGAAACAATTATTCATTATTTTCAAAATATTAAAACTCATAGGTTCAATTATATATGTATTTGTTTTTGTTGATGTTTTGTAGTACTTGTTTATGTAAAAGATTTTTTTAATTATAATTATAATTATATTTAAACTTTGATTTATTAAGTTTCATTTACCCTTTTGTCTGTGATTTTTTTTATGAAGTGGATAAACCACAAATATTATTAAAGTAAGCACACAAAGAGGTACATTGTCTATGATTTTTTACTCTGCCGCATCGTATATTTATAAGATAAAGTACTACAAAATCTAAGATAGATAATTACGTAGTACTCAAGTGATAAAAAATGACTCATCCTCATGTGTAGGACTCTCCTCTCATAAAGTGAAAGCAACTTAAGACAAGTTCTCAATCTCAAACCAGTGCCCGGGACTAGACATCACTAAATGACAAGTGAAATGCATGAAGACAATAATTCATTTTATCTCATTTTCACATGTTTCACCTTCATCTTTATTTATCATCACAGTAGCTAGGCAAAACACATCCATAACATTCATTGCAAATCAAAATCCATTTTAGCTTAGCTTCTAAACAAAACACACATGCACTGACACACTATTAAAGAGTCATAAAGACTCTTTCCAAACTATATATATATATATATACATCTCAAGATGAAAGAAAGATAAATAAATGATATGGAAAATTAACGTTAATAAAGCACTAGAGACCTCCACGAGTGAAGTCCAAGCTATGGCGTGACTGAACAGCTTGAGAAGCATGATACCTCAGCAATGGAGGAAGACTCCTCATTTGCTCATAATTATTACTCACAGAGCTCAGAGGCCTCTCCGGCTTCTTGCTGTAATTCTCCGTCGACGTCACGTTCACCGCCTTCTCGCTTGCGCAACCAAGCAACATGCTATGCTTACCACTCTTTGAAGGCCTCTTCCCTTCATGAATATCCAACCTCGGCCGTTCATCATTTCCGGCACTCGCTGTAGTCACACTCCAATCTATGCTTGCCTCACTCGGCTCATACCCAGTCTCCGGCCGAAACAAACTACTCCCATTGATAGAAAGGCTATCAATTTCAAACAAATCAGAACTGGTTTCACTCAAGAGATCATCATCATCATCATCATCATCATCATCTTGTTGTTGTTGTTGTTGCTGCTGCTGCTGCTGCTTGGTAACCAGAGGAGGAGTCAACAAAGTCAAACTTTTTCTCAGAGTTGACACCATGACACTTTTCTCAATGAAAGGTGAACCAAATGTCTCCTTTTGAATCGTCATTCTCGCTGCTCCCATTTGTGAGTTCAACGTCATGAACGTGAGAGCATCTTCAATCTTGGTTGCAAATGATGATCTCTCTACAAAGAACTCTTGTTTCTTGTTCCCATTTATGTCTTCTTCAACCCTGGTTGCATCTTTTCCAGAGCAAGAACACCGTCCGAAAACTCTCAACAACCTTCTTCTTCTTCGCCCGTTTGACGATGACGACGATGATAGTTTCCTCCGGTGGTCTCGGAGAAGAGTGTTGCGGCTGTTGGCACTAGCCTCCGAGCATGTGCTCTCAGTCATTGATATTGATTTCAAGCTCATCATCTTGCCTTCTTTCTTGTAAGAACTGATCACTGGACTTTTTCCCATATTAGTACTTTCTCCGTCCATTACTCCACTGAAGTACTTCTCGGCACGGAAGATATCAAGCTCACCATCTTCACCTTGGGTTTTTCCTATGCTTATCCGCATAGTGGCAGGAGTATCACCAGAGTTATCAGTTTGGTCTTTTGCAAAGCTCTCTCTGATGAGGTTCAGGTATGAAGAGAAAGAGTCATCTCTTCCGTTGTTGGAGCTTGTTTCAGAGTTGAAGATGGTGGAGGTGATGCAAGGTGAAGCTAGTGTAAGACTTGCCATTTATATATATAAGAGTATATATATAGAGATGGAATTAAAAGAATGGAAGAAGACTATGAACAAAGATAATAATAATAATATTGTTTCATTTGTTGATAAATAAAAAAAAAAAATTGAAGGCAAGAGGAAGAGAAGAAGATTATTGGAAGAAGAGTTTTGTAAAGTTGGTAAGGCATGAGAAGGTTTAAATAATGAGAATAAGAGATAAAGGATGCAACAAGATAAAGTTGACAAAGAATAGTTAGGGTTTGATCTTTAGGTGTATGGAAGGGGGAAGTGATTTGTGTGGACGTCGCCATTAATGGTCGCACGTGTGGCATGTTGTTGTTCTAAATTGGTGTCATTTGGTCATTTGGAGGGTGGTTTTAGTGCCTGGAGAGGTGAAGAATGGTAAGGGTTTTGGATAATATATGTTTGTGCTTTGCATGAAAATAATAGCCACAAATGGATGAGATTTTTCAAAGCAAAGAATTGATATTTTGAAATAAAATACAATAAACACAATTTTCATTTTCATTTTCTCTTTTTAAGCATAGATTATGCAATCACTAGTTGTGTATGAAATCACTTGCTTTTTGGAATTCTCCTTAAGAGATTTTGGAAAAAAAAAAAAAAATTGCTAAATCAGTTGTTTCACTTTGTTAACATGATTTTTAAAGGAGAAGAAAACGCTCTACATGATTTGTTTAATTGATAAAAAATAATAAAAAATTAGACGTTAATTTGAAGGTTTATCATTTTTATTTGCATTCCCCACCGTGTATTTAACTCTTTCACTTTCATCCCAAGGGACCATTTGTAGGGTACCTTTTTTTTCCATACTTTTTTAATATATTTTGTAAATAAAATATTGATGATGGGTGTTTTTCTATATATATTAGTTTTCTCGATATTTTTCATTATGGACAAAACTTTTAAGATGATTTAGTATTTATTAATCGTTATATTTATTATTTTTTACCGTTCATAAAAACTTATATGTTTACCCATCTCCAAACTTAACTCTAAATGAGCACGTCTTAAACAAAGATATGCCAACATAGGATCGCATATATTGCAAGACCCAACATACATTTGAATTTGATCACAAGAAACTAATTAAAATTTAGTATTTGCATTCAATCATCCTCTAATTTATCATGATCATGTGGGGCAATTATATGAGTTGAAACATAGTTCTCCCTATAAATTAATTAGAGAAGATAATGAGGACCACCACTTCATCATGAAATGTCACAATGAACGTTATAAATACATTGAAGGAATCAAGGTTAAAGTTTTAGAGGGCTAGAAGGGATCATGAATGAAGAGAGGGTAGGGTTTTGTAGCTTATCTTTTTCACAGTGGTCCTTGGTATGATATATATGCATGGTGGTTAGATTGAAAACGTATTAAGGTTATAAACCACACTATATATTAGAGGATGGTACAAGAGTTTGGGTAAATTTTTTAAAGAAAATGAGGGATTAAATTAATGCTCCTAAATTTTTTAATGGTGGCTAGGTTTTATTCTTGTGTGGATTGGATGAAGTAGGACAGCAACATGACTATGACTCCTCATTTCCCATGCACATGATCTTGTTGCATGTTTTACTCCTCACCATATATTCTATTTATCTGTTTATCATCATTTTTTTAGAATTCATTTCATTTTAATAAATACAAATTTTGATAGCAATTCAAATTACCGGCCGGTCTTTGCAGTGGATTATAATAGAAACAAAAAGGAAAAAAAACAAAATTAATATATAGAACATACAATAAAAATTAACAAACTAATATATATAAATAAACAATGAATTTATTAAAAAAATAAGTAAGTACAAAAATAAATAGACACAGAGCCCACTGGATGTGAACGTTGATAAAAAAACAACAAATAATACAAACAATAGTAAAAAGGCAAAAAGAATGATGAAACAAACACATGATAAAATCTCCTTCAAAAAGCTCTCCTATCCTAGTGTGTCCAACAAGTCTAGTCTACATCTCAACCTCGAGTGGTTTGCCCCTTGCACATCGAGGGCATGCGTATCCTCGCACATAGTATTCCATGAGAATTGTATGCTCTTTTCCACTACTTTCTGCTTATAGAAGTTGCATCCATCCAAAATAGAAAAAAAACTAATTTTTCAAATAGCTAAAGTAGAAAATAAAATTATGACTCTGATCATGCACTAATTAAGCTTACAACATGACACCACAACTTCAGGCATCATCAATTCAGATTTGAATTAGCCCGGTGTTCTTTTGAAGGATTTAGCGATCTTATCCAATCTTGGTGGGAGGAGACGAACCCTCAAGGATGTGGGACTTTACCAAGAGGAAGTGTACTGGTGTCAGCGTTCTGAGGTCTCCTGGCTCAAGGAAGGAGATTCCGATACTAAGTTTTTCCACGTAGTGGCCAATGGCAAACGCAACCGTAATTTCATTTCCCACATTATTCACAATCATTCCACTTTGAAAGAGTCAAAAGAGATTGAAAAGGTGTTCAGTTTTCTGTTCAGATCACAATTTGGTTCTAGAAGCCCCTCACGCTTCCTATTTGATTGGAATAGGTTGCTGATGAACAAATCTAGGATAGACCTTACAATCCTAGAGACCCCGTTCTCGCAAGAGGAAATGAAAAAAGCTACTTTCGAGCTAGGAGCTGATAAGCTAGGACCCTAGATCAGATGGTTTCCCCATGTTCTTCTTTCAGAAATTTTGGTCGATAATTAAAAATGATCTCGCTGCTCTTTGTCAAGACTTCTATGATAATTCAGTTAATCTGGAGCGTATCAACTGGGCAAACATTATCCTAGTTCTTAAGGTTAAATCTCCAAAGTTTTCGACTGACTTTCGCCCTATTAGTCTAATTAACTTTTCTTTCAAGATAATTTAAAATATACCAGCTACCAGACTCAGCAAAGTCATTGACTCGCTTATTGAGTCAACACAATCGGCCTTTATTGCATTCAAATGTATCCTGGATAATATTGTAGTTGCAGAGGAGGCAGTCTTTAGCATCCAAAAGGGCAGACTACCGGGCAATATTATAAAGGTGAACTTTGTTAAAGCTTTTGATATGGTAGACTGGAATTTTTTATTTGAACTCCTGAAGACACAGGGTTTTAGAGATCATTGGATTGGCTAGATTGAAAATATGTTTCTTACTTCTGAACGGCTTAGTGAATGGGTATGTGAGATATCAAAGAGGTTTAAGACAAGGCGATCCGTTATCACCTCTCTTGTTTGCCCTGGTAGCTGACGTCCTAAGTACAATGTTCTCTAATGCCTTATCTACTGGTGTTCTTTATGGAATCCCCTTAGGTGATTTGGGGAAAATCTACCATCTCCAATAAGCAGATGACTTGATTATTTTGACAGCAGGAGGGGCCGAAGAACTGCGAATTATAAAGCTCATTCTTTATCTTTTTGAAGGCATTTCGGGTTTAGCCATAAACTTCCACAAAACCTCAATCTATTCAACTAGAATTGCCCTTCAACCAGACAGGTTCCTTTCAAGCACCTTAAATTGCTCAGTAAGATCCCTTCCACTGACCTACCTTGGCATCCCGATTTCAGGCAGGCGTCCTAACCGTCAGGATTGGGAAACCCTCATCTCTAAGATTCATTCTAGATTAGCAACTTGGAAATCTAGAATGCTTTCCATTAGAGGCAGGCTCACTGTGGTGAATTCTGTACTTACATCTATACCCACTTATTGAATGTCAATCTATAAGCTACCTGCTTAGGTCATCAAAGCTATAGACCACATTCGCCGTGATTTTTTATGGAAGGGTCCAGATATTAACAAGGTTAGAATTAGACTAGTTAACTGGAAGCGAATTTGTAGACCTCGAAACTTAGGAGGTTGGGGGGTTCTAAATCTGGTGGACTTCAATTTAGACTTACTGGGAAAATGGTGGTGGAAAATACTCACGGATTCAAACTGGTGTGGATATATCCTCAGTAATAAAATTCAACTATTACCAGCATCACCAACACTGGAACCTGTTTAATTTGTGGAACAATTCAAAATCATTCTTTTATTGTGGCATCTTAGACTTGCCTACTTGCCTTTCAAAAATGTATTTCTCACACTATTCAAGATGGCAGGTCCACCAACTTTTGGCATGATGGACGTTCCCCTAAGGGTCTGTGGCTATATTTGTTTGTAGATACTTTAGTCTCTGGCGGCACAGTGAATGCCTTAGCCCCTACTCTCCGCCATATCTTAAGAGATTTTGATCCATCTATTGAGGATTACTTGCTAAATCTGAATAGTGACTCCAAAGATCTTAAGCACTGGAATCGCACTGCTAATGGTGTTTTCTCGGTCAAATCATTCTACACCTTTTTGATTGATGGTGGTGTGCGCTGTCATCCAAGTTAGATCATTTGGAAAGGCTTTTTCCTAGGAAGGACAAAGCCTTCACATGGCTAGCATGGGATAATAAAATTCTCACTTTTGAAAACCTAGCTAAAAGAAGATGCAATAAGCTTCCAACTGCTACTTGCTTTCTTTGTCTCAAGGACATTAAAACTGTGGATCACCTGTTTTTACACTGCACGTTTGCAGTACAAATCTGGAATCATTTTTGTCTTCTTTTGGGTTTAACAAACTTTCCTTCCTCCCTTTCAAATTTGTGGGGTCTTTGGAGGAGTAACCTTAGGGGGTGGGGGGAGGAAACCTGGGATACTTTAGCTAGGGCTTTAATTTGGAATGTTTGGCTTAAAAGAAATAGGAGAATCTTTTATGATTGTTTTGGCTCTTCTTTATTTGTGATCATTAAGATTTCTCACATGTTTTTACTTTGGGTGTCTACAGCCCCTGATCAAAAGAGACAAAAGCTGGAGGAGGCAGTTCATTCAGTCAAAAGAAGCATGGAGTTTGAAGAACCCAAGAGGGGTGCGCCGAGTATCCCCACGAGTTTTGAGCATAGTACAGAGTAGTTTCTCCCAGTGTTGTCTTCTGGATCTTCTAGGGATTTCCTCTCTCTCCTAGGAGCGGTTTCTTGTTTATATTTGCCTTTCTTTGCTATTCCACTTCTAGTGGACTATGTTTTTTTTTTTTTTTCTTTTTTCTTTTCGATGGTTTTAGCCCCTAGTGTCTACGTCGCTGTTAGCACTGTTTTGTAGACACTTTGGTCTGATTTTGCTTGCTTATTTAATAAATATGGTTTATCCATTTTATAAAAAATAAAATAAATAAAATTTTATAATTAAAAATGCATTTATTGATTGCTTTGATTAAAAAATCCCACAAAATTTTATTAGAGTTTGGGTTGCTTTAGAGCATACACAAAACGAGAAGATAGTTTGCATACTCAATGTTCATGTGACATAAAACATAAGTGGTTATGGTAAAGTTCTAACATCACCTTTTGGGGAAAATTTGTAGTGTACATATTTTATTGCCCTAAGTTAATTAGTTGAAATGGTTGATCTTTCCGGGTAGGGATGGCAACGGGTCGAGTCGGGTGCAGGTTTTGCCATACCTGTACCCGAATCCGTTATCCCGCCCCACCATAACCCTATTTAAAAATATTTAAAATAAAATTAAAATACAAAGTAAAAATTAAAAATGTCAATCTAAAATTATAAATTTTTTATTTGAATGAACACCATAGAATAGAAATTATAAATAAACATTCAAAATAACAAAAAATAGACAAATTCAACACCATAGAGTGGGAATTTAAAAAACCTTAATAAAAAAATTGAATATATATAATTGGGAATATTTATTAATTGAATTTCGGGTCGGGTTTG
Organism: Dioscorea alata; assembly: GCA_020875875.1. Classification (NCBI taxonomy): domain Eukaryota; kingdom Viridiplantae; phylum Streptophyta; class Magnoliopsida; order Dioscoreales; family Dioscoreaceae; genus Dioscorea; species Dioscorea alata. Next base: position 23,310,125 of record CM037015.1, on the reverse strand, counting down.
GGTTCGGGTTCGGGTCGGGTATCAGGATGCCCATACTCGCACCCGCACCCGCTTTATATTAGTCGGGTTTTATCCGAACCCGACCCGAAACCCGGTCAAATCGGGTTTTACCCGTCAAACTCGGGTCGGGTCAGGTCGGGTCGGATCCGGTTTGGGTATTATTGCCATCCCTATTTCCGGGGCAACATCTTTTTATCAAATAAATGGACTATAAGGGCCTTTAATTCTAAATATTTCGAATCAATGTTCTCGTCCGTTCTTGATTTGTGCCTTTATTTTTTAAATACAATATCTAAATGTTTTATCCAAAGTTGTTTTGCTTTGAAATTAATGTTTATTTTATAATAAATTGGAAGCATTAAAACTATATCTTTTAATTATATTTCCTCTCACTTCTTTTTTTCATTGTTTGAAGACTACGGAAAATTTGGTTTTTATTTATTTTCCTTAAATCCTCTCCTTCTTACAACTAGTTTTTAATTTTTTTTTTAAAACAAAAATAATAAGGGTTTTCAAAACAACAGGTAATTGTAAAAGAATACACAAACTATAATTACTTAATGATTCTTTAAAAATTTATTTTATAAAATGAGTTAACACGTGGGACAATAAAAAATCTCCCACATAACTAAAATGATATATCAGAGATTATAATTATGCGATAATAAATCATCTACCACACAATTTTAACTGAATTTTTTACCAAAATTATAATAAATAAATAATATGAGAAAATATAGTTATTAAACAAAGAATTTAAATAAAAAAAAATCATGACATTTACGTACAACAATAATAATAAGATACAGATCATTGATACATCTGGCATGCATGATTTTGGCCACGTAGTTCGAACCAAAATATAGTCTTGATGGGACAGAACAAGCATTATGTTTGGCCAGGCCCAAGAGTACATTGTATCCATGCTTGCATGGTTCACATTATCAACAAACATATCAATTTCATTTAATTTATAAATTTTTCACAATATTTTTTTTTTCAATTATTTTCACAACAACAAATCAGAAGACCTTCATTGGTGAGAAAGATTTGGGGTGTGAAGTGTTGTTTTTGACTAAAGGAATTGAAATGAACATTTTAATCATAAAATAAAATATAAAACATTGATCGGTTTTTTTTTTTTTTTTTTTACAACAGACGACAAGCAACCATTTTGCGGGTTTTAAGTCAAGAACGTGCAAGTGCGGGAGCGCCACAGCCAGCTCAACACACACCGTGCCATCACCTTGCACGTGATGGGGATCGAACTCGGAGAGCCACGCTCGACACTCGAGGCGAACACACTACGCAAAGGACCTGGTGCCAATTAACCCAAGGGTTATTTTAGTAATGTAGCATATATATATATATATATATATATATATCATTGTTAAAATAAAATTATTATTATCTTAACAACTTGGATAAATCAATATCATACATATTTTATTTTCATTTTAATCGTGCATTGAAGAGAGTTGAACTCTTGTATTGTTTTGTTTTATTGATACAGCGGCAATTATTAATTTTTTATAAAAAAATCAATTTGTTAATTTTTTATTTAGACAAATGAAAAAAAAAAAAAAGAAGAAGAATATATATATAAGAAAGCATATTCGGTGAGCCTAAGCCCAGAGTCTTTGTATGATGGAGCCCAACCCTCAAGTTCTATAATGTTTAAAGCCTTATTTTCGTAGTTGCACTAATGAAAACAGCAACAAAAACAAGTTTAAAACACAAATCATTTAATACTATGAAAAATATGAATTATTAGGAAAGAAAAAGAAAAAAAAACTTTTTTACATTTGTACTAAACCAGTATTCTACTTTTTCACATAAAAATCTTCAGATCGAACGGTGAGGGAGTGGCCAACAAGAGGGTTTTAAAATCTAACGGTCATAACAGCACGATCGATGACCTGAACCAACTAGGGTTAGGGTTTTAAAACATTCGCTGGGCCCCACCTACCCGCTCAATCGAACTCCAGCTTACACTCACTCCAGGTAACTAACGCTGTCGTCGTTTACCACGATCTTACAATTGATCATCCAGATCAACGGTTGAAATCGATCCAAACGGAGGGAGGTAATCATAGCTAAGGTGACTGGATCTCGTATGGCCACCTAAAAGCCCTATGGATCCCTTATAATCGACGTCCTTGACGCTAAAACCCTTCCATCGTTTTCGCTGCGGGAACGATCTAGGGTTAGGGTTTTGGGTGCGGGCGTTGGATCTCGGCGACGATGGTGGCGGCGGCGGACAAGGGAAAAAGGTCGAAGGTGGAGGACGCCGTGGAATCCTCGGATCCGGTCGATGGGGAGTTGGTGCTAGCTATCGAGAAGCTGCAAGAGGTCCAGGACGAGCTCGAGAAGGTACTCATCTTGTGCTCCTTGGTCTGTCTCCTACACTTCTTCGTCCTTGTGCTTCTTGTTTCATTGTTTGCTGTTTTAATTTGGGTTGTTGATGATGACTCTGTAGTGAATTCGTGTGATTTCCTTGGTAATTTTGGTGTTTGGGTTGCTGAGGCAACGAATTTGATAAATGGTTGAGATTTTGTTGGAGGTTTTGTGGATGTTGTGAATTGTTGATTGTTGGTGGTGATTAGGTTGAATTAAATTTGAGGTCAAGGCTGTTTGTTTTGTTGTTAGAAATTTTTATTCGGCTTTCATGAATTGTTTGTTTTTGATATTTTGGTTGATGGTGGTGATTGTTATAGTTTCCGCATGGTATTGTTGAACTGATATTAGTCTTTAAATTTTTATGGTTCTAAAGTAGTATTGTTTGTCAACATTTTTTTTATTATATTGTTTTTGGCATGAGAGTTAAGCTCTGGTTGCCGGAATTTGCTGAGTTACATAAATCAGAAAGGTGAACAGTTTTCTACATAGTATTCTAACAATGAAGACGTCTAAGAATGTAGCTGAGTTAGTTTTTCTAACAGTAGAGAATAGTTAGTTATGGTTGTGTTTCTGTAGTGATTAATTAATTTTCCTTGTGTATGCATGCATTTGCTTGATAGATTTCTGAGGAAGCAAGTGACAAGGTTTTGGAAGTGGAACAGAAATATAGTGAGATACGGAAACCCATCTACAGCAAGCGGAATGAGATCATCCAGTCCATTCCAGACTTTTGGTTGACTGCTGTATGCAAAATATATTTTTTTAGTTTTGTTTTTATTTATGGCACCATTTGCTCGCATTGGCTTTTGGTAGGATGAAGCATGTTCACCAACTGTGATATTTGTCTTCTGCAGTTTCTAAGCCATCCTGCACTCAGTGATCTGTTGAACAAGGAAGATGAAAAGGTTTGGAATTATAGTGAAAAAAATCTGTATACATTAACTTTGTTGGAGTTCTTACACACTTTTTTATAATGGGTAATTCTATCCTCAGTGCAGTCTTATAGCTGCACCATTGGACATGACACCATGTGGGGCTTTTTTGATGGGATTTTATTGCACAAACACATCCTCAAATATGTCCATTTGTATCTATAGACATCTTGAAATGGATTTTATTGATTTGCTTACTAATTTAGTAGCATATATGTTTAAGTTGAACTATCTGTTGAGGCCTTCATCAATAATATCTTGTTGTTCATACATGGATATATATTGTTTTCAAGGATATATATGTATTCATGATAGATAGTTTTAAAGAAAACAATTCAAAGGTTCAGACAAATCTCATGTCTGTGATGGGACATATAGAATGTGGGGCCTAGACTGGGCATGGGTTAGAATCTTCCTTACTCTTGAATGTTCTGTGCTTTTATTACCTTTGGGGAAATTATTTGGTTATCAAGTCTTGCCTTGGGATTTCTGAAGTACCCAAGATGGTGTTTGCAATTACTAAGACTTCTTGCTGATGTAGATTTTGAAGCATCTGGTGTCACTTGATGTTGACCATAGCGATGTTAAAGCAGGCTACTCCATTACTTTTGTGAGTTCTGATCTTGACTGCCTTCTATTTTAGCACTTTAATTAATCTTTATATACATTTTTAGCTTGGCTGATTTATTTTATGGCTTAAAATATTCAGAACTTCTCCCCTAACCCATATTTTGAAGACACAAAGCTTACAAAGTCATTCTCCTATAGCGATGAAGGAACAACTAGTGTAACTGGAACAATCATAAAATGGAAGGAAGGAATGGTAAGTGCAACTTCTCTTGAATTTAAGTGCTGTTTCTGGATTCATTTCAATATGGTACCATCTTTTGACGCTTTCACTTCATTATTGTAGAACATTGCAAATGGTGTTGCTCATGAGAAGAAGGGGAAAAAGCGGCCTATTGCTGAGCAAAGGCTAGTTTCTATACTTGAATATGAGGATTTTCTTGGTTTCTGTAGTTGCAAATCTATATTCTGTTCTGCTGGGCAGAGATTATTAAATTTTAATGGAGGGCTCTGTAGATGGTAGAGCATTTTATTTTCCATCTCGGGGAGTATTTTGTGGGGTTTGTTTATCACAGTACGATGAACTTATTTTTGGTTGATCCACCCTCCCTGTATCTGAGAATTATGAAGCTTACATGTGATTAATTCATCTCCTTGGTTTCAATGGACAATTGCGTACTCATAGTGTGATCTAGCAACTTTTATGTTCCCTGCTCATCTTTAAATGTTTCAGTTCTGTGTTCACCTATTTTGCTGTTTTACTTTTGTTTGACCTAATTTACATTTTCTACTATTTGGCCTTCTATTTTTATTGCAGTTTCTTCAGCTGGTTTGGCGAAACACAAGATAAGAGTCCGTCCTCGATGATATTTGATGAGGTAATTATTTTTGAGTTAAGAGGGACATTGGACATATTATTCTGTCTATTTAATAGTTGTGTATCTGTATCTATTCTTGTCCTGATTGGCATATTAAGGATACCATCCCTGTATGGTGTCCTATTAAATAAGTTATTATTTTCAGCTGATTTTCTTCTTGGTGAAATCATACCGTATTAACAATCACATGCAGGTGGCAGAGATAATAAAAGAAGACTTGTGGCCAAATCCTCTCAAATACTTTAACAATGTAAGTGCATTTGTGCTCAGTTCTCTTTTCTTTTCTGTTTGATATTTTTAAATTTGTGCTTGCTGTTTACTGTAATGTAAGATATGACCAACTAGTATGGTCTCACTGTCACAGGAAGCTGATGATGATGATTTTGAAGAAGATGAAGAAGATGATGAGGATGATGACGAAGAAGATGAGGTATTTATATCTATTAAAACTGGTATTTTTAAGATCTCATTTCCATCTGGCCGTACCATGTCTCCTACTGCCTAATCATAATGCTTTCAAGTGTTATTTCTATAGTCAGTCTATGATTCGAAACAGAATTCATCTCAGGATAATCTGTGCCATAAATGTTGTTTCCACATTATTAATCTGTTCAAGTGGATGTTTAATCTGAAGTTTGCCAATTATGTCCTGCACAAACCAGCCTTAACTTGGCACCACTGCAAAGCTGAACTATTTGCTAGCATCTTGTTCTCCTAGAACCTCCACATATAAAAATGTTTTTGCATCGCACTGGCATTCTCAGCATTATGTGTATAGTATATATATAGTTTGTGTGACAAGGCTTTTCCAATCAGCATTTGGAAGTCATGATAAAGTTATACGTAGCGGAAAATTTTTCCTCATATGTTCGACCACTGCCTCCTTATCTTTTATGGTTGTGTTTTCTACAACAGGAGAAGGGCTCAGATGAAGATGAAGATGACGAGGGGGGGAGCGGCTAAAATTTTACCAACAATCACTCTCTAGTTAGACTTCCATGCCTAGTTTGTGCAAAGCCAGATCTTCCGGTTTCATAGAGGACTGATGCAAGAATCATCATTGCAAGCATGGCCATTTCCATTTTTTGCTAGTCATATTTCTCTGATCATGCCCTAGAGGAATGTCTTTACTTAGCCATGCTAGTAATTTAGCTCAAAATGCGAGGTAGTCTGGTAGAGGCATCTCCTTAGTTATATATGTTATGTTTCTCTTTTCATTTGTTTGTACCTCTTTGGTGCTTCTGGTGAACCTTATTATCTGTCCAAAAAAGAAAAGTGACCCTTTAATTATCTATTACCAAGTCCTTTTTTAGTCCAAGTGTTTAATTTATACGTGTATGACATTTTAATTTTTAAAGCTATCGTTTATGAGAAGCGTGCATCGCATTTGTTTTATGGGGTTCCTGAAGCGGAGTTTTGTTTGTTTTTTCAATTGAGGATTTATAGTATTCAAAAAAGCAGCTCACTTTTTTTCATTAGTAAGTCGAGTGTTCATATGTATACATTTCATGTTATTCTATGTTTAAAAATCATAAAACAGTACCCGTTTGGAAAATAAAAATAAATAAATAAATAAATAAGACCGTGCATGAAGAGTTAAAGGGCCCGTTTGATGGTGGAATGGGATGAAAATTTAAGGGTGTGTTTGGTAGATGGGAATGTTGGTGGAAAGTGGTAACTTTCCCTGGAAAGTAATACAAGGGAATCATTTTACTATGTTTGGTAGAGTTTTTGTCCCTAGTAAGTAACATTGCCATGGGAGAGTAATTCCATTAAATTGAGGGAAAGTGAGGAAAGTGAAATTATTTTTTTTACCAAAATATCCTCAAATTTTTTCAAAATTACTTTCCCACTCAAAGTAAATATTTAAATAAAAAATAAAAATAAGATATATTTAAATATTTAATCTTATAAAGATATTTAATATTTTGTTAAAAAATATTTAAACTTAAACAATTGATTAAGTTAATAAAGTATTTTATTAAATTTATTTCTTTAATTGATTTTTTAAAATCATTTTATACATTTGAAAACATATTATTATTATTTTAATATTAAAAATTAATTAACAAGTTGTGGATAAGTAAAATAACACAAGGGCATTTCTGTCATTATGCTAACAGATTTCAAAGAATATCTTCCAATACCAAACACAGAAATATTACTTTCCCATCAATTTAATCAAACTTTCCAATGTATACCAAACAAAGAAATGTTATTTTCCCAGGAATTACTTTCACATCAATTAATTTCACATCAATCAAATTCCATCAAAACATTCCCTAAATAAAGCACCAAACGGCCCCTAAGGGCGATAAGAATAAGAATGAATACTTGAGAATGTGAAAAGTAGATAACTAATTTATTGAAAATAAAAAAGTGAAAAAAATGAAGATAATGAGTAATTACATTTGTGCCCTTAATATAAACCAATAATACTAACTAATATAATGAGTTTTTTTTAATAACAAATAGTTTTTATTTATAAAAATATTTTGTATTATTCATGTTAATTATTATAATTAACAATTTTAATTAATCATTTTTTTAGTTATAAAATATTTAATTAGGTTTAAGTATTTAATTAAATTTCTCACTTTATGATTTAATTATTATAATTAACGGTTAATTAATTAATTTTCTTTATTTATAAATATTTTAAATATCATTTACTAATTTTAATATTTAAATTAAATATTTAAATAACATATCTTCATTTAATAATTATTGGAATTAATTTTTTTTTAGGGAAAGGAGCTCTTATGAGCTATTTTATTGGAATTAATTATCTAATTATTATCTCATACTTGTAAATGATTTTAGTTAGGGGGTTAAAATTAACTTTATAAAAACAAGGAAATTTTCATTATAACATAATAAATTATACTTTTAAGAAGCAAAATTCCTTGCAAACCATAAATAACAATAGTTGCAAATTATAAGTTCAACAACAGCACCAGCTAATCACTTACGGTTTAAAAGGAACTTCAATGGACTAAAATTTTTTCTCATTGAAAATAACAAGCATGAAGAAAATAAATTACAAGCTAGTCTCCCCACACACCAAAAGCATGAGAGAAAAATATAAATTCTATAACCAGAGCCCATGTTTATGCCGTTCCTTACAATAGAATACAATTATATTCCGAGTAACACATGGATTTGTTTTCAAGCAGAGCCTTCCCTTGGCTGGGAAAGTGGAAACAGTTTACGGCCAATCAATCAGTCAGTTGTTCTTAACATTTTGAGTTGCCGATTCATCGGTGTCAGGATTGCCGACAAGCTGTTTAAATAGAAAACAACTAAAGAATGTTATGTCCATGGCTTGATAGAAAAATTATGGATTTCTATGTGCGCAGCTCAACTAAATTATAACCATTATACAGGAACTTTAATCTTAACTACACCAGCAAATTTTGTTTGATAAAAGGCAAGATGTATTTATAAGTAAGATCCATAGGCAATTAAGGGATACCAGAGAGCCGATCGACTCATATGCTTCCATTACTTTCGGATCCTCTTCATCTTCATAACCAACTTGCAGTATCCGTGGTCCATTGACAGACCACAGAGCTCTGCGTCCGGCCTCCTGAGATAAAGAGGAAAGCAAAAAAAACAAAAAAAGCCCAGTATTATTGTTTCTGTTTGGAGTTTATAGAATAATTGATCTTTTGAGAAGACATTGAAAATCAGTTTACTTATTCTCATCCATATATCACAGAACTAAAAGTATTACGATTAAGCAAAAACTTATTTATAAATTGGTAGGTGTTTCAAACCTGCAAGGTAATCAAGTAAATGGCTTCTAATGCCTGCACCCGGATTTCTGGATCATCAACAGGTTCCCTATCATGAGAAAGGGCATTCCCAATCTCCAGAGGCATTTTTGATATGTCTTCCTGGCTGTAAACCTGAGAAATAACATATTTTATTACAAGTCTAATCCAAGAGGATGAATCGAATACTACATGAATTTGGTGCTTAATTAACTCACAGAACTATGAGAACTATAATTTGAACTGTCTAAACTAGCTACTGCATGGCCATGCCTAAGCTGAAAACTATCACACAAAAGATACACTTTGGCCTTTGACATTTGACAAAGAATGAAAAAGAAAAAGAACAGTAAAAAATGAAAATGCAATGATTTTCCTGCAAACAAAACCACATACAGCTTGAACCAACATAATAAAAGAATAACACAAAAGTACACAAAAAAAGAAAGAAAGAAAAATTGCATAATCAGTGAGGTGTAATGCAAGAGTTGATAATGATACATCAGAAACTTCCAACTGTCAGTCCACAATGCGATACAAGCAAAAATCATATAACCGAGTGAGCTATACAAATTCCAAGTATATTACCTTGTTGCCTGCGACTGGTAGAAGTAATGCAGGCCAAAGAAACTCGGATATCAAAAGCAAATTTTGGAGTTGATTGTCTGCTTCAAAACAACAATTACGTATTGTTCCAGCTACCTATCCAAAAATATAATTTGCATCATTATTCGATAGGTTGTAACTTTAAGTTTTAAAAGAAAAGAATGACTACATGCAATGAACCATGGACATACCCCCTTCTTTCTAAGCAGACTCGATGAATCAAACTGACGAACAATCTGCTTCAAAAGGCCTCGTTTAGGATCCATTAGAATCCTCCTTCCAGCTTCGAGCTTTGATATATTTACAAGTACAAGAGAGACATGCTCAAAGATGTCCTCTGCAATAGACAATCAATGACAGCAACTATGAACACATTTCACACACATAACTGCACAAAATAGCACCTAATCGTCATGATAATTCAGCATTAAGTACTGAACCTTTTGCTTCACTGGAAGAAGACCGACAGAACGACCTCACAAGCTTTGAGACATACAAGCCCTCCATCTTATCATCTCCAATCTGAACAAATGAATGAGTCCAGTCATTCATTCCTTTGTGCACTTTCATTCTCAAGATAAACTTATTCTAGCAAAATCTAATTCCAAACTAACTTAGATGAGTTGGAGAAACGTCTATGCACTCCAAAAGTTCATAATGCAACAAGCTTGCTACTAATATGATGGCATTGAACTTTAAAAAGGAGCAATCTTTCAAACAATTAAACAAGTTACCGTAAATTGAGCACTAATTTACACCCAATTAAGCAAAAGCAATTCAGATGACTATAAATAAAACAAACACCAAATTACACGTAAAAATCCCATTTTTTCTTGACAAATAATATCAAGACATCACAAATAAATCACCTGAAGCAGCGCGGTGGCGCCGGAATCAATCTGAGTAAGATTGGCGAGCAGCATCACCAGCCGGCTTGCAAGCCCGGGATCCACACCGTTCTTATAGACCAAATCCATGGCAATCGGGATGGTGCCAAGCGAAACGAGCCCTTCAGCGATGCTAGGGTTCTGAGAGAGGTTGACAAGGGAGTCAGCGGCGGAGGAGGCAAGGTCGGGAGTGGGGTCACGGAGGAGTGAGGTGAGGGGTTGAAGGGCGAGGGCACGGGGGGAGGCAGCGAGGGAGGCGATACCTTCATCGGAGCCGGTGAGGCCACGGACAATCTCGAGGGCTGCTTGCTTGAGGTTGGGGGAAGGGGAGGAGAGGAAGCCGAGGAGCTCTTCGAGCTCGGTGGCCGCCATTGGACAGGTAGGGAGCAGCGGGGAGGCTTGGCCCAAGTATTTAACTGTAGGATTTTTATTGAGTTATATATTTTTATTAGCACCTTTGATCAAAATCCGTTGTCGTCTAGTCCGGTTAGGATATCTGGCTTTCACCCAGGCGACCCGGGTTCAAATCCCGGCAACGGAATTTTTTTTATACTTAAAAATTATTAAGTACTTCAAGGGTTTTTTTGTGTTTTTTTCCTTTATTCTGGACCACTCCACTAGAATATTTTTTATTTATCTAAATGATCTAAATAATTTCAAAATTATATATCATGTATTATTACTTATTTTTTATAATATATTTATTAAAATTTTTAAATATGAACAAATTAGGTTAAAAATTATTTTATATTTTATATTTTAAAATTAATAAAAATTTATTGATCTCCATCTTGCATTTTTATAAAAAAAATAAAATTAAAATTAAAAAATTCATAATCTAATTGTATTGATTTTTTTTTTATTTTTTGATAAAAACGATAATCGTCAGAATCAGGGCGGGTATATCAGAGATCTAAGGATTGTTGGCGTAAAAACTAGTGTTTTTAAGTTTGAAATTTGTTGAATATTTTTTTGATAAAAATAAAATGAAATTTTGTTTCAGAAATTTGTGAGAAATAGAAACACAGGGAAGGTAAGGGATTATTTATGTTATTTGTCATGCATTTTTTTATATTAAAATTTCGATTTATTTGTGAAAAATAAAGGTATTATTAAAAATAAACAAATAAATAAAAATCACCGCTTTTCCCCTCCTTTTGATGCTCGCTTTTTTCAGTGTGAGACTGATAAGAAACGCTTCTAATTTTCTACAAAGATCTCTGAACGGAGAGCAATTGTGAGAAATTCCAGGAAGCAAGCATGGGTTCCGGATCATTCATCAAGGTTGTGGCCAAAAACTTCGATGTTCTTGCTGGGTATGCATCGACAAATCGACTTTTTTATTTTTTATTTTTTATTTTTGTCCGAAGAAATAAGATCTCTTGCTTGATCTCTCTTATGTTTCGTTTGAAGATGTGGAGATGAGTTAGGGTTTTTATTCCTTTTGTTGTCTTGGATTTGGGTAAATATCAAGATCCTTATTTTTCCCCCTCTGAAAATGGCTGCCGTTTGAGTTTCGTTAAGGAAACATTGGCAGGTAAGTAGTGAAATCTGTGTTTTTGTGAAAGCTTAACATTAATATCTCACTTTGGTTTTCTTCCTCACAAATTTCATCAAAAAAATTTGATTTTTTGGTTCAATCTAATGCGAATGCATGAATGTTTCTCCTGTAAGTGTATTAGAAACATTGTCCCTCTTCTTAATTGGTTTCCTTATCCATCATTTTCCGTCCCCTTTCTGAATTGACCCTTGTTTAATGCAGTCCTGTGTGTGTGTGTGTGTTAAAAAAATATTGTCCCTCTTCTGAATTGGTTTCGCTATCCATCATTTTCCCATTGAAAATGGTTGACTCTTGTTTGATGCAGTCTTTTGTTCAATGTTCTTCGGTGAAGCAGTCTATGTCCTACTATTTTAGATTGTGAAAGTTCCTTTTTTCTTATTTTTACTTTTTTACAAACACCCCACATGGAACACTGCAGGATGTGCAATTATATGATTTCAGTAATATCAGATCATTGACCAAGCAAATTGAGTGTATTATGTCTTAAGTGAAACAGGGTTATCCAGCAGGACTCTTATTTTGTCTCTATCATTACTGCTTGGAAGGATGAGGATGTGCTAGAGATTTGTCAAATTAATCTATAGCTTTTAGTTTCACGTATTCTGTTTTGAGAAAGGTCATATTGAATTCAGAGAGCTCTGATGGAACTGTAATTTGGGTTGCCTATTTGGTATTAACAACTGGCCTGCCTACATGCTTGCCGGGAACTCTTGACTTCATCCTTTTTGTAAATGAATTTATTTTTTCAGTGACAATTAAGAATTAGGATGCCACAAGTTGTGCGGTTTTTGATATCACTTATTGCTAATGTTGGTTTTTTTTTAATTATTATTTTTTATTTTTCCAGGCCTCTTGTGACCCTCGTCTATCCTTTGTAAGTAACATTGACTATTACCTTTTCTTCATGTGATATTAGGAATTATTGTTTCTGGTATTGGAAAGAATGCACGCTTACTGTTGTTTTGTTCATAGGTACGCTTCAGTGAAGGCAATAGAAACCAAGTCTCCTATTGATGATCAACAGTGGCTCACATACTGGGTGTTGTATTCGTTAATTACTCTGTTTGAGCTAACTTTTGCTAAAGTCATCGAATGGTAAATATGTTTCTCGATTTAGATGATTATTATTCTACATTTTTCTCCTATTTTCTAATCTATTAGTTTGTCATATTTTCGGTAGTGATGTTTGACTTTAGCTTGCACCAAAATCTCTTCTTTGTAACTTATTTTTTATAGTTGCATCATAACTTTTCTGATTTGTTTGTGTGGTTTAACATATTGACTGAAATATCTAATTTACATGCATATCATTTTTTAGTTACATAAAAATTTGAGCTACTTAAATTTAAGGCTGTTTAAAGATACATCTATGGACAGTTTTTTAGATGATGCAGGTACTCACGACATAAGTTAATTTTGTATAATAAACTGGATTTTGTTTAATGTACTTGGTTATGATCTTGTCATCTATTTGACCTGCTGCATGAAAACGTATCTATAAAATTTATATTTCAGGCTATGCCAAGCAAATGGAAGTGCGACTGTGTAAGCCTAGTAACTCCTTTGAAAATTCTATTTGGCCTGCTGCACGAAAACGTATCTATAAAATTTATATTGCAGGCTATGCCAAGCAAATGGAAGTGTGACTGTGTAAGCCTAGTGACTACTTTGAAAATTCTATTTGACCTGCTGCATGAAAACGTATCTTCATATTTCTGATTGTTGACTCTTTGGTCTATATTTGTGTTCTTTGCCTCTGCCACAATTCTTGGCAGCATTGTCAAATTTTCTTGTTAAAAGGGGTAACCCTTTTCTCTTAATTGATGACTGTGCATATAAGGCCTCAAAGCAATCTATGAATTTTTGTATGAGCTGGTTGAATTATTCTCAGAGCGAATGGATACTTTAAGTTTTTATTAATTCAGATAATTTCAATGATAAACAAGCTTGAAAGATATATGTCATATAAGATGCCCAATGTTTGGTAATCTGGTAATCACTAAAATATTCCAATTAGAGACTTGGTGAATTCTTTGAAGACATTCAGCAAAGTAAAATAGCTTACTATCCTAATTTATTTTTTGCTTATTGATTGTTTTTTAATTATTTTTCTAATTTTTTGTGGCTCTTTTAATCTTCTTAGATCATTTCTGGAGAATATCATATTGATTACCACTTTATGAAGCCATGTTTGACTTATTTTATTTGTCATGAACATATGCTTTCTTTATGTATTATGTATAAAATTTCGATAATATGGTATATATCTTTATTCTACAAATTGCTCACTTTGTCCTGTGCTGAATGACACTTTGGTACTGATATGATTATGATGTTATTGTTTCATTTTCCTTAGAATCTTATCTATATTAACAACGAACCTTATTAAAGTTTGCCTCGAACTCTATAGCATTACTCATTTGATTGTTGAATTGAATCCCTTGTACTACATTTTCATTGTTATTACAGGCTTCCATTTTGGTCCTATGCAAAGCTGATCTTTAACTGCTGGCTGGTCCTCCCTTACTTCAGCGGTGCTGCATATGTTTATCAGCACTTTGTCAGACCATTGTTTGTGAACCATCAGACAGTTAATATCTGGTATGTACCACGCAAAAAGGACATCTTCGGTAAATCAGACAATGCCCTACAAGCTGCAGAGAGATACATTGAGGAGAATGGGCCGGAAGCATTTGAGAATCTCATAAGCAAGGCAAACAAGTATTTTCATTGTAACAATTTTTATTTCTTCAATTATGATTGAGACTTCTCCTCATTGCAGGCTGAAAAGGAACCAAAGGCAAGGAAAAGTAAGACAAAATCTATCCTTGAGGAAGTGGCAGCTGAACAGGAAGCAAAAGCCTTAAACAGTAACAGTTATTCAATCTTTGATGATCTGTATCGATACTAAGGTGTGTCACTCCCTTCTGCTCTGGTGAGCTGAAGAGCAAGAGGAGCTAACTTTTCTGCTTCTGTATTTAACTATTTATATTCAACATGCTCGTACTAAAATCAGACAATTTTTCAGGTTAATTGTTCAAGAACTTGAAGAATTCCTGCTTCCCTGACTTAAAAAAGATGTTGTGACTTGTTCTACTTTGTTGTTATGCTACTGGAACTTGAGTGTTCAAGAGAATATATAAATATATATAGTGTAAAAAAAATTCTCTGTTTATTGTGATGTATGTGATCTATGTACCATTCTGGAACTAATTTCTGGACACTGTTTTTGGTATTTAAAGTGTATTAGATTAGTGTTTTCTTCAAATTGAAGCCATGTGGTCAAATTTTCAGGTTTTAGTTTGGTTTTTGATGTGAAGTTAAGCAGGTCTTATCTGAAACTCAATTATGGTTTGAAAAATTCAACCTTAAGTTTTGATTTGTTTGTTGCACTTGGGCATGATAGATATCAATTTGACCCGAAAGAATCATTCAGTTGTTGAAGATCAACTATTCAAATTTCAGATTGGATTTGATATAATCACTTGAAGGTACGCTATACTACACAAAATAAGATTATATTATTACATTTTAATAAATTTTTAAATATTTGTATTTAATTATTTATGTAGTATATTATTAATAACTGATCATACTCTCAAACTTAAACGTTTATATTAATTTGAATCTAAATTAATCATACTTGAAAATTTTATTAATAATATCAGTTCACAAAGATTTATGTGAGACTGTATTTCAACATAAGATCGGACATTAATATCGAGAGATGATTTTTTGATACATAATTTAAAGCTCATAAAATACAATTTTTCTCAAGCATTATATTTTATTTTTATTTATTTTTACCGTCAGTAAATACTCTGATTTGTTATTTAAAAAAAAAAAACTAAGGGGCCAAATGAGAAATTTCGAGTTTGTGAAGGACTAAAAGGTGAAAAAAACCACGTTTCGTTGGAATCCGCCAACAAACTCCTTTCCGTTGCTGACGTGGCACAAATGGGGATAAAAAAGGGAAGTCCGAGAAAGCGAGAGCTCGCGGCGCATGTTAGCCTTCTCCGAGAACAACGTTCCCTCCCAAACGTTCTTCTCGAGTTCTTGATTCAAAACCCTCGGCCTTGACCCCCCAAATCAACTCTCGTACGTGCCCTCATTCCCATTTCTAGTGCCGGCGATCGCTTCTCCTCGTCGATCCGAGCCCATTGACCCCATATTCGACCACAATGGCCGTGGATTGGGGTGCACCACGGTGGTTCTCCGCCGACGTGTAGTTTCTCTTCTCCATTGTCGTAATTCTTTGTGGTTTTGTTGTTTGAACGGCAATGGAGCTTTGGTTTGTGTGATTTTTTGGAGATATTGCTTCATGGTCGTGGATCACAATGTTCTAGGGTTTGTGTTTTTGTCAAGCCGTTGTTGACGTTCCTAGCTGCAATGAGGAGGGTGCGGATGTGATTGGTGTGGCATTGTGGTGCAGGACGTATTGTGGAAGCCATTTTATACTCACTGGTTCTTGTGATTCTAGGGTTTCAGATCCTTATGTTGCTAGTTTGAGACCATTTTCCGTGTTTGTTCCCAGGGTGAGGGCATGATCATTGAATATTTGATTTAGATTAAGAATTCTGGTGTTTGAAACGGAGTTTTCAGTTGAAGTCATTGATTTGAATTTCAAATTCTAACAGGAATTGATGAGGAATCTGTTTTTCTGTTCTGGAGAAAGGGATTTGGTTAAGTTTCTTTTATGGGGAAAGCTTGGAGAATATATGGCCATGCCACAAGCTTGCATCTGCATGTGCAACACTTGACTTTACTTTGTGGATGGCGGATTCTCCTAGAGATGTTGAGCAGGTACATATTCATCTGTTTATTTTGATTGTGAAACTATAATTCACATTGACATCGAAGAATGTATCAGTAGTTTGAGTTTATTTCACATGCCACCTAGAACCTATACACTTGTGGAGTTTATTCATGGCAACTATTATGCTTAAAACACCATAACTAGCTGAGATCTTTGTTTTAATTTTGTGGTATCATCTATTAACTTAATTTTCAGGCAATTACGGCCTTAAAGAAGGGGTCTTGTTTGCTTAAGTATGGACGCAGAGGGAAGCCAAAGTTTTGCCCATTCAGGCTTTCTAAAGTAAGTTATGTAAATAATTTTTTGTTTATGGTCATGCTATCATTCTCCTTCCCACATGGTGTGGTAACCATATTGTTGACAAATTAGAGCTAATGGTATTTGATGATGGCTGCCTATGATGTTTGCTGAATAATTTTGTGTTTTATGTATTTGCTTAAGCACTCTCTAGTATGCAAGTTTAATGGGTGATACTGAAGAGTGACTGAATCATATTCCTCAGAAAATTGGTGATTGGATGTTCGATCATGTTTCCTCAGAAAATATGTTTCCTAAGCATAATGATAGAATGGCGCCAAGAAACTAGTTGTGTTTCCAATGTGACCTAAATAATCTCCATATACATTATTCTTGTTAAAAATCTGCTATTCACTCTATACTATGAAATTTTGAAGTATCAAAAAACTAAGCAATACATCTAATCTGCTTGAACAATGTTGAGGAATGGGCAAGATTCAAGGTGCATTAAATTGGTTCATAATTTGGAATACACATTGCAATGTGCCTTTTGCTGAAATTTGATAGAATAGCAAATGCAAGTTCCATCTCCCCCAACACCACTTTCAGAAATGGTCTAGACTCTGAGTGGAGCACTATGAAAATATTCTTGTGAGTTTACTGCAACTAATTAATATCATTTTCATCTATCTTCCATCTGATTTACTTACCATTTTATGTGTAGTTCATGCTCCATTTCATGTTTTTTCCTCTTCAAACTAACATACTTTCAGTTGTGCAAATTATTTTCAAGAAATATTTGATCTTCTTTTGCCAAGGGTTATTATTTTTGGCATCTAATATGATCTAAGATATGTTTTAAAATCAAGTTTAGATGAACTCTCAGGATGCTTGATGAGGTTCTTGTGTGTGCTTGTAGGATGGGACTAGCCTCATTTGGTATTCAGGAAAAGAAGAGAAACAGCTAACTCTCAGCCATGTATCAAAGATCATACCTGGCCAACGTACTGTAAGTTCCACTATCATCATCTCAGTTTTCTAGTGCATGTTTGATATCCAACAGATTAAACTTTTCATTTGCAGTTAATTAGACTATACTGGTCAAATGTAGTTTGTAAAATACAAATTTATAAACGATACATTTAAGTACTGAAATTGTTGACGGCTGTGGTGTCTTGTGCCTCAAATACTTGGCACTCTAACTCCTGAAGCTAAACTTGGTTTAATTGCTCCCTGGCCAGTTCTATCTTCAGTTTATCAAGGGTGCTGTTTAGTTACTTATAAATGGTTAAATTTATTCTGATCTCTGTTTGTGGAGCCCTTACTCTGTTTTGTTGTTCAAAAGCAGTGCAAATTATTTATTGTGCAAATGCCCAATGCAGGCAATGGTACCGTTAATGCATGAAAATGAGTGTGGACTTCTAGAAATACATATCTTGGTTTAATTATATAATATCAGCAGAAAATCAGTCTTTGAAATTGAAACTTTTGCAATCAGCATTTTCTATATGATTTATTGTCAATGCTTGACAGATTGTGTGACCATTTTGTATTTTGAGGGTCTCTGTTTTTTTATTTTCTAGCAGTTTTACTTATTTCTAAATATATATTAGTAATATGTGTCTCGTGTAATTTGATCTTACCTTTACTGCCTGTGTCTTATGTAATTTGATCTTAACATTATTGCCTATGTCTTATGTACTTTCATCTTACCTTGATTTCAGGCAATATTTCAGAGATATCCACGTCCTGATAAGGAATATCAATCCTTTTCTCTCATCTATAATGATCGGTCTTTGGATTTGGTAGGTACTCTTAATTGATGCTCGGCATATTTTTCCTCTATGACCAAATCATGTTGGACTTGTTAGATATTTTGGAGCTTCTACTGTTTGGCATTTCTTCTTTTTTTATTCAGCAATTTTATTTTGTCCCCTTGCCGCAAATACTTTACTTTTTTTCAATGTAATAAGTTATTCTTGCTATGTGATATTTATAACAGATATGCAAGGACAAGGATGAAGCAGAAGTATGGTTTGTTGGTTTGAGGGCATTGATATCACGTGATTGTTATAGAAAGGTGAGATTGGAATCGATAGGCGATAGAACTTTATCCAACAAGAATGCTTCAACCACACAAAAAATCTCTCCACTCACGTTGCCATTTTGTGGTAGTGAGATCTTCCAAAAGGTTTGTTAAATGTGATATAATTTACGTTATTCTTGTTGATTCTTTGTTTAAATATTTTGATCCTCATTTCCCAAACAGAAATTTTTAGTACATTTCTTCTTTTAGGATTCTGGAGAGACTCAATTTACTCAACTCCCTGTAGAGAATCCCCCAGCTAATGGTTATGCAAAATTATTTGCTGATGTGATATTGCAAAGTTCAGCTGCCAAGTCCACCACTTCAGATTCTGCAAGTAAAGATTCATTATCATCTGGAGGTGTGGATAATGCAAATGGAAGAGGCTCTGCATCTGAAACCTTCAGAGTCAGTCTTTCTAGTGCTGTAAGCTCTTCCAGTCACGGTTCAAACCATGAAGATTTTGATGCTCTAGGTGATGTATATATATGGGGGAAAGGCATAGGTGATGGATTTCTTGGTGGTGGTCACTGTAGGATTGGAAGCTCATGTGCAACAAAAATGGATGCATCATTACCAAAAGCGCTGGAATCAGCAGTAGTTCTTGACGTTCAGAATATAGCTTGTGGGGGTAGGCATGCAGTTGTAGTTACGAAGAAGGGGGAGGTTTTCAGTTGGGGTGAAGAATCTGGTGGCAGGCTTGGACATGGGGCAGATGCTGATGTTTCACATCCAAAGCTTATTGATGTCCTTGGTGGTATGAATATTGAACTTGTTGCATGCGGAGAATATCATACTTGTGCTGTAACTTTGTCGGGAGATCTTTATACATGGGGTGATGGAATCCACAGTTATGGACTTCTTGGGCATGGGAGCGAGGCTAGTCACTGGATTCCTAAACAAGTAACTGGTCAGCTAGAAGGTTTGCATGTGTCTTCAGTGTCATGTGGGCCATGGCATACTGCTGTTGTAACATCAGCAGGTCAACTCTTTACATTTGGTGAAGGAACATTTGGTGCTTTGGGCCATGGAGATCATAGGGGTATTAATATGCCAAGACAAGTGGAAGCCTTGAAAGGTTTGCGTACTGTACGAGCAGCTTGTGGTGTCTGGCACACTGCTGCAGTTGTGGAAATTTCAGCAGAATCTTCAGATTCAGGAAGTTCTTCATCTGGCAAATTATTTACATGGGGTGACGGGGATAAAGGTAGACTTGGTCATTGTGATAAAGTATCTAGACTGCTTCCAGCATGTGTAACTTCTTTATCCGAGCAAAACTTTTCTCAGGTTGCCTGTGGGCACGACATTACGGTTGCGCTCACAAATACTGGTCGAGTATATACTATGGGGAGTACACTTTATGGACAGCTTGGGAATCCAGAAGCAGATGGAAAGGTTCCTGTTCGTGTTGAAGGGGAACTTTCTGATTGTTTTGTTGAAGAGATAACATGCGGTTCTTATCATGTTGCTGTACTTACATCCAGAACTGAAGTCTACACGTGGGGTAAAGGGGCAAATGGCAGATTAGGGCACGGGGACAATGATGATCGCAATGCCCCAACACTAGTTGAAGCTTTGAAAGACAAGCAAGTTAAGGGTGTTGTATGTGGGTCGACCTTTACTGCTGTTATCTGTCTTCACAAATGGGTCTCAAGTGTTGATCAGTCTATTTGCTCTGGTTGCCGTCTTCCTTTTGGTCTCAGAAGAAAACGTCATAACTGTTATAACTGTGGACTGGTCTTTTGCAAAGCATGCAGCAGCAGAAAATCCGTTAAAGCATCTCTGGCGCCAAATATGAACAAACCTTACCGTGTGTGTGATGAATGCTACACAAAGCTTAAAAAGTCAACGCGATCTGGAATGGTTCAGCAACTCTTAAAGCATCAAGTTGGAATTCAAAACCAGATTTCCAATGAACAAGCTGATAAGGACAGTTTGAGTTCTAAGCAGCAGGGAAATTTCTCTAGGCTTTCATCAGTTGATTTAAAGGGTGAAAGCAAACAAGCTAAGTCGCTCTGTAAATCTGAGACAAATAATATAAGGGCGTCCCCTAATTTAAGTGAAACAACCAAGTGGGGAAGCTTTTATTTGTCAAATTGTCCGAGTATATTACATGGATCTTCAAAGAAAATGTTCTCTGCTTCTCTTCCAGTTTCAAGAATAGCTTCTCGGTCAACATCCCCTGTGTCAAGCGCACCAAGTCCAACTTGGACCGATCATACAACCCACTTAATAGTAGCTGATGATTCGAAGAAAACTAATGACAACCTAAGTCAAGAAGTTGTCAGATTAAAGTTACAAGTAGGCCTTGCTTATCAATCGAATATTTTATGCTTCTCAGCTGTTTATAATGGGCGCATATAACTTCATTTTTTGGACCATTGGTCTAGCTAATGTTGGGTAATTATAGTGTAGAGCTGGTTGAACTGTTTTTCTGAGTGGACATAGAAGTGCGGATGGCTAAAAGCTTATAACCAGCACAAATTGAAGTTTCATAGATGATTTGCTTGCCATTAGATAAATTCTTGGTATCTTTAGAGGCTTATTATTTTCATTCTTTTGTTAATCTTAAATAACTTTAGGATGTGAATTCTTATTAAATGACCCCTAATTAGTTTGATGCTGCAGTACAAAATATAAATGACTATTTGATGGTCATGATAGACTATGTTTATGACAATAAACATGATCAACATGCCTCATCCCATTTGTAGGAGCTGATTTTTAAGAGGCTTTGTCAATCATTTGATTCTATTGAGGTGTCAGTCTGCTGTACACAATATAACTTACTATTTGATAGTCATGATAGACTTTTTTTATGACAAGAAACATGATTAACATGCCTCGTTCCATTTGTAGGAGCTGATTTTTAAGATTCTTTGTCAATCATTTGATTCTATTGAGGTATGAGTCTGCTGTACATAATATAACTTAATATTTGATAGTCATGATAGACTATATTTATGACAAGGAAAATGATCAACATGCCTCATCCCATTTGTAGAAGGCTGATTTTTATGAGCCTTTGTTAATCATTTATTCTATTGAGGTATCCTTCTCAGTGCAGGTTTTGGGTGCTGTGGAAGCTCAGTTGAAAAACTGTGCAATGTATATATATGTATATATAGTAATTGAGTCTATACATGCGCCATGCGAATGCCTCAGTTCTCACAGTGTCAGAAGTTCTTGTCTACCAAATAGGTTGAAGACGTGGAGCTCGCCTATAACATCTTGCTCGACCAGAATATTAGTGAAATATTCCATTTAACCCTGGCTAATTCAGGACACTGATGTTGCCCAAAGTTCAGCTCTATAAATTACTTTGAAAGATATAAACTGAACTTAAAATAAAAATCCCAAGTCCTTATCAGTCTTGACCTAGTTATATTAGTTTTAGCCTTGCTTAGTGAATACGTGCTTGCTTTGGCAGACGGCAGTAAATAATTATGATTACTGGGAAAATTTTGCATGTACTGGCTGTCAGTTTGATATCAATTCTCCTGTTTATTAGATTCATGCATGAATTACAATTATTTAGCTTAATATGAACTGTTAACCACTGAACTTCATTTAAAGGAAGAATGACTAGTTCCCTTGTATCTATTGCCTTAAAAAATCCTTTGTAACTGTCGCATTGCTTGTCAGATTTGATGTTCTTCTAACCTGTTCGAGTTTTACTTGACAGTCTTTGGGATTGGCTGTTCTGCAGGTGGAGGAGTTGACACGCAAGTCACAATTTTTAGAAGCAGAGATGGAGAGAACATCGAAGCAGCTGAAGGAGGCCACAGCCGTAGCAGGTGATGAGGCTGCGAAATGCAAGGCTGCGAAAGAAGTAATAAAGTCACTTACTGCAAAGGTAGTTTCTTCTCCAAATTTGATGGCCATGTGTTTGTTTTCATAGTGTGATGGATTTGCCTGAAAACGCCTATATGTTGAGGCTTCTTGCTAGATTCTTCTCATCAAATCATCAGTTACGTGCAATTATTGGATAATGGTATCTTGTTGAAAATCACATATTGTTTGGACAAGTGATATTGCTGACTGTCCACTGTTGTTCTTCTGTTTGCTACTTGGATGTGCCAAGGAGTTTTGGGAGATTGTATATTTAGGATTATTATTTTAAATGGAGGTGTAATACATTGTTGTATTTGGGGTTCCCTCCTCCCTCTGAATGATCAATCCTTTCCACTCGCATTATATGGACTGGATATCTGGTGCATATAGTCGATCACTTGTTGATTTGATCATATTTCAAAGACTCTTTGCTTATCATTCTTAAATTCCCTACTTGAAACAGGATACAAATTTAAGGCATGAATAATCCTATGGCACTTTGAGAAGTATAGCTGTATACTTAAGTAAGGCTCTTATGTCTATCCATGGAACAGATGGCTGATGTTTGAGGAGCTTACCTAATTCCATTAGGTTAAGACAGCAATTGCGCTTAACAATGACCGTCAATAAGGATATTGTGGAATTAACTGATAGAAATGTTCGAATCATCCAAACAACTTGATTCCAAATTTGCATGTGAGAAAACATTGGGCTCCTGATTACTTCTGTTATTTTGTATCATGTTTCTATGTGGCATTCCCTAGCATTACCACATTTCTAACAAATATAGCATGACGTGTTTGCTTGACTCTGCATATTCTGGTTTTTTATGACTTTTGATCAAATTTATACAACCTACAGATCTCTATAAGTGTACCTCTTTCTCAGATGTTTCCATTCTGATTCCACCTTTTCTTTTGGAATATGGCAATTGGCAGTTGAAGGAAATGGCTGAAAAGATTCCTGAAGGAGACGCATACATCAACGATTTGGCAGCTAATGGTGCCCAGGCATCACATTTATTGAGTTTAGATTCCTCAGTTGATTTGGGTGGAAGGATAACATCTCAGACAGCAGCCTCTAGCAGCCACACAATCAATGCATTACCCAACAATGCTAACAGGACCACAGAGGAGACAGAATTTGTTGAGAATGCTGAGCCAGGAGTGTTTTTTACTGTTTCTGTCATCCCTGGAGGTGAGAAGTGTCTCAAGCGTGTCCGCTTCAGGTATGTCAGATGTTTTCCTTATCATTGGTGGAGGAAAACTTTGATAACAAACAAGCAGTTCCAATTTTGTCAAATCAAAATTAAGGGTAAATTGTCAGACCTAAAATTGCGAAAACAGACTATCGGTTGTCATCTGTTTACAACCCTAGTTCTGCTGTTCCACTATTGTTATGAGAAAGGCCCAAACACATAGTTGCTTTTTTTATTTAATGGATAACCTACTTGCTCATGAACTAAATTATAGATGGTCTGTTATCTTACATGATCGGTCTATTTACTTTGGCCTCCATGATTCCATCACGTACCATCAAAAGAATATTTCAACATTGTGAAAATGTGCTGCCCTGTTTTGTCCACATTTTTCAACAATTTGTTCTTATACTTGTTTATTCCTTGACATTTATTCTGCAGTCGGAAGCGGTTCAGCGAACAACAAGCTGAGAAATGGTGGGCTGAAAATAAATCAAGACTTCAAGAAATGTACAGCTTTTTAGCAGATAAAAAGTCCTCGATTTGCCCGAGTTCTATGTCTGATAGGAATGACGGCATAACTGACTGACAATAGTTGCAACCGCGCAAAACCACTCCCCACGGCCAGTAAAATGTATATTTTTACAACTAATCTGGCATCATTCGCACATCTCCAGCTGACATATGTGATCAAAAGCAGTGACTTCTGAATTAAAGGAAGTACGTTGTGTCTGCCAAGAAAGATGGGATCAACTAAGCTGATCTAAAGAGTTTGTGTAGTTGTTTCACCCTCTTGTTGGTCTTACTGCTACTGGATGATTCAAAGTTTTGTGCTTTTTTTCTACTAGTTCAGTAACACCCCCTTGTTTTTGTTCAGCCATTTCATTTTTTCTGCTGTGGCTTCACATTTTTTTTTTTTGGTAGTTACTTGCCTTGTGAATCTATGGTTTCATCTCTCGCAATGGAGGAATGCTAATTGATTGCTTCAAACTAACACTTCTTCTTTATTTCCTAACGTGTGATTTAATTGCAATATCAATTCAGGCTGTTATTATTAAATGCTAATTATTTAATTATGTCTGATTTAGTGTTAGGCTGTATCCAAAACTTATCCTGGATGAGATTGTTCTTATTTGTAAAGCTTGTTACAAATAACACACATAAAATTCTTAATTAAATTCCATAATACAACACACATCTGCAATTCTTAATTAAATTCCATAATACAACACACATAAAATTCAGGTCTAGAAAGAAAAGGGGGAGAGAGTTGCAGCATATTGTTTCACAACTGCAATGATTTATCCAGAAAGAAAAAAAAAATGATATTGTTCTGTTCCATTTTTTATCAACATGGTTTGCATAAGTTATCACCTTCCTTTGTAGGAGGGCAATTTAGGTGCAACAGCCGGTTTCTCCTCCTTGTAAGGTTGTGTAGATGGATCAGCAAGACTAACCATCCTCTGAACACTCCCTTTCCCTTTCCTCGCATTCGGACCTAATTCCTCTATCATATACCTCCATCCATCTATCGGTCTCCGTCGACTAAATATATGTGTTTTGATGAAGCTTGCAACCTACACTCACCATTGAAAACCATTATCAAAATAATTGATGGCACGGGAATTCAACTCTAATTCACATAACCTGATTTCAATTTCAAAATTCATGAACTGTTTTAGATTATCAACTGTTACATGCTGTGGTGAAACTCATAAAATGCTGCTGGTTATACTGAAGTTTATATATTCATCACCTGGAATTTACTGAAAGCAAGTCGTCGCTCAAACTCTTGAATGAGAACATCTTCCTCTCTCTGTGTCATCTCCCATATGTTCCCTTCTTGCGTTTTAGCTGTCGTCTCCCACCCATCAGGTTTAGTCTTCAATTCAGAAGCCGCTGGAATCTTGGCATTGTCATTCAGGTCCAGATTGCCATAATCAAAGATCCTGCAATAGTATTCAGATTTGGAAAAAAAAAGCCTCAAAGTCAATTATTTGAAATACACAAACCAAAAACACTGATTTCATCCTAAACTCAAACATGCAAGCAAGTTTGAATTTCCACAAGACAATTAAGAATTCTGGAGTTTCTCCAACATCCTTATAATGCATATAAACAAAACAATGAAAGAGATCAAAGTTTTGAATCAGTTCATAAACCATAAAAAAAGTAAATTTAATCAATTTAAATCGAGGCAGCAACAAATTTATCCTGTACATAGCCCAGCTGACAAATTCATGCCTCCACCACAACAGTTTCTTTCTCTGAACAATTCTCACAATGCAAGTGCAAAAGTGAACAATTTAAAGAATTTTGGCTTCTACATTATGTGAGCACAATCATATAATTGACCATGAGAACATAAAAATTAACAAATTCAAAATGAATCACCAACTTGTCCTATTCTTCCTCCATGCAAGCCTTACTGTATCAATTGAGCAAAAATTTAAGAGAACCTTTTCTTTATCACTCCAAAATATAACTCCATGTTCTAGCATTTATGACTTCACTATCTCATCCTCCCATGAAACTGTGATTGAAACAGTGAATTAATAGAACACTTTATCAATCAAATTCAATTCAAATTTTATTTTTCAAACACAAACTTCTGCAAAAACTTCAAACAAAAACCTTGAGGGAGCTTTAGGATGCGTTTGGATTTAAGGTAAAAAGAAGAACATATAACAAGAAAAATTAATCGATTGAACTCAATACTCTGCAATCTGAATCTCATAAAATGTCATCAAAATCATCAAAGTCACAATTTTTATCAAAGACAGTAAAAATTAAAAAAAAAAAAAAAGTTTTTAAATCAAGTCACTTACTCAGAGCAGGAATCGAGAAGCCGATCAATATCATCGCCAGCGCCCGAGTCCCCGAGCTTCAACTCCTCCATCCTCTCAATCGCCTTCATCCACAAACCTGAATGAATCCTCTGCTTCCTCAGCCTATACTCATCCACATCCTTCCGACCTCCTCCTGCCGCTGGCAACGTCTGTGTCTGCGACTGTGGATGCTTCTTGGCCGCGCGGCGCTCCGCCCAGCGCTCGTCCATCTCGGCAACGAACGCCTTGGTATCAGGATCGACGTCAGAGGGGAGGACAGTGGTCGGAGAGGGGAAATGAACGTCTGATTCCCAGGGAGCGCGGGGAGACTTCCCGGATAGGCCATCGGGGAGCCACGCTGTCTCCCAGGCGTCATCCCACTCGTCCTCTCCGGTGCTCGGGCGGCGCGTCGAGAGGAGGCGGTGCCGAGAAATGCGAAGAGAGAGGGGTCGAAGCCGCTGTAAAGCATGCATTGTCAGTGTTCGATGAAATGCCGCAATGTAATACAGTACGCGCGAGACACACTTCGGTTGCTCTCCGCTCGCGCGCTCACAGCGCAAGTCAGCACCTAAAATTTAGAGTGGGCCACGGGCCGCTTAACCGGCACACCTGGCCCGACCAGCCTGGTCCGGGCCAAACCCGTTTGATCCGATGGGTTTTTAAATTTTTTACTATTATTATTTTAAATAATATTTATTATTAAATTAAATTATTCTTTTATAAGTTAAACTTTTTAACAAATTGTGTTATGGATGGGATTCGAACCAACGAATACTACATTGGGAATCATCACTTTTACCAATTAGCCTTCAAATTCATAAAGAAATATAAAGAAATCACAAAATGATTTTTTAAAAATTTTTAATCCCTAACAACAAAAAAGTTAAAAATAATTTATAATAACTTGAAAAAATTTGAGATAAGTTTAAATACTTTTAAAAATAATAAAATAAAAATAATTTAATTTATTTATCTATTAAATTAAATTATCAGTATATTTAGTGTTTATGGACCAAAAGACAGTTGACAAAAAAGCTATTCTCTTAAAAATAAATATTTGTGAAAATTAATTATCAGGTATTTTGATATTTTATAAATTTATTTATATTTTAATTTTATTATTTGGGTTTTTAATTTTTTATAAATTAATATATATTAATATCAAAATAACAAACAATTAATTTTCACAAATATTTAAAAAAAACATAATTTTTTTGTTCAAACTTTTTTGGCCCATGAGCACTGGCCCATTAGGGTTTGAGTTCTCTATATAAAAGCGCTAGGGTTTTGACGGGCGCTTGCCTCTTCGCTGCTCCTCTCCTCAATACCTCAGTTTCGCGGCGGCGGCGATCGGCAAGTTGCCCTTCGGCGGTTGACGGAATCATGGTCCACGTTTCGTTTTATAGGAATTGTAAGTCTTCCTTGCCTCTCGAGTGACTCAGATCTTCGTTTCCGGATTTGATTTTCTATGTTGTTTGATCCGGCTTTCTTGTCTTCTTCTTTGATTTTGTTGTTGCGGTTCCTAGAACTTTGTGATCTTTAGTGTTTTGTTGGATCTAAGGTCACCTTTTTTTTATCTTGTAAATCCTTTGCCTTGATTATGGTTTGATCTTGTGCTTTGGTTCTTAGTTTGAAGGTTAAATAGGATTTTAGATTTAGATGTGATTCATATGGGGGTTGTTTGGCAGATGGTAAGACGTTCAAGAAGCCACGAAGGCCATATGAGAAGGAGAGGCTGGATGCCGAGCTGAAGCTTGTTGGAGAGTATGGGTTGAGGAACAAGCGCGAGCTTTGGAGGGTGCAGTACGCGCTGAGCCGTATCCGTAATGCTGCCAGGGAACTGCTGACTCTTGATGAGAAGAACCCCAAGCGTATCTTTGAGGGTGATGCGCTGCTGCGCAGGATGAACCGCTATGGACTCCTTGAGGAGAATCAGAATAAGCTTGATTATGTCTTGGCCCTCACTGTCGAGAACTTCCTTGAGAGGAGGCTTCAGACCTTGGTGTTCAAGTCTGGAATGGCTAAATCCATCCATCATGCTAGGGTGCTTATCAGGCAGCGCCACATCAGGTATAAACCCTGTTTTGGTCTCTTTTTTTTTGTCCTAGTTGTTCATCCTGCTTGTTTTTTTTTTTTTTTTGGCCCATGTCATCAAGGCTTGCTTCTGGTTTTACTTGTTTCTTAATCTGTGATCTGTTATTCTGTAGATTCATTCTATTTATTTTGTAGTGATGCTTTCCTATGGGTGATATGCTTGATGTTTTTCATGGATTTAGTACATATGATAAGGGTTTTATCATGGATTTATTTCATATGGCAAGGCAAATGGTGTAACATACCATTCTCATGTTTTGGCAATGTGTATATGATTCAGAAATTGTTTACTGTCTATGTTAATCATGGTGCTGTTGTTTGAAAGTTGGCTAGGCTGTTAAATCTGCTGTGATTGTATTCCTAGGGGATGGAAAATGCTATTCATTCCAAGTAATTCCATATGTTGCATAATTTGATAATCATTGAAGGGTTTATTTTTTATCTTGTTAGAGAAATTTAACTGTCTTTCTCTTCACTAAGTTGATTGCTGTGCTGATCATTATGCATTTGTTACTACGGTTCAAGGTTACCTTTTACTCGAAGTTGCTTTATGTTTCTTCTCTCCTGTTTTGCATAACTTTCTATTGGAGGTCATTTTTTATCTCGTTTTAACATTGGCTTCGGTATTTTTTAATGATGTATGTTTAGCGATCTCAAAAATCTGTACCAGTTGCTTTCCTACAAACCAATAAGAAGTATTCTCTGGCTTAATTTTGGATTTCTTTAACATAGTAATTGAGAAGCATTTTTGTGTTTAGGTGCTCTCTAGTTACTTGTATTATTTATCACACCCTCCTTAAATCTTATTTCTTTGACTTATATCTGTAATTAAATTTTCTTTAATCCTTTCTGACATGGTGAGATAATAAAGAGATGAAGTTTGCATTGTTGTCATGCCCATGACCTGAACTGAAGTGCATTGCCTATCATTTTGAAAAATTCTCAATTACTTGATGTATTATAAAGTTGTTTCCGTTCTTCCTGCTTAATTTCATTTGCATATATAATTTTGAGACACATGATGGACCTATTTCAGGCTCATTCTTTCATTTAGTTTCATTTTTTATCATGATGTTTTTTTTTTAAGTCAATATTTGGGATTTATAAAACATCAACCAATGGGGATCCTGCTATTTTTCTTAGTTAAATTTCATCTTGCTGTAAATCACCAGGTATTGTAGATACTGCTGATGATATAGATCATGAGTCATGATTATTCATGTCAAGGCATTGATTAAAAGTTGTCAAATCTGTCAAGTTTTGGTAACAGTGGATGTTCTTTTGTAATGCGATTTTTTGTAATTTTTGGGTTGGTGCAATGTTTTGATCTGATTATTGGGATGTGTTATGGGAAATAAACCAAGTGGCAAAGAGGCTACTTGCCAGTTTCTATGTGTGTTATCATTTTGCAGAGTGTCTGTCTGTGTATTGAAATGTGTTTAAGGCCCATAGTCAGCATTGTTTTTATTGGTGTGCTTGTGATGTATTGGGTTTTGTCAGTCTTGGATGTTTTATCCAGTTCTTGTAGGTTAGTTTCATGGTTGTTTTTTCTTATCAATTGGATGTAAGTCACAAATAAATCTTATGTTTTCTTTGAATCTGTTTCAGGGTGGGGAGGCAAGTGGTGAACATTCCATCATTCATGGTTAGGGTGGAGTCTGCAAAGCACATTGACTTCTCCCTCACGAGCCCACTTGGTCAAGGGCGCCCTGGAAGGGTGAAGCGAAAGAATTTGAAGGCAGCATCAAAGAAGGCTGCTGGAGGTGATGGTGAGGAAGAAGAGGAAGAATGAACAAAGTGAGCGGGCATTATTAGTAGTTGAGAGCTGGTATTGGAATTTTGTTTCAAGACTATTATGTTTTTTTCTATATTGTATTTTTGCTTGGTTTAGACTGTCAAATCTTATGCGTATTTTGTACTGACCATTTTAAGTTGCACTTTGGTTGTGTTTCATTAAATCGTTCTATCACTGTGCTTCTACTTTGTTGGACTCTGGTTGATTTTCATTTCAATTGATTGAAGTGGATATCTTGGTAGGAAGCATCATGTATGAGAATTAGTCGGAAGCCAAGCCATGCTTCAATTTGAATTTCGTCTTTTGTGTTAAAATTTTCATTCTATGTCTTGACAAATTCTACTGCTAGACATTGTAGTTGCTCTTAATTTGATCAGCTCTAGTATTTTTGGTATGATTTCGGATTCTGCCCACCTGAGAGTCAAGTGTCTTAGATGAATGATCCATGTTATCTGTGGTGTATTATTGGTAATGGTTGTTTGGTTGATTTAATTACTGCATCACGCTACACAGGCATTGAACTCGAATCAAAGGAATCATTAATATCTGAAATTGGGCTTTTGTTGAATTAGAAGTTGCCTGTTTTCGTTTTTGTTTTTTATGTCTACCTTCCTTGTAGTATCATATATTATATATATATTTATATATATATAACCACATATTTTTCATGGTTGTTGAATGACCACGAGATTTTTTTAAGTCTTGTGTTTTTGTCCGTAGCGTCTGAAGTTGGGGGCAGGCGGTCAAAAAATGGTTATTATTTGTAGACTGCAAGTTTCTGGAGTTGACCGAAAGACTTTTTAATCAACAATGGGTTTCTTAAAATTTTGCTGTTATATTATTTATTTATTTCATTGCACCAAGGGTAAGCAGATGTAAAGGAAGATGGATCAACGATGGTTGGTTAAATGAAGAGAATGAGCTTCAGAAGCCAATTAACGAAAAGCATATATTATGGTTTTTTCCTTTCCCTAATTTTCCCAGATGAATTTTTTTTTTTTCGCGTTATTTCTAGGAAGGCGATTTGGTTTTATTTGAGTTATTTAAAAAAAAAAAGGAAAAAGAAATAAATTTGAAGCATTCATTTGGAGCCTATTGGACAACATCCTGACAAATCCTTCCAACTTTCTTTAGTATCAAAGCATCTCGTTGTTCCCTTTCAAGGTTACAAACTCCCCCTTCTTTCTCAATCTCCCTCATTCCTAGAACTTGTTTGTTCAACTACTTCAAGTTCAACTCTCTCTCTCTCTCTCTCTCTCTTGTGAAATTGTTTATGAACTTCAACTCTCTCTCTCTCTCTCTCTCTCTCCATTTTGTTTGTCAACTACTACAACTTCATCCATCTCCTTCTTTCTCTTCTCTTTTGAACAAAAGATACTGAGGGTGCAAACAAGAACATTCACAGAAAGTCACCATTTTACTACAATTCAAACATTTGTAATTCTGATTTTGCTTTTTTATGTTTTTTTTTTTAAATAACCATGGTATAAATCATAAAAGAACCAAAAGCCATAGAAGTAGCATGGCAGTGAATGGCGTGCATGGTATCCCATTGATATAGGAGAGAGAGAGAGAGAGAGTGAGGGCCCATGCTATATATGATCCTTTGATACTCCCTACTCTGCTTAATTTACTGCTGCTACATCCTCGCCGTGATTGCTACTCCTGCTGCTACTGCTAACTTCTTCCTTTTAGCCTCTACCCCACTTCTCTCCTTCCCATTTCCATTCCCATTCCCATTCTCATTAAATTAAACCATCATCTTACCTCATCTAAATGCATCTGAACACCATAAAATTATACAACCAAAAGCATCTGAATAACATAACAACAAAACCAAACATAAAAATAAAAAAAGATACTACACCACATTCCTCCCTCATACCTCATGGTTGGTTGCCATTGTATCAAACAACTCAACAACTCTTGCATGCCAGACATACATAAGACTTCAACACTAAACCTAAAGCAAATAGTAAACCTTACATTCTCCTTATATCCTCCTCCTCCTCCTCCTCTCTCTCTCTTTCTCACTATAGATTTATATATCTTTTAATGATAACATGCAGTGCTAGTTATCATTTAGGACCTGAGAAGCTCTCGGATGATATCAGCCTGAGCACTGTTAGTGTCCAACGTAGCCATGAGACCGGAAAGCCGATCACTCAGGTCATCAACTTCACGGTGTAAGCTCTTGATATAACTGCATGTTTCCTTCAAGAGCTTTGCTGCTGATGCCTGCATTGCATGCATCATGTACACATTATATAAATATGTTCACTTTCTTGATTTTCCAATGAATTATTATTATTGTAAATAGATTACTATAGTCTATATATATATATAAGACATGTTACTTACTATATGCAATTAAACTAATCAACTAACTTACTCGGCTTGCGCCGCTGCGGCGACGAGACTCAGGGAGAAGGGAATGGAGCTTGGAGATAAGCTCATTGATCTCCTCTTCTGTTATCCTTGACCTCCTAGAAGACATGATCTTTTATATATTTCTCTTTAATTAGCTGTTGCTGTGTTACTGTATCTCCTTTGCTTGGAAGTTGGAACCAATTACTAGAAGAGTAGCAGGCAAGGGAAAAGAGGAACAGTGTTGAGAAAGAGGGTGGTTTTTGAAAGGGAGAAGAGGGAGTTTAGGAGAAGGAGTTGAAGAGGACCTTGAAAGACAACTTAGGGTTAACATATATTAAGAAAGATGCATGGCCCCCACAATGCTCCCTCTCCTTGTCACCCTTTGTGGGACTCTTTTTTAGGTTTTCATCTCCATCACATCTTGTTATTTTACATATATACATATTATTATATTATATAAACACCTTAATTACACGTGTGGCCACACACACAAATTGATAAAAAAAAAAAATTTTTCATATACTCAAGTAAAGTTGAGATTATATGTATATATACTCTTTCATATATATATATATATATATATAGTTAAGTTAATAATAAGTTATTATTTTAAATTATTTAACCAATAGAGAGGGAAAACTTTTATAGCTCGATCTCTCAATAGTATACTAGTTCCTAATATTTAAATATAATGATTATATATATATATATAAAAGAACAAAGTTTACATAAGTATATGTGTAGTTACAGGAGTGCATATGTAATTTAAAACAAAAAAAAAAAACCTTGACCTTTTTTTAATAAATATGAATATACTACATTATATTACATTTGACATAAAAGGTTCTAACAGGTGGAAAGTAATTAAACAGAGATAACTACAAAAGAATTTAAAAAAAAACAAAACAAAACACAAGTTAAAAAAATGATTTTTAAACATGTATAGTATAAGGTTTAAAGATTATTCCTTTCTTTCTTGCATTCAAGAATTAAAGGCTTCATTTGATTAACTAAGCAGGTTCTTAGTTTTGATTTCTTGGTTAATTAATTAATTTAATCAACCTTGTTCCTTTTTTACTCAAAAGATGCCTTGTGTCCCTTGTGTTGTCCTTTTGCTTCTTGTTTGTTTATTCCCAATGTTAAATAACAGGGATAATTGCTACTTCTTGTTGCATTTACTCTTAAGATATTGGAGGTCTAATTCATGTCTGTCCCATATGGAACAAGGAGCATGTGTTAGGCCCTCTATCACACATACATGCAGTTTTGATAGTTAAAAGTGAAAACTTAATAGCATAAAATGAGGCTAAAGAGATGGAAACTTCTCTAAATCTCTAGGTCCTATAGAACTATATATTTATCAAGCTAGGTCTTGCATGAAGAGAGGTAAACATCAAAATGGCTGGCTTTGAAGCACATGACAATGGCTTCTTTTTAAGTTGAGAGAACCAAAGGCACCACATGGCTTTGCCATCCTCTTGCCTGCTTTTATTTGGAATGAGAGGATGAAAGCTTGTTACAAAAAACAAGGACTCTTATTTGAAGGTTTGCATTTTAATGTGTTTGGTTTTATTATTTGAGTACCCAGCCATTTAAATTAATGCTCTTAATTGTTCAAATGATTTTTCTTTTGTGGAGAGTACACTTGATCACGGTTTGGTTTCGGTTCAAAACCGGCGATTCAAGAACTAGAAGTGAACCGTTGTCTTAAGATTTCGGTCTCAAATTTGGTTCTGATTTGGTTCTAAATTGTTTGGTTTGAATTAATTAAAATATATCAAAAAATTATATATTTTTATTTTATATTTAAAAAATATAAAATAGTATCAGAACAGGTTGTTTCGATCCGGTTTTCAACTCATAAAAATTTTAACTTGAACTTTAATGTTCCTGTTCAAAATTTCAGTTTAGAATCAAAATTATTTTTATGGTTTTGGTTCAATTTCAATAGTATTGATAACGGTTTGATTCCACGGCTCAAACCAAGCTAGGAACGATCTAGGTGAGAGTCACTTTTTCAATGCATTTGTAGTGTAGGTTCTTGTAGTTCAAGTTAACTAATGTTGACTTAATTTGATATCTCAAGATTTTAATATTAAGTCTTGTGTGTATTTGACAAGGATTCTAGTCATATATTTTGGTGAACTATTAACAAATTCGGATGTTAAATATTTCATTTGTTAGGAAAATAAATAAATAAATTATGTGTACACCGACAAACTATTTAGTAAATATATATATAGGTAGGTATAAGTATTTGATTTTTCACTTACTAAAATTTATTTAAATTTTTATTCTTATAAATTTTATATATTTTTTAATACATCACACCTTGCTTTTATATTTTAATTAGGAATATTGGGTATTAATTAATATGAAGGAAAATTTCTGGGACAACAAAATTTCTGATTTTTTTTTTTTTTTTGGGTAAAGAAAAAACCTAAAGTATGAGTTACGGTTTATACATGGCTTAGGGTTTAGTTCATGAAAAACGTTTGGATTTGATTAGCCAATAATATAAATATATCTCTTCTCCTTTTCTAAATATCTTAAAAACAATAGGTTTAATAATGATGCAAACTAATGTGCTTCCTAGTTCTTGCAGAGGTTTTTTCTTGGACCAACTTGAACATTTGATAAGACATAATCTGATTACAATTATAGTTTAGATTCAACAACACCCTTGTTCACGTATTACTTATTTCAAAATAATAAAACTAATTAACAAGTTGATTTTTTTCCTCTTATTGATACATGTATGTATGCATTGAAAGTCCTGATTATATCTATATATGTATTGATTGGTTTAATATAATTTTGAAAAACTAATTTATTTGATAGAAACTAATTTTTTTTTTCAATTTAAACAGTGGCAAAGTCGTTCAATTTTAAAACTAATATATATTTAAATTAAAGTCTTATAATGGCTTAATAATCATGTATGACACTAAGCCAATTTAGATTTAATTAAGCTAAAGTAAAACATATTTAAATAAGACTCATTAGCAGTGTTATAATTAGTTCACAATTCTAAACTTACGTATTTAAACATACACTACCCAAGATCATCAACATCAAATGAAAATGCAATGTCCAAGCAACACGTGTCTCTACATATTATGTAACTAAATCAAATTCCATGCAATACCTCACTATATTTCAAACAATAAAAAGATGAAAAAAAAACAATAGAAAGACAAAGAGACATAATAGCAAAGAAGGGCATGGTGGCATAATAATTTGTAATTCATTTGAGAGACAAATGGAAGCAAGTGGCGGATGACAGAGAGTACTATGCATGTTAAGCTTTGCCTCTTCAAGGCCACTACATTTGAGGGACGTCCCTCTCGCTTTTGACGTGATTGCATGCATGCATGCATGCATGCACTCACGCACGTACAAAATACAAGGGGCCCTCCAAAACCCTAACCATATATAATTGAGTTAAATAATTCATTAGAGTAGTACTACTTCATGCTTGTTCAAATCTCTAAAAGGTTATTTATATAGACGTATAATACAGCATGAACACATTTGTATCTCTGGTTAATCTAATTTTGAAATGTGTGAGATATATATATACATTAATGTATATATATGTATGTAATAATTAATTTATATGTAAGTTAATTAGTGAGGCGAGAAATGAAGGAGGAGATGGAGTGATGCTCCTCACCAACTGCATGAAAAACAGGCAACCCTACTCACAACAGTGATCATAAATCCCTGAACATTTATAATGCATTAGATTTGGTGAGTTTGTTCATGTGAGGTTTCATCAACATAAAGACATACAACTGTTTCCATTAAATGCCTCCTTTTTTGATTCATTTGAATTCTATAATATATATATATATATATTGTAAAACTACAACTCGCATTTATTATACTCAGTAATTCTTGTAATGACCTAGACAACATCCATTGAGCTTAATTTTACATTAGATCTTATGTAACACATTTTTGAACATTTTTGTCCAATGTAAAAATCATGTTTAGGATATATACATAAACATTAATGGTCATATATATATATACCCCCATGGTAGTATTTATAAAAATTTGAAGGGACTCATTTAGTTACTAGTGACATATTTAGTTACAGGCGATCTTTTTGAAATGATAGTCTAGGCAGTTAAAACAAGAGGTGTTGTTACCGACTGTTATTTTATTTTATTTTATTTATTTTGAATAATTATTGTTATTGTCTTTATTTTTGTTATTCGTGAATGTTGTAGTCGTTATAATTTTTACGTTGTTGTTCCATGATCCACTCCTAGTAGATCATCATTGTCTGTGTTTTTTTATTCTATTATGGGTTATCTATTTAAAAAAATAAAAATAAAAATAATTACTATATTTTTTTTTTATTTTCTTGTCATCTATCATCTTTCTCTTTAGAATGTGGATAACATAAATTGAAGGATTCAAACTCCCGACCTCCTGCATGAGACTCTTGTGCCACCGTTGGACTCATCGTCTTGTTTTTTAAACATGAAAACGATTTTCGTCTCCTGTTTACTTTATTTATTTTGTTCCATTTTCTATCAATCCGAACACATGCTTGGCACGTGAGATGTGGGTTCCAAACACTATAAAGAAGGAACGGCCCTGATGATAAACTGATCCCCACGTACAGTAGGACTGCTGCAAGATGTACATTAACGTGGTCCACTCGCCCCCACCAATCAATCAAGAGCACATGGGGAGGGGAACCAATCACTTTTGGATCACGCGGTGGTGTACGTATCTTTAAAGATTTAGATGGTAACATCCTACAGAACCTCTGGTAATAATATTATATATATTTATATATACTAGTACTAGAATTGGCACGTGCATAATTTTGTTTAAATATATAAAATTACCATACCAAATAATTTAATAAAAATGTTCCTTTCATCCATTTAAATTTGATATATATGAGGGCGTTATTAAAAATAATAGAGAAATAAAAATATTATTCCTATAATTTAAAATTTCTTGGTTTGAAAAACTTTATAGCAATTTTGAAATAAATAGTAAAACCAAAATATCATAGCTCATGTAGCTGGTTGTTAATGTTGATGATAATAATAAATAGGTCAAAATATCAAAATGATCCCTCTATTTTGTGTTTTCCGTCTTTTTAGTTCCTCTAACATAAAATCCGTTTTTTTTGTTATTTGCACATTTCTGTCCTTTTAGTCCCTCTAATTGACGGATCAGCCATTTTGGTCCTTTCAGCTAATAAATTAGAGGGACTAAAAAGGATGAAAATGTACAAATACAAGGACCAAAAAGGCGGATTTTATATTACAGGGATTAAAAGGGCGAAAATCGCAAAATAGAGAGACCATTTTGATATTTATACCTAATAAATATGATATAGGGTTACATGAAAAATTATAAATTTGCACATATTTAAAGATTCTAAATGTTAAAATATTTTTATTGTTCTATATAAAAAAAATTTAAAAATGGTCTGTACATCAATTTTTTTTAAAAAATTACTGTTTTAAGTGATATATATATATTGAAAAGAAAAGGTAGAGCCACAATGCACTTTATACTCAGAGTTTGTTCATACTATAAAAATAATGCTAATAATTTTATTTTATTTTATAGTAATTTCACATTTTAACATTTGGAAAACTAAAATTTCTCCTTGTTACCTAAGTCTTGATATATGATCATTGTTTGGTAATTTAAGTACAATAAGTTATTAAAAGCTGGATAGGCATCCAAAGTTACAGTACTATTCATAGCTTAATTTTTTTATATTAATTTTATTACTTGTTTAGTTGAAGTATTTCTACTAAATGGAATAAAATATAATTAATTTTTAAAAACAAATTTTAATTTAAATTAATTACATTACTTTAATTAATATCAATTAAGTAAATCAATTTGGGATAGAAAAAAAATTTCCCATGAACAAATTCAATCTTCAAACTTACCGATAATCTAAAATAGAAGAACACCCTAGAATGATACTAAATTTATTTCTATACCAAAAGGCGAATTTAAGCAAGAATAATTTGTTACTCTTTATATGCTATTCCAAAATACCACTTTTTAATTTAAAATAAAATAACAACCCAATATTGATATTAAACTTATCTATAAACAAAAAAGCCAAATAAGAAAAAAAAAAAGAGAGAGAGAGAGAGAGAATAACATACTGCTCCCAATTTGGAGTTGGGCCCAATATTCAAAATAAGGCCATGGTACATCTTAATTACCAATTAACCAATACCTGAACATGGGTAAATATACAATATTAACGGGGTAGATGTGTAAAAGAATAATATTTTTATTTATATGAAAATGTACATATAAAATCACATCACCAATTAACATACTAATGTCACATAAAAATTATATTAAAGTTAAGTTAATTGAGTTAATCAATAACAAAACAGTTGATAATTAAGCAGTTAGAAAACAGCACAATATAAAATTTCTTAGCAGGAAAAACATGAACAAAAGGCATATACACAAACAGAGAGTAAAGTTCATAACAAACTGAAGATGATGACAATGCAACCAAGAACACTGAAAGATGTTTTCAGTAAGTTCTCACTCTTATGAATGAATCTGAATGTTAAATAAACACGAATTCGAAGAATCTAAACCGAGTTAGCCACAGTACACACACTATTAGTTTACCTTCTCCGCTAATTCGATACACAAGTTAGTGCTAATAAGACATTCTTGCGAGAGCCGACACAGTAAAAAGATATCACAGTTAGGATAACCATTTGTTAATTTGATACAAATTATTCAAGTTGTCATACAGAAATATGTTTCAGCTTCTTTCAAGAATGTCTATATTTATTCTCTATTGTCCTGTCTTGCAAACAGCACCAACTCAATGTCAATACATATTTACTCTCAGAATGACTTATAGACCAATACATCATTTGATCACAAACTGAGAGTACTAAAATTACAAAAATTAATTTGTTCTGAAGCAACCAAGGACACAGTATCATGTGCATCTCTACTCGTGGTCGAACAGATTGATTTTGTGAACACATGCTTGTTTCATATTGTAGCTGCTGATTGACTAATAAGAGAAAACAATTACTTTAACAACCAGCGAACTGGAGTGTGTTCTGTTACTAAATTATCAACATCATATAAGCCAACGCGAGTGTGGGATCATAGCCAAACTTGAACTGAATTAAGAGGCAAAAGCATTAAGCATTTCACTATATTTCTATCAGGAGAGTCTCAATCACAGCTACTTGAAATTATAAATTAGGACATTGTTCGCATCGTCATATTCTGACAAGAAATAAACAATTTCTCTTGGACAGATCAAAGATCTGTATTAATGCCATGAAGCCAACCCACGACACAAGTATATAAGAAAGTGATGACAAATGTACAAACCGGTCAAGATGGTCATGTTTTAACCACAGTAAAACAAGATGTACCAACAAAAACTTTTAGAAAATTGATGAGTAGATAGGATTAATTGAATCCTTGGCCAGTTTCATAATTTGCTCAAGTATTCGTAATAATTCAAACTTACTGCTATACAGTACTGAGAGCGACAGCAGGTTGAAAGAACCACACAAATTTCCCCTCCTTAATCTAAGCTTCTTCAAGCATGTAATTACATTCAGAATCCCACATAAGCCAGGACAAAAGGAATGTAAATCAAGTTTTCAGCGTATGTTTATTATCAGATCCAGCTATCAGAAAACTTGCAAGACATATAGATCTAATTTGAAACTGCTTCTTCAAAAAAGAAATCAATAGATATAACATAGTACACAGAAATCAGTGGATCTAATCTGATAAAAGCAGGCACTCACAAAGAACCAAAATATAAACACCATGATATTTCTTTATTTTTTTTTATAAAGTTTTCCTCCAAATAGAGGCAAAAAAATTATTAACCACAGAGGACTATTCTGTGAAACTAAAGTATATTTCATCAAGTACAATAATCTATAACAAAGCACAATTAGCATCAGATTATTGATCTATCCCTTTGCTGCATGATCCTAAATATCTAAAGACCTCTCATGCCAACAGGTGAAGGGGCTTCCAAATTGTGCATTAAATGATGTAAAAATACAAAGACCAAAATAAAACATGAGAGGTACAAAGAAGACTGCATGCAATTGAATCTTAAGTTCAATTTTGAAAGTTTCAAAAAAGGCAGTAGTTTACCCCTCAAGCAAGCTAATCCCATGCATGCGCGCTTGCCCTCCTCTTTCTAAATTGATGTAAAAAAAATATCAGCTTGTTGCTAATATGTGGCAAATCAGCAGCCCATAACAGCACAATTATACACAAAGCTTCCCGAATGTTTGCTAGCGATCATATTCCACTCGGGTGGCCCGTCTCTTGGAATCCATGAATTAAGCTCAATCATACCTCCGCCCATCGCCCTTGGTCCACCAATAACTATAAGCTGCTCACCACATGCTCGGAACGCAAGGCCCCAACCATTCATAGATACAGACCTCTCAGGCAAGCTCCCAAGTGTAACCCATGAATTGTTTTCTTTGTCATATTTCCTCACCTCCTTCACTGCATAATCTGCAGCATAGAGATCATTATTAACCACTGCAACAAGTGGAGGAGCTCCCGCAGCTCCATTAAGTCCTGATGACATATTTGGAATGATACGCCAAACACCCTTCTCTAAGTCATACTCTTCGCCGCAGGTCAACACCTCTGTATTACTAGCCATTCCGCCGATGACATAAAACTTGTCATTCATAAACACACCAGAACACATCTTCCTTGGCCTATTCATGCCAGGAAGAGTAACCCAAGTTTGTGTCTCAGAATTGTAAAGCTCCGCAGAATTCAATATGGTCCCCTGAGCATCGGTTCCACCGGCGACAATTGCCTTCTCCCCAAGACTTGCTGATCCAAACAAGCATCGAGGCGAATTCATCACCACACCATTGGACCAAGAATTCGTCAAGATGCTATACTTCAACACAATGTGAGAGGTCACCTCCTTACCGAATACAAGCAATTCAGTGCCCACAGCCAATGACTCCTTATCCGAACACATGAAACATTCGTTATGAGGCATCCTAGGCAAAGTCATCCAGCGCCCACGATAAGGATCATAGGCCTCCCACTCAAGAACATTGCAAGAGAAGTAAATCCAATGCTCTGTGATCTTATTCAGCCTCCGAAGCTTATAGAGCTCACCACTTCGAATAAGCGAACGGAAACTACTGTTAAGTGAAGCAATGGCACCGTAATCAGACCGAGAGCAATGATAAAGAAGGCAATTGATAGAGATATCTCTTCCAATTGGGTGAATGAGGGAGTTTGTATCAGAATACTCCCCAGTAACACCCTCTTGATTGGATTCATTGCCAGGAAGCTCCATCTCTTGGCTGCCCGGGCAATCAGGAACCTCTGGCAACCTCCTCCTCCTCCTCCTCTTGACACTATCACCACCTTGAGTTACCTCCCCGGATTCCTCACTCAAAGACCGCTTGCCTTTGGATATCTCAAGGAGGCGGAAGGTGATATAGGCCCACTTGGATTCCTGCTCGCAAGAGCTCGGCAAGGCCCTTGAGATCAGGCAGGATTGACCTTCCAACATGTCTTCAAAACCCAATCTATAGACGCAACTCCAAGCTACAGTACAAGGTCATCCAAACCTCTCCAAAAACCAATCTTTTTCACTCCCAAAGCTGTAAATCCAGCACCAAAGCAAGAACAAGGCCAAGACCCACTTAATCCTTCTTTTATCAATCAAAGCACACTGATTAGAATTACAAAATCAATAAAAATCCCATAAAAATCAAAACTTTACGATCTTTACGAGACGCCCCAGAAACCAAAACCAATCAAAATCCAATCTTTTACAGCACACCGGCTCAAAAATCAGGAGAAAATTCACAGAAGCCAATCTCCCTCCTTTGATCCTTCCATAGATAAAAAAAAAACAACAAAAATTACAAACCTTTTCACTTAAAAACAAAAGAATGAGAGTAAGAAAGAGAGAGAGAGATACATGGAGAGCAATGGAAGAAGAGGGACAGCAAGGGAAGAGAACTCACAAAGTAAATTGATACAGGAGACCATAAATCGTAATAAAAACTCCCTCAAATTAAACTTTTTCTCTTTCTCTCTCTCTTTCCTTCCCAATATACCCACTCTTCTTCTCCAAAAGCTCGCCGTTTTGGAGGAGCAGCGGGGGAGCTCTCCGTCCCATTTTATTATCTCCCATTTATTTATTTTTTCCCCACTATTTTATAGTTTTTTTTTCTGAAAATTATAATCATTATTATTATTATTATTATTATTATTATTGGGGAAATGGGGTCAAGCATGGGAAACGGATTCCCGGGTCCACGTTTCCTTAACATTGGTCGGCCGTTTTCTTCTACTTTTCATTTTCATTCTCTCTTTTTCTGTTTTCCGTTACGATCCGAAAGCGCGGTTCCTCCACGCCTCTATCTTTTCCCTCCATTAACGCCGTGAGTTTGCTCGCACGTGCGGACTCTCTCTCTGAATGGTTGATCCCGTTTTGAGATTCGTGCCCTCCTATCTCGAAGCATTTTTATTTTTTTTAATTAATATATTTTTTTAATTTTATTTTTGTAAGAAATACATATATATATATATATATATATATATATATATATATATATATATATATATATATATATATATATATATATATATATATATATTGTTAAGGATTCGCTTTGATGGATACTCAATCAACTTGCATTCAATTTTGGTGCTAGATGATGTATTACAGCATATAAGGAGTTCAAAGTTTATTATATTCTTTACTTTATTTCCAAATCAACTTGGTATTGACATCTTAACATACATTATTCTTTTTTGGAATACTTTTTTTTCCATCATTGTTCTCTATATGTATGTATCAATTACTGTTTAATTAAATAATATTGTAAGAGCATGATTTACCTCCCAACTTGAACATAATTAAAGCTATTTTACATTTATTTTATATATTTACATTTTTTTAATGCACTAATCTTTATCTTTTGCACCAATAAATCTCTGCTAAGTTTTGAAATAATTAAAAGTAGTTATAAACTCCTTGAAAAGAAAGAACATGAAAAGGAAGCATCTGTTTGAGTGGGCACTATAAACCCCACTATTCCTTACCAAACTATATAAAAAAATAACTTTTTTTTTATTCTAATCAATAACTTTTTTTCTCTCCAATGCTACATTTTTCGTCTTTT
Source organism: Dioscorea alata (assembly GCA_020875875.1). NCBI lineage: Eukaryota > Viridiplantae > Streptophyta > Magnoliopsida > Dioscoreales > Dioscoreaceae > Dioscorea > Dioscorea alata. The sequence continues at coordinate 23,266,062 of CM037015.1, read as the reverse complement.
TATCAACCCAACAAACCGTTTCGTAATTATTATTTTTATATTTTTTTTAAAAAATAAATAATCACATTTTATTCGAGCAACAGAAACAAATACAAAATAAGAAATAAAAACTGAAAGTTAAAAAAAAATACAAATTGAATCCAATCAAACTAGGAAGTCATCACCAAAAGTGATGTACTTTCAAAACACAGATTGAATTCAAGTTAAAAAAATAAAAATAAAAATGGACACCACAACTAAAAGACAAAGAATACCAAAAGGTATTTTTATAGTTCATTTCTCCATCTTTATTTTTTTTATGATATATATATTTTTATAATATATATATATATATACAGTGATTACTGTTTTAAACAGTAATTATTGTTCATCAATATCATCCGTTGGATCATGATCCAACGGCTGATAATAGAACTTCCATAGATTAGAAATCTATGGACGTCCATAGATAACATATTGTCTATAGAGGACTATATATATATATATATATATATATATATATATATATATATAAGACAACGCGGTAAGGATGTGAATCGAATGGTTGGGGCCGAGTCCAAAATCCAAATCAACCCGTCTAATGATAGTACCGGGTTTGGTGGGCCGTCCAGATCTCACCGGATAACGGACGGTCATGATGTGTCCTTGATGATTGGCTAAGCCCAGTGATTGGACGGTCCTGATCTGGCCCCCGTTTGGATAGTATTTGGATCGGTGGGACCCTCTCCAATCCCGAGGACGGCGGCTGATCAATTTCCCGTTTCCCCTTTAATCCGTTTCCCTCACCATGTTATGGGAAACGTTATATATATATATATATATATATATATATATATATTAGTTTTAATTTTTAATATTTGATTTTGTTTGTACGTTGACCTGTAAAGGAAAAATATATATATTAAAATACGCACGATAACTCTTTGCAATACCTAACGAGTTTAGTTGTTTATTTATTTATTTATTTATTTACTTGATTATTTTTTTAAATTCCAAAATATGCAATTTGAATAAAATATATTAGGACTTTTATGTAACAAAGGATAATATAGTCAAGGACTTCAAGAGTTAATTATTTGTTTAGTTATGATTGGCAAATAAAAATTCTATGATTCAATGATGTGGTTTGGTATGAGTTATGGGCCAATAAAGTAATTATTTACAGTGGTTTTTTAAATATTTAAATATACGAACAAAGTGTGGTCATAAACTATATATATTTATATACATATATACACTCATATGTACGTACATGTGGATGCCAAGGGTCAAGGATAGAGAGAATATTTGCTTTTTATTTCCAAAGATGTTTTTAAAAATAAAATAAAATTAGTGATATGAATTAGCATTGAATAACAGTGCCCAACCTTTTTGAAATAGTGCAAGATATGAATTAATGAGGTGACACTTGAATAGGTGGATGTACATTGCAAAGAGGTTGGGAGTTGTTGTGATTGTCTTCACTCAATTTAAGAATGCCCTGATATATAGATATATATATATAGACTAGTTCATATGCTGACTTAGATGATAAACTATGTTGTACCCTAATACTCAATCAAGAGAATAAAGAGAAATAAAGAGAACTTCAAAAGTACAACAACCACAACATTAATTCTAGATTTAAAGCAATATATATGTTCTTGTTGTTTATGATAAGTTTTGAGTGGTGGTCTTTCTATGCATTGAATGCTAATCTTTCATTAAGTATACTTTTTAAATTAATATGACTTGAATTTTATTTGACTATACTTGAAAAAACTTGTACCCATCTATATATAATTTTTTTAAATTTTTTTGATATTTTCTAACGTTATGTGGCAACCGAAGAATCTACATTGTAAATCATGTTTAAAGAATTTAAATGATCAGAATCAAATCAAGGCATATATTGAATTTAGATCAAACTAATTTATAGTTTACCTAATTTCTATTTAAATATGTTTTAGTGTTTTATTATGATAAAATTATCTTAGTAAATTAAGCCCTTCTTTGTGTGTGTGTGTGTCTATATATATATATATTATTATTATTATTATTATTTTCAAGAGTTTGCATTTATAAATTTATGTGGCTTTTTTATGTGAAGATAACAGCATCATAAAAATTAACAAAAAAAAACAAACAAAGGAAGAAGGAGAAGTAGAAGAAAAAGAAGAAAGAGGAAGAAAAGGAAGAGAAGACGATGAAAATGTAAAAGTAGGTTGGAAACATTCAATTTGTTGTTGTTTTGATCTTTTACACGAATTAAAGTCAAAGAAAAACACACAAAGAAACAAATTTGTGAAGATAAGAGCAATATCTCATCTTTGGCCTTTTGGCTTATGATTTTCAACACATGTGATCCTTCATGCTTTCTTAGACTTGTTATGGTCTTGATCTTCATTTTCAATGCACTTTATAACTAATTGCCTCATCCATTCCATCTAAATTAATGATATTACTCTTATTTATTCATTTAAAAAAAAATCCCTAAAAATATATGATATCTATCTTGAACAACTACTCTCATAATAATAATAATAATATTATTATTATTAAAAAAAAAAACAAGTCATATCAAAGTGCACAAATAATGAATTACTACACTTCAACTCATATATGCTTTTCATTTTACACGTGTGAATTGAGATTCGAATCTATCTCTTTAGCAAGAACATAAATATTTTACGCATGAGATATAATATCAATAGATCAAGAAGTTGTTGGTAATTATTCCAATTTTATAGAATTTGATGTTTGTTAATAAATAAAATCGAAAAATAAAAATTTAAATCGTTAAATTTATTTTATTGGGTTTTTAAATATTTGAAAAGTTTTAAAAGCATTTGCTCTTAAAAAGGACAAAAGCTTTTAACTGTTTACAACTTTTAAAAGGTCAATTATATAATGGAGCATAAAGAAACAAAGATGATGATTTGTCTTCTCTTAAAAAGCATTAATTAAAAGGTACATTGCTCCTAGACAATGTAAACAAAGCAAAACAAAATAAAATAAAAATGAATTAAGTTCAACATTAGATGGTTCTATATCTTTCTTTTACTAATTAATGAGGGTACACCATTCTTAATCATGTACACCTATCACATTAATTAACTCCAAAATTAATATATTATTATTCTAGATCATTTACCACTCTCTCTCTCTCTCTCTCTCTCTCTCTCTCTCCTCTTTGATTGATTTATAAAAAAAACACATAATGTTTTTTATGGTCATTAATTTATTCTTGATGTAGTCTATAGAAATCTTCATACTCTTTTACTGCGATCTAATGAATGAAATGAAATATTATTCGATATTCAAATTCTATCAACTAATCATCATTTACTTTCACTTTTATAAAAATAAAAACAATAATAGTTTATATATAATTTTTTTATAAATAAAATTATTAATAGAGCTAGTGTTGGTGTAGCTAAACAATAACATGACCCCCACAAAGAAAATCAGGTATTCAAATTAAATCTTAAACTTGGTGAATAATATAAATAATATAATTTGTTTATTTTGTCATATATATATATATTAGCAGTTGTATTTGGTGTTAAATATTATAAAGTTACACATGAAATATTTATGGTCATGCGTGGTTGACTTAAAAAAAAGAAATATAATATATTTACAAAAAGGGAATGAGATGCTATTTGTGAGAATTATTTACTAGGAAACACATCAATTAAATTAGAGAATTAATCACCCATTTGAGAGAGATCAATCTTTCCTTAATAGAGAAAAAAAGAATCTAACCTAGGAATTGATCATATATATGCTCTTGTCTCCAAAAGTGAATATTGTCTAGTGAATATTATGTTTGTTTCCACTAACTATTGTGTGCTAAAATTCTCTTACAATACCTACATAAAACCTATAAATTCTCTCCTATATATATAGTGTGGTTTCCACTAATAGGGTTTTCATATATATATATATATATATATATATAAGTTATTTTTAGAAATAGTAATGTATTATTTGAAATTGGAAAGAGCAAAAATTAATCTATATAAAATAACAAAAGTTGAATAAAAAAGTTTGAGAAGTATACGAGTAATATGAATTGTTTATTAAAGCAGCCGAAAATATTGAAAAAAAAAAGTTGATATAATTTGCATCTCATGATTACTGTTTGTTTGTTTTTAATTCTAATAGTTAAATAAAATTATTTTAAAAATCCAAAAAAATAGTACGTCGGCCAAAGAAAGCATTGTGTTTCTAACCAATTAAAAGTCGACATGTTTGCGGATTGTGTTTAAAGGTTAAAAAAAATTATTATTATTTTTAGACAAAACCAATAATTATAAAAGAAAGCTTTAAAAAATAATAATTAATTTCTCATCATCACTAAGTTAGGTCATAAGGGTTCTTAATTGCACTTTGATGGTGACTTCATGATGCAATGTGTCTAAATCAAAGCAATATAAATCAAAGCCCCACTTCTCTCCAATAGAATCAATTCTTTTCCACTAAGCTAAAAATTAAACAATCTCAAATCACAATTAAGGTGATGGTTACATAATCACATCATTAATTTGGAGTTTTATGCAAAGTTGAGAACAATTGATGGAGAATTTGAACCCTTCTAGAGTAATATGAGAACTTAGAATCTAGATATGAACTTAGCTATCAGATAATAATAATACATGCTTTTAATTTTGCATTGATTTTTTCAAAGTCTTAAGCCAACCTCTCCATCTTTGGATGGTAATATCTGCATCAAATGAAGAATAATGAGTTGGAAAGAGGTGTTGTTGGCTAATTGGGTATTTAGCCTACTTAGATAGCTATGTTTCCATGTGTCCTTTCTTGCTTGCTTGATTCTTTTGCCTTTCTCTTTTTATTGTGCTTTGGTCATATTCCATATTTAAATTATTTATGTTATGTCCTAGCATATGTGTGTGTGTGAGGGCTTCATGTCTAGAAATTTTTTTATATTATTTGGATTTAGCAATTAATTGAATTATTTATACAACAATTATTGAATGTTAAATACTATTATCAATCAAGAATATAAATCAATTTCATAGGGTTGGAGTTTTTTTCTTTTTCTTTTTTAAGTAGTTCTTCAAATTAGATAACTTTTTTTAGAATAAGATAATATCATTTTTATTATATATTTTACATTTAATTTTTGACGAAATTTACATGTCTTGGTTTTGAATTTTTTCTTATTTAACTCTTGTCAAGTTTGGAACACATTTTAAATGTCAAATATACCCCTATATTCATATTGTCATCTCAAGCCAATGCTAGTGCATCCCATCTCTTTCTCGGTCATAAGCATTTTTGGTACAGAGGTGAGCTCATTTCTATTTCGGTTGAGCGGAAGTATATTGGCAAAAAAATGAGCTCATTCCTTTGCGTCTGTTAGAGAGCAAGCGTGGCTTCACACTCCAGTGCATGATGCCTCTCATTTCCCATTCTAACACAACCCCATGTCTATGAGGAAAATCATGGTTAATTATGTTATTCGATTCAAATTTGAATTTAATTTTTTTTTTTAAAAAAAATGGAGATGTTTTTTAAGAATACAATAAATTAGAGGGAATTTTATGAAATTAAAAGTGATGGAAGGATAGACCCTTACTATAGCAACAGTTCTGCAGATCATCCCGACGACTCAGAGATCAACTTCCTCCGGGAGCAATTTTCTCTTTTTAGTAGTTTGGGCAGGCTTGTATCTCTAGGAGGTAGTCTTAGCCCGCCCATCTACCTTTCTTCTTATCCTTTACTGTTCTAACTTTTTAAAATTTTGTATTCTCACCCCTGATGAGGTATTAGTCTTTTTTCTATTGTCATGTACTATTTTTTTCTTTTCAATATTTGTCATGTGCCCTCGTCCTTCAATAAAACCATGATTTATCACATTTATTCAAAAAAAAAAAAAAAAGTGCTGGAAGGATAGACTCTTAGATAATAATAATAATAATAATAAACATTATAAAACATATTTATACATAATATAATAATTAGGGAAAAATATTTATTTGAATAAAAAAATTATGAGAAGTCATATATTTATTATAATTGATGAATATTGGTTAAAATGTGAACATAAACAATTACTTATAGGGAGGGGAGGAGTATGGAGGGGTTGAGAAAATATTGTGTTTGGTTTATGGAGGAGTGTGGAGGAGTAATTTATTTATTTTTTTATTTGGTTGAAAAGAGGAGTGGGGAGGAGAGAGAAAGAGTGTAATGTGTATTTGACTATTTTGCCCTTTACAATATATAAGTAATAATATATATATAATCAATTGTAGAATAATAATAATAATAATAATAATAATAATAATAATAATAATAATAATAATAATAATAATAAACATTATAAAACATATTTATACATAATATAATAATTAGGGAAAAATATTTATTTGAATAAAAAAATTATGAGAAGTCATATATTTAAGTGCTGGAAGGATAGACTCTTAGGGTTCGTTTGATACATAATAAAGAACAGTACAAGCAGTACATGACAGTACAAAGAGTTGTGGTACAACACAACTGTTTGTTTTGTACCATGTTTGATATTTTATAGACAGCACAAAATTTTTGTGCTGATCTCATTTGATTTGTACTAAGTACTGGACAAAATATTATAAATACTTATGATGCCCTTTCTGCTATCCTATATGTTTGTTATGCAATAAAAAACTTCACAATAAAATAAATTTTAAAAATTTTCTCATTGTCAATATTAACATGATTAATTTTTTTATAATTAATAAACTTATTAAACCATAATTATATTTGTGTATTTTCAAAATATATGCAAAATAATTGCTTATTAAAAATAAACACAAAATTTTTTTATATAAGTTCGCTAATATATTTGGTATTTCCAAGAAAATCTTATCTCATGATTCATAGGTAAAAATATAAAAATATTTATACTTATTTTTAATAAAATTTTAATTTTAAATTTATGGATAGAAAAATAAAAAATTTATGTATATTTTTTATATGGTTTAAATTTTTAATATCTAAATATGATCACTTTTATATATATATATATGTGTTACGAATCAAATCTCTTGATAAAAATGGCCTGTATATATGTTACGAATCAAATCTCTTGATAAAAATGGCCTGGAAACCCTAAAATTTTTTAGAGACGAGAGGGCAAAAAAAAAAAGTGGGAGAAGAGGAGAAGATGAAGAGAGAAGAGGATTGTATAAATGGAGAAGGATGTGCATTGGCAGAGGAAGTGAAGAAGGTGCAAGGTTAAAGAATTACTGTCGTGGGATAAGATATGTTGTGATTGTGATTTTTATTTTTTATTGAGGGTGATTTAGTCTTTTGGTTGTGTTGTACTACGATAGAATTTTTGTATCGAGGTTTTGGTGGTACAAAAATTTTATCTACTTATCTTGTACAATAACAACATTTTATACTGTACTCTCAGCCAATTTATAAATCAAACAAAAAACAAAAGAATTTGTGCTATGCTGTACCTCAAAACTTTGCGTATCAAACGGCTCCTCTTTATTCTTGACCAATGGAATTTTCTTCATTCTTTTTAGGATTTGATTTTCAGTTGTCTAAAAATTTTATATACAGTGAGTTATATGAATCAACCGTAAAATTTCAGGGGTTTTTCTGTAAATACGAAATAATTAAGCAAGTTTTTGTAGAAAACCCCCTCAGCGAAAAATAACACGAATCCCGAGGAAGCGGGAAGAGGAGTTCGTGGCCACGCAGGACGTTGACAATGGCGGCTAGGGTTCCGATCCGGCGACTCATCACAGGTGCTCTCTTCCTCCTCTCCGTCTCTGTAACTCTCCTTCTTCTATCTAGCTCTTCTGATCAAGCTCTCTCCTCGTCGGAGAACAAACTCGTCTCCTCGTCGGATCCAGAGCTTGGATCCGCTCGCGTTGTCTTTCAGGTCCTCTGCTCTGATCTCAACTTTTCCTACATTTTTTGCGGTTAATATCCCATTGTTTTTAGGTCAATGTTTTAAAATTTGTTTCTTTGGATGATACAAACTGAAAAATGAGTAAATTTTCAAATTCGTCTTTTAGTCTGCTGTAAAGACTGCATTTTTATGTCAAAGAAGAGAAGCAATTAGTTAGCACGTGTAAGACATGCGAAATTTATGGAGATTTAGGGTTTATCAAGTTATGTATTTGGTCTGCATTATGGGATTGATAACAACTTTGGAAATGAGTAAATTTTCAAATTCGTCTTTCAGTCTGATGTAAAGACTGCATTTTTATGTCAAAGAAGAGAAGCGATTAGTTAGCACGTGTAAGACATGCGAAATGTATGGAGATTTAGGGTTTATCAAGTTAATGTATTTGGTTTGCATTATGGGATTGATAACAACTTTGGAAATGGTTTCTGTGGATACTTTATTGAAGTAGTGTTTGTTAATTTGTTGTTGATGTAGTGTCAAGGCACAGACCATGGAATAATTGAAGTAGCTCCTCTATGATTTGTTTCTTTTTATGCATGAGAGTTCAATTGCTTCTTTCTTTCTCTGATGCATTAGTATAAGTGAATTGTGTTTCATTAATGGGCCATGTATTTTTCTTGCTCAGACTAAGTATGGTGACATTGAGTTCGGGTTTTACCCTCATGTTGCTCCCAAAACTGTGGAGCATATTTTCAAACTTGTTCGGCTTGGGTGCTATAATACAAACCACTTCTTTCGGGTATTTACTATGACTGACTGTATATCTAATGGTTCACATGACAAGCAATTTAGTGGAAGTTTTACTGACATAAAATGGGTGTAAATTGGGTTCAGGTTGACAAGGGTTTTGTCGCACAAGTTGCTGATGTTGCAGGTGGCAGAACTGCTCCTATGAATGAGGAGCAGCGAAAGGAAGCTGAGAAAACTGTTGTGGGTGAATTTAGCAAAGTAAAACATGTAAGAGGAATACTTTCAATGGGAAGGTAGTACTTTCCTCCTTGCGTTTTGGATCTCCATGTGTGGCAATTTCATATGCTTCTGTTTGTTGAGGCTTATAGATTATCTTTCCATTATCATGGTTTAGTTCTGTTATAAAATCATGATATGCCTGGCTATCCTAAGAGATCTTCAAATTTATTGAATGCACTCTTGCATCAGTTTCAAAAATCAGATAATGTTCGAGGCTTTCCTGACTTTCTTTGTAATGTTCATACCCATCCATCTCCTTTGGGCATGCATGCTATATTTCTGTCTACATTTAGTTTCACTGTTCAGTTTTTTTTTTCCTGGACGGACACCTATTTAAGGCTTGAAGCCTTTGAACTCTATAGTGTCTGAACTACTTCGTACCTCTTTTGCATTTTCCTTGGCAAAATCTTGGCATTTTATTTTTTTTAATTTGAAAAGGTGCATTTAGGTTTCATGGTCTTTTGTATTACTAATAGTTAACATTGTGCAGGTGTTATTTATGAGTATGAGTTCCTATAGGTGATTATGATTGGAGTTACTTTTATGCTTTAGAGAATTTCTGTGTCACTCATCATCATTATCTGGCTTCTGGCTAGCCTAATGATTAAGATCACAGACACTTGACAAGGGCTTTACCTCCCACTTTGTTCCTTTTTCTATGGAAGTTCTCTATTTAAATGTGTGATGATCATCATCTGTGGAAATCCTCAAATTAAAATAACTTCTACTATTTTTTGCTTGCGCCTGAAATGGATCCATCTTTTTTCAAATCTTTTCTATCTGCATAGCTATTGCAACCTTCTTCGTCCCTGTTATGTTATCTAGTGATTCTTGGGTTCATTATAGACAATGCGTGCTGACCAACTGAAATATTGTTGTTTCTACAACCGATTACATGTGTGCTATATGAATTATTTACTGAGCCAGTTACAACATGCATGTTTGTATCAGAAGTTGAGGGTGTTTGCTTAGTTGATGATTTGATTTCTGTTTATCATTTTATTGCATATGATTATTCTATCTGTTATTATTCAATCCTTTTGTTCCAAATTTAGATATTGTACTTTTTGCTTCCATGCAGGTACGCTGATCCAGACAGTGCTGCATCTTCTTTTTCAATCCTTCTAGGAGATGCGCCTCACCTTGATGGCCAGGTATCTTAGATGTCACCGTGAAGTTTTTATAACTTGTTCCTGAAATTCATACTGATCATTTGACTGACCTGTCATCGTTGCGAGCTTCAGTATGCCATTTTTGGGAAGGTCACAAAAGGAGATGAGACATTGAGAAAGCTTGAGGAGCTTCCTACTCGTCAGGAAGGAATATTTGTGATGGTATGTTTTCTCTGTTTCCAAGTAAATAAGTATAGCCTTCAAATATCTGACAAATGGTAAGACTCTTACTAAGTATATAATATAACTATATAAGTAATTGAAAATTTCTTTTGCCTGGTTATAATTTACACCTCAAACATGTGCAATTTTATTTGTCTTTGTTGGAAGCTAAATCTTCTCTTGTCACTTGCAGCCAATTGAGCGGATTTCCATAGAGTCGACATACTTTTATGGTGAGACTTTGATAACAATATTTTTATCCCATGTTTTACCTCATGTAATCTATCATGCATCACTTGACGTTATTCAAGATCTTTGATATTTGGTTCCCATAATGTTCTGATATGTCCTGTGCTTTGTTCAAAAGAGGAAATAATCGATATAGAGCTTTCTTATAGTTTTCTAGAATACAGAGTTCTATTCAAGAATCACCAACATTCACTAAACTATATAGAATAAAATATCGCACATAATTATCCTTTTTTCCTTATGTTGTTTAGGATGTATGTTATACAATTTCTACAAAATGGCTTGCTCCTGCATTTGCGCCACATCTGATTACTATAGGTTTTTCTACTCTCTATGGTTACTCATTATCCAATATATATGGTTCCTTTTCCTTTTGTGTCCTGTTAGATACTGAAAACAAGAGAGCGGTTATTTGAAGCGAAAGGTTTTTTGTATCTTACATCGAAAAAGAGAAAAAAAAAAAAAAGGGCAAAAGATCAGTACCAGTTTATAGAGGATTTCCACAGGCGGGGAGCAGAAACACATTGGTCTCAATGAAAACCCAATTCTGTGAATCTTAACTTGATGGTACAATCCTAACCAGTTCCAATGCATACAATCAATCTCTAGCAATTGATGTTCATTATCCTGTTTTGAATATTCTGGATCTTCTATTTCTAAAGGTGTGTTTCCTGTCACTGTATGTGGTTTATGAATTTTAATTTTAATATAGTGTTCATATAATCTATTATCAGCCTTTAAAAGGGAAATATAATTTAACCAGAGAAATAACGAAAAGGTTGAATGGTTGAATTTTGCGTTATTATTATCATATGAAACTCAGGTCAATGCTAAAGTTATTGCCTTGCTTATTCACAGTCAAAATCTATCTTGATAAACATATAAAAGCAGAGAGAATGAATGACTTTTGGTGAATATACTTTAACTTCGACTACATTGATACATGAAAGAAGAGTTTATATAGCATTTGTTCTTCTTGTGTTGAACTGTTAGTCTATTATATATCTATACTCATGTGAAATCACTTAGTTATATATTATCCCTTTTTCCTTGAAGTTCTTAAACTTATGATATACTTTAATCAGGGAGCTCATATATCTCTAAATCCCATTTTTTAATGACCAACCTACAATATTAAACCAAACTCTTTAATATATATATTGTCTAGGATTCTCCATTTGTAGTAGTGGTGTGCTTTGCTGGTGTGCTTGTTTTATTGCTGGTTATGTACTCAAAAGCATGAGCCTGGGAATCAGACAAAGGAATATCATTGTATTAAATTTTTTTTCCTTGAGATCTCATCTGAATTATTATTATTATTATTATGTATTATTGTTATTGCTTTTTTTTTAAATAATTATTTAGTCTTAAGGGTCTGTGTTTTGTATGAAGATCCGATTAGATTGAATGATTAATTAAGTTTTAGAAGCCCGTGGGTCACAGTACGGCCCACGTTGTCCATCTGATCATGCTCATGTGCACCGTGAAACACGCCATGCTATTATTTTGCTTTATCATTCTTCATTAGAGCTGTTTATCCCCTTTCTAATTCCCAGATTGTCCCCAAATTTAGCCTCAGGTTTATTTAATTCTTTGTACCTGCATAACATATATATATAGATGAGGCCAAGTTTGCTGTGAACGTTTGTAGATATAAAATCTATGAACTTTTGTATAAACTGATAGATTTTCATCTGACGGCCAGACACTATATAGTAAATAGTATTATTGTATTTAGGAACATTAGCACAATGTAAAATGAGATGCACAATATTATAAACTAAATCAATCAATCATTTTTAGCACAGTAATTCAATAAATTTGAACTACTAGATCAACAACACAACATTATAAAAACCAACTTAACACTAATCAACTCTAATCATCTGTAATCAGTCTCTCTCCAATTTAATTACCGTGCTCAAAATTTCAAAGCGTTAAACATCCTCATAATTTCAAAGCCTTTAGTAGCTTCCTACAAAACTCAATAACTTATTTTTATTTTTATTTTTTTCATTTTATAGCCTCCCACCTATTCCGGCGGGTTTGCCCGCCCCGGCCAGCTTGAGGCCATGCATGTTCATTGAGATTACAAAGAATCTTAATTAAAAAAATAAAAATAAAAATAAAAATAATTAATTTTTAAAAAAATAATAAATAAATTTCAAAGTACCTGTAGAGGACTTTGGAGTTTGGAAGAGTCAAAAGGATCATGCGGTCGTATGTAATGAAAAGGACCTGAAAGTTCATTCTTCTTTTTTCCATTTATCTAATTTTAGGTGTGATTTAAATGTTTGATTTTAGAATCTCATGGATTTATATTAATTAGCAAGAGTGATGTATTTTATTATTATTATTTTTAATTATCATATTATACATGAGTCACTTGTATCTGATGGTTCTCTTCTTTCTGAACTTTTAGAATTTTTTTTCTTAATCAAAATATTTAGTGGATAAATTTGCTTTTAGAAAAAAATTAAAATTAAAATATAGAGTTTGACTCCACAAACCTGAATCCAAATCTATTTCAACCTAATTAAAACATTGGAATAAGCACAAATCTCGTCACGTGATATGGGACTTTGTAATCAATAATGGAAAATTTGGCATACAACTCATTCTTATTCTCATGGTCATTTATTAAATATTTTGTCTTCGGAATGATTTTTTTCCCCTTCAAACATAAAAATAAAAAAAATTCCAAAATGTACAAAATAATAATAATTTTCCAAAAATTATATATATATATATATATATATATATATATATATATATATATATATGTACGGTACCAATGGAATTGGTTTGAGGGTTAGAGGTTTGGTTCACTTAAGAAATACCGGTACTAAAATGTCTTATCATTTATAAAACCAACTACTTTGTTTGGATCGGTTTAGAATTAGTTTTTTTTTTTAATAAAAACGATAAATGTTATATGTATTAAAGGTGTGTGCATAGACTGAGAATTGTTCATCCAAATTACGCGTCATAGTAATACAGGATTTATGTGATAATCCTGCACATACAACTAGAGATCCGTTACGACTAATGTATCTAATAAAGTTTGAACTTGAGACTTGATGAGTTAAAAAATATTAGTAAGTAAAAAATAATTAAAAAAATTACATCATCAAAAAAAATTATTTTGCTTCTCTAAATAAAAATAAAATTAAAAAAATATATATATATATATGAAGCGTTGGCATAACGCAGTAGATTGCGGGACCAGCTGGTGGAAGTCTAGAATGATTTATCGGTCAATGCGTGCTATCTGTTAATTTCGTGCTAAACATTTCCTTGGTTTTGGCTAGAGCTCCTGTTAACTAGGCCTCATCCCTAAATAATCATATCAATATTTTTACTCTTATTTTCAAATATTGCTTGATTTTTTTACAGCTTTTCAAATTCAAAGCATGGTTCGAAATGATTATATATATATATATAAAATATGCGCGCACACACAAACAAAATTTACGTATATAGATAATAAAAGTTGTGATTACTTCTAAATCCTTTAAAACTAAGATTTTATATATTTATATATATAGCTTCTGAAAAACTTTTAATTTAATCATCTTTTCAAAAATAAAAAAATAAAAAGGTTCCCATATGAATACTTCCCATTAAAGTATTTTTTTGCATTATACTGTATTGAAAAGCAAGGAGAGGGGGAAAAACATAATATTAATACTTTTATGTGAATTAATACTTCTTTCTTTCGTTTTTTTTTCCAAGGAGAAACTCATGAAATAATAGCAAATTTGAATAAATGTATTAATATATTTTTTAAAAAAAATGGATAAATCATATTCATTAAAAAAAAACATGCATGATCAAACAAAAATAAATATATACTATGTACTAAGAGTGTTCGGAATTTTAATCTCATTTATCAAGAATGTTTTATTTTTCATACATGCATGGTAAAAAAAAAATATTCATTTGTAAAATGGTACAGTACTTTTTACAACTAAAGATGCCAAAAGAAACATGATTTATAAGGGTGAAAACCTCCTAGTACTAAAAGAATTAAATGATATTTAAACGCACGTAGCATGTCTCAACCCTAACATGGTGTGTCAAACTCTGACAGGCACCAAGCACTGTTGACCAACTTGGACCCTACTACCTTTCAAACCTGAGTTAAATTTTTTATAGCCAACACTCTAACCATGGTTATAATTACTCATGCTAGCTCTCCTAATCAATCTCATCTATTTATAAAAGTCATGGTTTGCCACTGGCAATCCATCTCTTCAATATATCCCATGCGCTTGCTGTCTTCTGCCTTAACTTGTGCATTAATATCTCCAATATTATTATTGTTGTTCATCTTTCTGTCTCTCTTTAATTTAGCTCTAGTGTTCCATCACTTTCTTTCCCTAACTCCTTTTTGCCATGATCCTTGGATACTAGACACATGCTTAATTATATTTGTGCATGCCTTCTTCTTCTCAGCATAAATACTAGTCTAACTTTTCCTCTTCTTCATTCATTGCTCCAACTCCATCCTCCTCACTTGTTTTTTTCTTACAAGACATCACATTTACTCACACTTTGTCTTGAAAACCAGTCTCCTCCTCCTCCTTCTTCTTCATATATATATAGCTTAAAACTCAATCAATTAATCAAACGCCAAACAAGAGAAGATGTCTAGCAGAAGAACAAGATCAAGGCAGACGATAAGCTCATCGAGGATAACCGATGATCAGATCTCTGACTTAGTCTCAAAGTTGCAATCCCTACTCCCTCATGGAGCTCATATTCAGAATGGAAATAGGGTTCGTCTTTCTTTTCAACTTAGTTTTAGTCCTATATATATATATATATATATATATATATATATATATATATATATATATATGGAGCTCACATTTATGGTGGAAATAGGGTTAGTCTTTCTTCAACTTAGTTTTAATACTACATATATATATATATGGTTAATCTTTAATTTCTTCAACTTAGTTTTAATACTGAAAATATATATAGCAAGTTATATATAATTAACTAGGGTTTTGGCTCATTAATTGGTGCAGGCATCATCAGGTAGGGTTTTGCAAGAAACTTGCAACTATATAAGAAGCTTGCATAGGGAGGTGGATGATCTTAGTGAGAAGCTCTCTGAGCTTCTCTCTGATACAGACATGAGCAGTGCTCAAGCAGCCATTATCAGAAGCATGCTCATGTGATGAGATTAATTATCTATATGATAATTATATCAAGTTTATCATTAATTAATTATTTCTCTTGTTTCATTAATATTCTAGCTGTGTTTTGTAGTTGGACGCATGCAAGTAGATGATTTGTAGTCTGCTGGTTATTATATATTATATGTAGAATAAGAGTGTACACTGTGTTCTAGCTATATATTACATGAAAGCGCTTCATCAGTTTTGCATCTATGAGTTAATTAAATTAAGTTTTATGGTTTTGATCTCTTATTTAATGGGCATTGATCTCTTGGGAATTGATGCCCATGGTTTTGACTTGCAACAAAGTTTGTGTTGTTTGCTTTTAATTAATGTTAATCAGAGCAAAAACAATGTCACTACTTTCTTGATATATATAAATGTAAATAAAAAATAAAATAAAATAAAATGTAAAATAGAGATAGAAAGAATATAAAGATACAATCAGTGGGATTAAATGATTAATTAGTTTTTGAAGTTTTAATATAAAATCAAAATGAAGAAATTAAATATTTTCAAACCATTGGAAAGTCATTTATTAAGGCAAGGTAAAAGATGGATATATATATATAAAGAAGGACAATTGAACTAGGAACTTGCACCATTGTTTTTGCCTCAGCACATTTATCAAGATATATCTTTATATTTTATGAGAAGCACTGAATTGCAAGTACATTATAATCTTTTACACAATAAATTTAATTAACTATAACTTGTTTGGTTAACTTCTTTCATACATTGTTAGTGATCTCAATGCTTCTTGCTGATAAAATACTTGTTTGTAGTGATGTGTTTATATAATTTAATGCTTAATGTTACACCACATTTAACAGTATTTCCATTTTTGGTTCTTTGGATTCCTCTCCAAATAATAGTTGACAATATAAAAAATGGTCCCTTTATTTCCAAAATTCTAAATAATCATGCGCACAAATACATAAGAAAGGGAAAAAATATTCAAATTAAAATTTTCTTGCTTTTTAAAATATTAATTTTCAAAATAATAGAATGACGCTCTAGCTAGATCACATATTTCCAATAAGTTATTGAATATAGAGTTTTTCCCAATTGAGAAAAATGAATTGATTTCTAACCGTTTGAAAAAGTAATTAGAAATTAGTTAAAAAGCATTAAATAGAACTATTTAATACTTAATTGCTATCTGGCCCATTATCATTTAGGTTCAAACTTAATGTTTTGGTTGAGCTTATAAGTCTATTTTTAAGATGATCACTTATGAAAATCGAGTAAGATTTAAAATACTTTGGTTCTTGAGAATTAAAAACATGTAATTAATCTGAAGCTAAGGAGTAAAACAAGATATATACACAAATAATTATATTCTTGAGTCATTATTAACCATTAAATTTATTATGATTTCATTAATTCATTGTATTTTAATTATAAGGTTTTAATCTCTAATCTATCTAGATGTTTTACTAGCATAGGGAATCTTGTCTTTGGTTTTTTTTTTTTTTTTTTTAATACCATCTAAATATTTATTGGGGTCTAAGCTTGTTAGATGATTAATTTAGGACCAATTTGGGCTCAATATTTGGGAGAAGACGGTACACCAACTATCCTAGCATATTTAAATGAGATGGCTATATTCATGTTTGAAAAATGATTTGGTTCTAACTACTAAAACAGTAAATAAATAAAAACTATTAGATATCTCTCCTGATTACCTCCAAATGGTGAATATTATAAAATGATAAAAATAACATATTATTGTATAAACAACTAATAATTCATCCTCACTATAAACATATATATAAATTTTTATGAATATATTATAAGTATTAAAAAAATAATAAAAGCCAGAATATTTACCAAATACCTTGATAATTTACTTTTTCCTTCCTCTTATCTATCTCCTTTTTTTTTCTATATTTTACAATATACAAGTGGGGATATTTATAGGCATTTAAGATTTGAATGGGCGGTTATGATTGATTCAATCCAATGGCCAAAAATATAATAGTACATGGAATAATAAAAGTGTTGGCGGCTGCTATAGTACCACATGGGCGTCTGCTACAGTACCACATGGCCATCTGCTACAATGTGGTTAATTTTTTTTTCAATTTTATATAAATTAAATAATTAGTGTCAATCAATTGGCAATTGACTTCAAGCTACTTAGTATTTGGTTATTTTATGAAAATTGGGGAAAATAGCTCTTAATTCATTTAAAATAAAATGGTTTAATTGAAAAGGAATGGATGTTTCTTATTGTCTGAAAATGTTTAATTTAATCATTTAATTAGCTATGTAGAATTAGATACAAACAACATCCAGCTAAATTTAAGCTTTATCTAAACACAAGAATTTGGAAGTATGAAGTAGTTACGGGCACCAAACTAGACAAGATTCTGAATGAATTGAGTTTAAACATGTTAAAATTTTAAAATCAAGTGCATAATCAACTAAGATTATTATAATGTGGGTGTTTGAGTGTGAATATGGAAAGAAGCAATAATAATAATAATAATAATAATAATAATAATAACATACAAATTTATGTGAAAAACCCAAGATTGAAAACTCATTAAAAAAAAAAAAAAAGGAGAAAATGATTCAATTATATTGAAAATTGAGTCCAATAATGACAGTTGATTTTGCCAAAGTTATTTCATTATAATAAAAACTTAGAATATGTTTAAATAGGCCTTATGTTGATTATAAGTTTGATTAATTTGGCCAATGACCTCTTGGTGTATATATATCAAATCTCTTGCATAGAGGCTCGAATCTCAACTTGTGCAGGGTGAGGGCGCAAATGGGATGGGATAATACCTTTTTACCTATGCACACATTGTGGACCCCACTCCCTGATTAGATCCCCATCGTTCGATATAGCCTTGATTAGATCTTCACCTTTAGATATACTTTAAAAATTATATATATTTAAATTTTAAATATCATTATTATATCTGTTCGATTTAAATTATTATTATTTAAAAGCCACGATCTCCACAACCGAACCTTTTATCCGTCTTATCTCATTGGGAGTTCGTGTGTTTTCAAATCTAGTGAAAGAACGCGTCTCCTTCCTCTTTGATGGATTGCATCGTAAGAATGACGACGAGATCCAGAATATCAAGCATGATTACAGGTAGGATCTTAGAGCTTTGTGCATAGTTTTAATGATTATTATTGATGTTTGTTGCCTTTGGTTTTCTTTCTTTCTGAAACCCTAAGATTTGTTTCTATTTGTGATTCATCTTTAAACCTTAGATTTAGCCCTTGAGTTATAGGATTTGTTCCCAATTTGTACTTGAAGGAATTTTGTTTCTCTTTTGCACTTAAATATCCTCTTAGGATTCTTGATCATGATGTTTTTATGGATTTAACCACGGCTCAAGGATGATGTATTTCTTGATATATTTGATGTAATGAGATGTATGGTTGTTTGAGGCACAATCTTTCACCATGAGAAAAGAATTGTTAACTGATTTACTTTGATAGGATTCA
Source organism: Dioscorea alata (assembly GCA_020875875.1). NCBI lineage: Eukaryota > Viridiplantae > Streptophyta > Magnoliopsida > Dioscoreales > Dioscoreaceae > Dioscorea > Dioscorea alata. Next base: position 23,246,929 of record CM037015.1, on the reverse strand, counting down.
GATTTTTATTTGTGATAATAGCAGAAATTCCTCATCAGTTTTAGAGGTCTTAGAGGCAGAATTTGGAGGGCTGTAAAATAAGAGAATTGTCGAGTTTCATGTCATTTAAGTACCTGAAAAATTTCAGATTGTATTCACCTATAGTTTGTCAGATATGATTTTGTTAGTAAGCTATCCCGGATGGGGTGTCAGTGCAGAACATCAAGATTGATGAGTATTTTTGATGGTCATAGAGATTGATTTGGGTAAGGTGAAAAATAGAAAAGTTGTTTCGTTTTGAGTTATCTAGTTGTCAGTAAAATTTCATTGCGGTTGGAAATGTAAATTGAGAGATATGCATGTTGAAAAAGGATATGGCAGATTTATAATTCTGCAGAAATAGTTGGAGGTTCAAATGAATGTTATTATTTGAGTAGTTCTGTAAATAATATGAATTTCGGATATATCATTGTCTTAGGTGTCTACATTTATCAGAATTTTGAAATTTATGATTTGGAAACGTATAGGTAAAGTTGTGAGGGATTTAGTACTCAACAGTCATTAGGAAATTGTTCATATGTCCCTAGATTGGATAATTGCTATTGTACCCTCGCAAGATCCATATTTGGGGAGAGTATAGTGCTAGCTGATCTTTTGCATTTGTACCCTTCTAAAAATTTTCTTGCAAACCCTTGATTATTGTAAAATTCATTTTGTTGGTGAAACTAATAGGTTACTTCCCAATATAGGGTATTCTCAGAAACTTGATTCAGTGTGAGTTTTGGAGTTTTGGGCGTTATTCAGGTAAGTAACACCACATATAAATGTATAATTATATATATAATTTCTGGTTATCAATAATTTTGAATTTATTTAAATTCTTTTAAAGCTTGTTTATATAATATTAAAACGTTGTTGGACTTTGATCTAATTTCTGTTATTATATACTTATTAAATTTTTGAATTACTTTTCTTTCCCTAAAATATTAATTCTCACATTTTGATCGTGTATCTTATTTTTTGAACTATTATGTTTGTAAATTGTTTTGAATATAACTGGATTACTTTTACTGTAAATAAATGGGATCATGCATATCTTTGTATGTTTGCTTCTGCAAATTCTGTTCTGTCCTGATCTGTCTGAAATTTTGAAATTCTGAAATTATGTTTTGTTTTTAGATAACAAAGCTATTTTGATACAAATACGTTTAGTCTCCATTTAGCTAGGCAATAACCCTGTCATTGGGGGTAAACATTGACCATGTCGACATGAACTCTGACTCTGTTAAGAAACTATAGTTTCGCACCGTTCCGTCGGTGAAGAATAACGGCCTCTGATATTCTGGCTCGGGTCACCGAGGGTAAACAAATGATTCTGTTATTTTGTTTTGGCCATAGTGGTTGGAGACATATATTTCTGTTTACTATTAAATTGTACTTTGTTGAATTACTTTGATTTCATGAACTATAATTTTGATAAATATTTGTAATATTTGATATGTTTGGTTTTCAATTCTGGATTTTGAAAATTTCTTATGATCCCAGTTAGTTTTAGTGGGTTGCTTACTGGGCTGTCAAGCTCATAACCTTCCTGTTGAATTTTTCAGATTTGGAGTGATTAGTACAACAGACGTCTAGTGAGCTAACGAGAGATAGGTTCTGAGGCCTTGCATGCCTATTGTGCTATGCACTATGGGTGTGCGGCCGTTTGTCAACGCACCGGGTCCGACGAGCTGGGTTCGGGGCGTGACACACATATGACATGATTTATCCACCTCCGTTAAAAAAAAATAGATTGACCTGGATTCAATCTAATATGTTATCCAACTATATTACTCTTTAGGTGCGGTCACATTGCTTAAGTTCTCTAAATATATCTAAACCGCATGGCATTTTTTGGGTATAAATTATGTCACAAGTTTATTTTTTGCTCTAAGTAAAAAAGAATTCGAGTTACAAATTCTAACAAATATGATGCAAGTGAATTAATGTTTTGTTTAATGATCAATGAAATATTGCAACATTAACGGAATGGATGACAAGCAAAGTACATAAAAATCTATAGAAGGAAACAAAGAAGGCACTGATGAATGGCTATATTTGATGCAGGGTCCACGCTCTAGCAAGCTAAAAGTACTCACACATTCTTATGTACTCACCGGATGACCACAAAATTGTAATGTTTTTAGTTATTCATAAATCATGCAATAATAATTAAAAAAAACATTATTATAGATTTAAATTCTAAATCATGAGAAAAACTCCATTTAATTATGTTTGACCTTAATTTATCTTAAATGAAACATCTCATATATTGCACAAGTTTCATTTATATTCAACCCAAAGAATCACTGGTTGAAGGGAAAGTTTTATTCCTAATTTATCCAATTTTTATTTTTATTTTTATTTTATAATATAATTAAAATAAATATTTCAATTAAATATTAAATATTAATAATTAATCTTGACATGAGGACGGAGACAAAAAGTGGGTTAGGGTTAGGATGAGGGTTAGGGTTAGGGTTAGGGTTTTGACATGAAAAACTGATCCACGATTAGCTGTATGTGAGTTAGGTAGCAAGCGCTGCAAGTCATAGGACCCATCACTTCCCTAAGATTCCTCCCCTTCCTCTCTTCTTTTCAACACCCCCATTTTCTTATGTTCATATTTCTCATATATCCTATTTCAAGCCAACTCATTTTCCTTTCTTTTCTCTTCTTTTCAATCAATCAAATTTAATAAATAAATAAACAAAAGAAATCCACTTAGCATTGATTTATTTTATATATAATTAAATATTGACTAATATTGAAGAAGAAAATGGAAATGGAAATGGCCAACTTCTCTCTAATTCCAAATGAAAGGAAACAACATAGAGAACATGGGATGACGATCCCACCTCTCTTCCTTTTAGGAGATCCATTTAACATTATGACAATGATATTAATTAGTTGATTAATTACAATAAGAGATAATTATTATTAATCAAAGAATAAATCAAAAATAGTGTTATCAGATAATTAATTAAATCATTCCCAAATTAATTAATGCTCAAAGTAAAGGCATCACTATGGATCCTTCTTCTTCTTCTTCTTCTTCTTCTTCTTTTTTAAATTGTTTTGTACAATTGTACACAATACAAATGCTTAGAATGGAGTACATATACATGCTTGTCCTAACTACCAACCATTCAATATAGTTAATTCAACAAGGCTATAAGATCAACTAGCTAGCTAAGGTTTGCTTAAAAGTTAAAACCATCCAAATTTCCATTTAACAAAGTCACATGCACTCATCTAGACTTGTTGTTCTTATGTTTTGAATTTTATCTCTTTATTTATTTATATTATTTATACTTATTGTATTATATATAGATCCTCATAAATTTTATTATAAGGTTATGGAAACTCAAGAGAAATTTCAAATAGTACTCCTCCTCCTCTTTCTCATCCTCTCACCATCTCCTCCATTCCATCAAATCCCCCACCCTTCTCCTTTCTCTTTCTCCACATCACCATTAGATGTCCTCTTCATGAAAGCTCATCATCATCATCATCATCATCATCATCATCCTCATCATCATCACCATCATCACCTCTCTTGATCGTTTGATGAGCTTGCTAACTAGCTAGCTAGTTAGCTCCATGTCACTAGACCACCAAATGGCATGCAATGGCATGTCCTCCTCCTTCTTCCCTCCCAACTTCATCCTCCAAATGCAACCCCCCACTGAAAATGAACACCAACATCAACCTCCTCCTTCCACTCTCTCTCCTTTTCTCCCCACCAACAACCAAGACCTCAGAGGTAATGTAATCATCTTTCTTGACATACATACATATATAATTATAATATTATCATGATCATTGTGATCTTGAAAAGTTCATTAATCATATATATTGGTTGTAACTTGTAATATATATTTATATATATAGGCATGGCAACAATGTTGAGTAAGAGATCCATGTCATTTTGTGGGAGGGAGCCATGCGAAGAGATGACCGGAGATGATGAATTTTCAGACGATTGTTCACATGCCGGGGAGAAGAAAAGGAGGTTGAACATGGAGCAAGTGAGGACTTTAGAGAAGAACTTTGAGCTTGGGAACAAACTCGAGCCGGAAAGGAAGATGCAACTCGCCAGAGCTCTTGGCCTTCAACCAAGACAGATTGCCATCTGGTTCCAGAACAGGAGAGCAAGGTGGAAAACCAAGCAACTTGAGAAAGACTTTGGTGTTCTTAAGAGACAGTTTGAGTCTTTGAGGTCTGAGAATGATGCTCTTCAAGCTCACAATAAGAAGCTCCAAGCTGAGGTAATTTAATTTAATTAAATTAAATTAACTATGCATGCATTGAATTAATTGTGTACAATATGGTTGATTTCATTGCTTTATATGTATATATATTGCAAGATATTGGCTTTAAGAGGAACAAGAGAAGCATCAGAGCCAATCAATCTGAATAAAGAAACAGAAGGGTCATGCAGTAATAGAAGTGAGAATAGTTCAGATATAAAATTAGACATCTCAAGAACATCAGCAATTCAACATGCCAGGCCTTTGTTCTCAGCCATTGGTAGACCAGTTGGGAATTCAAGAACTCATGAGCTTAACTTTCCTTCAATGAAGATTGAACACGGCACACCGGACGACAATTTCTGCAACATTTTCTGCAACATAGATGATCAATCTGCAGCCTTCTGGCCATGGTCAGAGCATCATAATTTCCATTGATACATTATGTACACCGTTATATTAGACGATGGAAGACGATAAAAGAAAAGGAAAATTACATGATATGTCTTGAGTCGTAGAGATAAAATTAATGATAAAATCTTTTATATACTAGGGTAAAGTATATATAGATTTTTGTTAGTATGTTTCTGGTTCTTTGAGTGATTAATGAAATAAAGGATATATTAATTTAAAGATTTGTATTTTTTTTAATAAAGTGGATAAATTATGAATTTATTGAATAAAAATCACGAGTAAATGACAAACACAAACAAAAAAGATGGTCAAAATAAATAAAAGATATATTAATATAAAGATTTGTATCCTTTTTCATTTGCATGTTACAAGTTTTGATTATTAATTAATTTAATTTCAATGGTCTATATATAGTTTATCAAACAAAGATTGGAAAAAAAATTATCAAGGGATTTCACTGATTAGCAAACCCTAATTAAAATTAATATATATAGAAATACTAAAGATGAAACAATATTGTTTCTAAAGATATGTTTGGAAGGCATGCAAAAGTCCATGTGTACAGAAAAAGGGGGTGGCAGAATACAGCTCATGGGAGAACATGCCCTTGTGCCTTCCCCATGGATTCAGAGAATGGGTGGGTCACACAAGGCCTCAGAAACCCTAAAAAAAACATATGCACATACATTAATCTATATATATAAACACACATTGCCCTTGTGACCTTGTCTCCATGACCATTCTATTTCTGCCATTTCATACATGATAATATGATATGTTTCCTATAAATATGTATATATATATATCTCATTTTTGACGTAGTACATTATTAATTCATGGTAATACTGTGATCTTTCATGCATAATCTTGTTATATATACATATATTATCTTCTATGTTGAAGAACCCTGAAGAACCCTTATATATATAGTTGTATTTATGACATATGTATATATATATGGTATTGAAATATATACTCGAGAAAGTAAATATTCCTGTAAACTTAGGATTCCACAAAATAATGGAGGACTTTGACAGCAACTAATGGACTTGGCTTTCTCTCCCACTCCTTGCACAGTGTCCTGCAAACCTCTATCTTGTTGTGATCCTTTAAAACAAAAATGGCAGTGAAGTGAGAGAGAAGACTACTACATCCTCATATTCTCTGCGGAGTGGCGAAAAGATCAAAAAGGCGGTATTCGAAGGGCTCTGCAATAATTCAGTATATATGATATCAATGTATGGTGGCAAATTGTCATCTCATGGCAGTGATATACTGTTCCATTGCTTCTGGCATTACATGTGAACATTGTGATCCTTTTGTTATATAAGCACAGTGTTGCTGTTGTCTTTAATTGCTTGATCTAGTGGCATGTCACTCACTGCCACAATTATTTACAGACCGATCATCGATCCATCATCGCTTCTCGCTTATCGACCATTGATTAATTAATTGAAAAAAAGAATAAAATTTTTATGGTTCATTTTTGTTATGATATTAAGCTTGATAGAGCTGTTCTTTTGAGTCCACTTGATCATATGGGTTGGCAAGACTTATGTGTGTTAACTTATAAGCTATGAAGTTTAGATATGATTAGTACACAAAGTTTATATGATAATAATTAATTTCGCCGAATTAAATTCAGGCTTTATCTGGTGGAGGCCTTCGGAATATATAGTACAGTGTGATCATTGGCTACCTAGATAGATTTGGATGGATATATATATGGAATTGGATAGATGTTTCTAAATTTACAATGAGATGTTTGATGACTTTGTTTGAACAGCATATTAATTTGGCTTGTATATAACATGCATAAATATACATGAGAAACTAGTTACATGGTAACACTTTGATCATCCAGGCACTTCATATAACTACAAAACTTTGATGAGAGACAATAAAACAGTCCGTGTCTTTCTCTACAATATAGTAATTTATTTATGATGACAAGCAGTAATAGCATATATATATATATAGTAGGGATTTAGAAAACAACTTGTTATGGCCCTATAGGTGGGACAAGAATATATGAAAAATTAAGTCATACGAAGATGCCTAAGCACATGAATACTAGTTTAAAGTCAGCATTGTTATAGTACTATAATAAATTAATAATCCATCTATTTTGCTAATGAGAAAGTGATGAATTATATCTATATATATAATTTAAATAGAGGATATGGTGATTAATTTGCATGTGTTGCCAACCATATATTTGATGGCATGCATTTCATGGTTAGGCTGTTTATATATGTTCATATTAGGATTGCTAATTGGTTGTGTGGCAATATGGATTCGAAATCTAAAACGAGGATTGACTTGAATATTTTTTTAAGCTCGTGTAATCCAACCTGTTAATTGAATGAGGGGCTTTGCGTTTCACACAGATTATACACAGTACATATTAATAAATTGTTTTGACTTATTTCTATATTGACTCGTGAAAATTGGTTTGTGACGCATCATACATCAACCGTCCAACATGCCGAATATATAATTAAAAATATTTTTTATAACATATTAATTTTAAGAAAAATCTATTGGTGTTTTATTTATTTATTTTGACAAATACAGATAAACTACGTGCATTTTACAACCTGTATGAGTTAGGATTTGAATTCGTTTCTTCAATACGATGAACACCTCATATAGGGGACTGGATACCAACAGAACAGACCAAAGAATCGTTGGCTTGATGTTTTTTTTATAATTTTATTTTCAAAATTTGTGAAAAAATTGTTATTTTTTTCCTTGATGTTTTGAGTAGTCTCGTTGTAATGTGAAATTAATTTAAGAAACTAATTAATTATAAAATAATTTATTTACACAATTTCTTGCCAAACATCTTAGTCAGTAGTATAGTCCGTATCAAGCTGAATTTAGAAATTGCAACATATCAAATAAAAAAAACAAATTAATAAAATGGGAAAAAAAAACTAAATAAATTCTAACATTTTATTATTATTATTTTTAATCTGATCTGAAATTTGCATATAATTAAACAAATTTATAAGGAGTTAGTTATATGTCATTAAATCCCCCTGGGAACAAACTCTTATCACGAGGCAGCTAAACAGAATCGGAACTCTCTCACGAATCTTAAAGTAATTTAATGTCCTGAAACGCGCCACGTCATTCTCTCCCTATCCACTCATTCCTAGCCAAAACCCCAACGATCATCGGATAAGCGCGGCAAATTCCATCTCCAATGGCCTCCACCGCCGCCTCCGCCGCCGCCGCCACCGTCGGTGCCGGCACCACCATTCTTCTCTTTTCCACCTCCAAACCCTACCAACTCCCCAAACCCTTCTCAAAGTTCCCAACTTTGCACCGCCCCACTACCAAGCTCTTCGTCTCCTCTCCCTCTGCACGCCGCGGCTTTGTCCCAAGCGCCGGAGAGGAACGCGTGTTCTTCGATGGGGGCGCACACTATGGAGACCTCCTCGCCAACCTCCTTCTTGGATTCACTCTGCTCTGGCTCCCCCTCACCCTCGCCGCTGTCTTCCGAGCCTTCTATCTCCGCTACCGGTTCACTAACTTGCGAGTGACGGTGATATCAGGGCTCACTGGCCAAGACCGGAGTGATTTTGGTTACGAATCGATTACGGATGTGAAAGTGGTGCCGAGATTTATTGGGGAGTGGGGGGATGTTGTTATCACTTTGAAGGATGGGACTAAGGTGGATTTGAGGAGCGTTCCCAAGTTCAGAGAGGTTGCAGAGTATTGTGTGTCAATGAGTGGGAATGTGAAGAACCTGGAGGACAGCAGTGGCACTGGCACTGGCACTGGCCCAAGAGGGTTCTGATTTTGCCTGAAAAATTCTGTGAATTGAAGGTATATTGTCTATTACTTCTTTGTTTCACAAATTGAATGAATTCTGCTTATATTGAATTAATGAATTTGTAAAGTTGTTGGATTAATTTCTGTGAAAATTAATGTTTTGTGGAGTGTTTTGATTGAAATGGACCTGAAATGTGATGCCATTGTGAAATTTATTGTAGCTTGACTAACTAATTTCATTTGGAGATTGATGCTAAATGGAAATCCAATGCATGGGAGAATGCAGTAGAAGATAGTTGATAGGAAAAGCAAGGAAAACCTCTTAATATTTGGGGATACGATTTAATTTATTTAGCTTCATCATATCATGGTATTTGGATATTATATGTATAATGAATGATGCATATGCAAAGTCATAGTGGAGTGGATGTAGAAGCACAGATGTAAAAGTGGACTCCTGTAAAATTGTTTTCTTGTGCTTCTTATCATCTATGTATGGAAAATACCTTTTTTTTAATAAATATATTGGAGGTTTAGGTTGAGTGCCTTTTCATCTCACCTCATTCATCTTGCCAATTCTTTGGAATGGTGAGAGTTCCTTTACGGTCTCTGTGTTTTTCTTGTGCTGATTCAATTGTAAACCTTTTCATGGCATTTTTTATTCTTACATTGTTATATTGAAGTCTTGTTTATGGTCTTACATAAATTAAACTTAATTTGTTTTGAAGATCCTGTTCTTTGTGTGTTTGCCACATGGTTATGTTCATGATGTGATACCAATGCATAAGCCATTTTGACAACTTACATATATTATTTATCATTCGTTGCATTGGCATATCTCTCTCTCTCTCTCTCTCTCTCTCTCTCTCTCTCTCTATATATATATATATATATATATATATACTACTATATCTTAAAGTATATGATGATGCTTCTATATTGTAAGCATGATCATTGTCAGATAGAATGAAAGAAAATAACAAAGAAAATGACTGCAATGTCTTCTCTACAGGAATCTGCTGAGGTTCTAGCCTGATCCATTGTGAAATGGACAACTGAATTCTAACCTATCTTAAGTAACATAAATAATTCTTATCATATTCAATTTCAAAGGTAGGTGAAGTGTCATCCAAAAAGTGAAACAAAAACTTGATTTTGGACTAAAATTTCAACCTCTTTTATTTTATTATTACTTTTAATATTTGTATTGTATTCAATGCTCTTATTTTCTTCAGTTGGCTGTAATATTTAAAAGTAAAAGCGGAAATAGATGGTTGATTTATCATTTTCAATCCTCAGACTACAATTCCTTCTGAATTGTCAATTTACTCCTCAAAGTTGACGTGTATTTGTTTGTATAACAGGCTACAGAAAGTAGGAAGCATAAAAGAATGCGACTGTATTTAAATGCCATTTCCAGTGACATTTGAAAATGGCCTTGTTAGCTGAACAAATCTAATTGCATTATTAAAAAATTCAGATGAAATCCTGTACCACTATCAAATGATTATCTTGATGATTTACCAAGTTCAAAAAAGAAGATTCAATAATTGGGCTGCCTTTTTCAAAAGTTAGTCTTGTGCCACTTTTGCATACTTTTTATCACATTGCTCATAATTTACAGAACTCTCTACTGAATTTACAGAACTCTAGTGAATTAGGATCCTGTCATACTCTTGATCTGAGAAATCCTTGATTGTCTCTTGATGCATTAAAATGTATGACATCATAGTAGTAAGTTTGAATCAAGATTAATACTCATGATTTTGTTGTTTGCCTGGCTTGAAAATTCTTCACATGTTTGTATGGCCACCATGAGATAAGGTTTGATTGAATCCAACAGTTTATCTTCAAATATATTTCTCTCAATTTCCAAATGATAAGGTTTGATTGAATCCAACATTTTATCTTAAAATATATTTCTCTCAATTTCCAAATGATAAGGTTTGATTGAATCCAACAGTTCATCTTAAAATATATTTCTCTCAATTTTCAAATGATAAGGTTTGATTTAAACAAAAAAATAAACAATGCACTGACTTTTGCTAAACAAGTACCTTATTTCTTTACCTCCCATCTTTCTTCCAAGGAATCTCTTCAGTTAACATTAATTTTATTATTGACCTTAAGTGATGTCATAATCAAAGGTCAATGCAGAAATGCAAACAGGCAGCCTTTGTAGACCAGTAAGGATGTGATTGCTAGAATCATTGACAAAAATAGATGAAACTCAGTGAATGGCAAACTGCTGAATGTGTATCAATTACATCAGAAACCAGATATTTGTGATGAAACATATTCTCATAATTGATGTTCTTTTTTTCTCTGAGTGTTGTATCTCATTACATTTACGCAATTTGACCGTTCAATACTTGAAGTATGATCCTGAACTGAAAATACTATTCTAAATTTATGAAAACATGGAACTTATGAAAACATGTTCCATGTTTTGAGGCAATTGCAGAACAAGTCCACCTTTGTCGGTGGTTCTCATGAAGTAGCACAAGTTCTATGTAAATTCCAAGTCTGGTACATGGAAACTCTGCAAATACTTGAATTTGTTCAGTAAAAACTTGGAAGCTACTCTTGAGTGTATTTGTCACAGATTGTTGTATGTATTGGTATTTTGATATGACTGAATAAAATCCTTGTGTTCTTGATTGATTGTCATGGGGCAGTAATCTGGTGATGGTTATCTGATCACAGAGTTATAATCTGAGCTGGTTGTCAATTTGTAGTTGGAATGGTGAATTGGAATTGGTCTTGAAAGTCTTTGAAAATGATACTTTAATTTTCCAAGCTAGTCAAAGTCTTCCCCTTCGTTGAAGTGATAATTAAGATTATTTCTCTAATATGATAATTAAGCATATGCCCTTATTATGAGTCAATGGTCATCACTGATCAAGACTCGGGTTGTAATGCGTCCTCTTTCCATAAATTCGTACAAATTTACTGATGTAAAATTTTCCCTTTTTTTTTATTTAAATTTACATTTTCTATATAATACAAATTAAATCAATTTTTTTTTTAATTTTAACTCAAGGGTCATCTAAATAGAAGCTCTATAAAAAACATTAAAACAAAATTTTAAATTATATATATATATATATATAGAAAACAAAAGTATTGGAAGTCTTTTTATGTCTTAAAAAAATATATATTTAAAAAAAAGATGTCTCTTTCGAGTTGACGAAGATCAATACTTTCCTTATTGTAATTTATGTCCTTCCCATCTCCTTCCTTTTAAATTCTGAGAAATTTACAGAAATAGGAGGGCAAGAAATATGGCAATTCATTGGCCATCCATGTCTTCTTCATAGTTAATGAAAAAAAGTTTTCTTTTTTTTTTTTTGGAGAAAAAAATTGGATTTATTTGTTGGTCTAAGTGAAAGGAGTGTGATTTTGAGGAAAAAAGCTGAGATTTTTAAGGTTGAGCATTTGCCTTGTGATGGGATTGTGATTTCTGGGTTGGAAAGCAGCCATGGGCAACTGCGTGCAGCTTGTTAGAAGAGCTGAAACCCCTCATCACAGCTCTGGTAAGTAGCTCTGGGTTTGATTAAAGTTTGCATCTTTTTTTTTTTTTGTTGATATTTTTGGCCTGGGTTTGTGTTTTTTGTGTTTTATTTTTCTGATTAGGTTTGTGCTATGTTATGATCTTTTTGCAATTCATGAGGAATCTGATTTTATTGACTTTGAGCTTCTGAATGAATTCTGCAGCAGAATTCATGCTTAAATTCTAATCTTATCTTTTTTGTTGTGGTGATTCTTGTTTTCCTTCATCAATTCTAAGATTAAAATTGATTCAATTTCTGCAGTATTTAGATTTCTGATTTGTTCTTGCATAGAATTGAAAGATCTTATTTTGAACAATGAGAACCAGTCCAAGTCTGAGGAAAAGGTCATCCTTGAATTGTGCTTTTGCTGAACAGAAATAAGACTTAATGTTTCTTTGAAGACTGTCTATGGATGAGCAAATATTAATCCAATTATCTGCATTTTAGCCCTAGCATTGAATTTCATAACTTTGCAAGCAGATCCTTCGAAAGCGTCCAGCAAAAAAGCCGTATCTTCAGCTCATTCTAGCCAGACAACATATTCTAACCCGTCAACACTGACGGTACCTTCATATACGTCAACATTGACTGTGCCTTCGTATATTGAAAGTAGTTCTTATACTGAAAGAAGTAATACAGAGAACCTCCCTACCAGAACAGAGGAGGAAATTTTAGCATCATCCAGTCTTAAGGATTTTCCATTTAATGAACTGAGAATTGCCACAAGAAACTTCCGTCCTGAAAGTCTCATCGGCGAAGGAGGATTTGGTAATGTGTACAAGGGTTGGATTGATGAACAAACCTTTACTGCTGCAAAGCCTGGAAGTGGCATGATAGTTGCAGTAAAGAAACTAAAATCCGAGAGTTTTCAGGGTCATAAGGAATGGCTGGTATGCTTTTGCAGCATCAATAATCTTATTCTTTGTTTAGGTTGTGAACTTGTAATCATTCAGTTTATTTTTTCTTCGAATTACTGCAGGCAGAGGTTAACTATCTCGGTCAACTCCATCATCCCAATTTGGTTAAGCTAATCGGTTATTGTTCGGATGGTGAAAATAGACTTCTTGTTTATGAATACTTACTGAAAGGCAGTTTGGAGAATCATCTATTTCGAAGTATGTATTCCCTTCAAGCAATTGTTAGCATTAACTGCAGTAATACGGCATTAATTCATTGTAAAATATGGTTGAACTATCATTGTTTCGGTATGACAAATTTCTGATAACTGCTGGTTTCAGGAAGTACTCAGCCACTCAACTGGGCATTAAGGATCAAGGTAGCTGTCGGGGCTGCTAGGGGACTCACATTTTTACATGAATCTGAATTTCAAATCATATATAGAGATGTGAAGTCTTCAAACATTCTTCTCGACTCGGTACGTGTGATTAAACAGGCCAAAATGCAACCATTTTTGATGAAGATGAGTCTATGAATTCTCTTAAAAAAATGCTGCTTCTGTCAATTAGGAATACAATGTGAAGCTTTCAGACTTCGGCTTGGCAAAGGAAGGACCCACAGGAGGTAAAACTCATATCTCCACACAAATCATGGGTACTCAAGGATATGCAGCTCCAGAGTACATTGCAACAGGTTTGTTTAATCTGAACTCAAGGAAACATTTAAACTTGGAAGTATCAAAATCTTTCAGATCATACATCTAAAGTATCAGGTATTTTTACCGATAGGTCGGCTTTCTGTAAAGGCTGATGTCTATAGCTATGGTGTTGTACTACTGGAGCTGTTATCTGGGCGCCGAGCTGTTGATAATTCGCGGGGAGGGATAGAGCAGAACCTGGTGGAATGGGCAAGGCCATTGTTAGCAGACAAGCGCAAGCAAAACCTAATAATGGATAGCAGGTTAGAGGGTAGATACCCGAAGAAAGATGCCCATGTGGTTGCAACTCTTGCATCACAGTGCATCTCGACTCAAGCAAAGTCTAGGCCGAAGATGTCTGAGGTTTTGGCAACACTAGAGGCCTTACAAACATAGCATGAAAATTCAAGCAACTGCAGGTCATATTAATTGAGATTCAATTAGTAACAACACATTGAGTATCATGCGTTAGAGGTTTTTTTTTTTTTTTTTTTTAATGATTTTCTCATTGAATTTTGATTTGCTTTCTTGTAGTTTTGCATTTCTGTAGCACCTACTTTTGTTTAAAAGGAGCAGTAGTGCCTTACAATATGTTGTAACTTACATTATGCATTGATTCAAAACTATTATGATGATTTTCAATGAATTAATGATGTTGTGGTGTGCCTCATGGTATTGATTGTGGTTCTCTATTAGCTTATGACCTGTTTTGATAAGTATTATTTGTTTTTCTAACTATTAAATAATGCCAGTGATCATACAACTTCGACAGAACTGAGGATGAGAACATCTAAATCATCAGTCAATGATGATGTTTTCTTTTAATGATATCACTTTAACAAGCTCCAAAAAGAAAGCAAATTCCAGAGATTAACAGAATGGTGTTTATTGGTGAACTCAAACAGCAAGAAAAGATTCAACATTGGAAGAGTAACCATCCGAGCACTAGAGCAGCAGTGAGTTTTGAGCACTTACAGTGATATGATCCCTCCTCATCACCTTGTCATCATCTCTCAATAATGAATTCTTGGATTTCAATTCCAGTATGGCGCGCAGCACCTTGTACTCTAACCAGGACTTCATCTCCAACTTTGAGGGAAGTCACTGGGATTACGGTTTTTGTAGACTTATCTGTGAACATGATGAGGAACAGACACAAATGCCAGAGCTGAGATACAAACAAGGCAGTGAAATTCAGATAGAGGACGAGTTTAAGAAGATGAAAACCTTCACAAGGGCAGACTAAGCCAACAGTCTCAGCATTCTGCAAGAAGATGCTATACATCTCATTGCTCATGTTTTCCTGCAGCAGGCACAAATGCATGTGTGAGACATACTAGCTGAGAAATTTGATCGATTCTTAGGTCTAGGACCAAATTATACATAGAGTGATTAAACATTATAAGCTATAGCATAGCTTTTCATGCACACAACTGCATTTGAAGTTTTCGATGCATGAACATGAATGAGGTCAAACAAGGGTGATTGTACATACTTTCACCTCCACAAGTATAAGTGGCCTCGATTCTATCTTCACACGCCCCACAATTGCATTTCTTTGCTTACCATTTCGATCAACCACTATGACCTCCTTACCTGCCTGCAGCTCTGAGAGGTAGCAGGTCTTTCCGCCGGGTACAGACACATAGGCATGCACTGGCCCCTACAGATTTGCCAAAATGTAATTATAAAAAAAAAAATTAATCACATAAACCTCAGCAAAACTTTCCACAGTGCAATTGTTTTTTGTGTTCTTGCCCTCCAATGGGGTGAGAGACTATCATTCATCAGTAGAGAAAGAAAGAAGAGATACAGGAAGGTAGTCTTCCGAGGTTTCCATTAACTCAAGAAAGTAGCAAACAAGTTCAACAACATCCCATTCATTGCCGTTATCAACACTAAACACTCACCGCATTTACCCGGAAAGGCCTGCTGGCAATGTAGTTTGACTCCAGGCATTCTGAATGGACAAGGAAAAGCCCTCTGGCGAAGGAACCAACCTATAAAAGCCATCTAATAACTGTAAACATATATAAAAAAAATATTGATAAATGCCAACTTTAATGTCATATGCTTCAAAGCCACATTGTAGATCATATGATATCATATCAAGAAGAAGAAAAAAAATCAGGAAATGACCACAAAAAGATGAAATAGAGACCAGAAGGCCTTCACCAGGTCGCATGAGACTGCAAAGATCTATACAAACACGATCACCCATTCCAACAACCTGGACGCGTGTCACAGTTGCCCTTGTCAAGCTTAGTAGATTTCTCACCTCATTTTGCTGGTCAAAATAACTCTGAGAATTCAAGAAAAATGAAATAGTTACAGCATCTAATGCCAGTTAATCTGGTCAAAATAAGGATTGCCGAAACAAAAAGAAGACACTTTCATGTTAGCTGCAGAAAGAATTTCTAGCACTCCATTGTGCAAGTATTAATGTTTAGCTGCGGAGGATTCTCTGGAGGAATCAAAATAACAGACTAACTGTTGGAAAGAAAATTGATAATTTACATTTAATGCAAAAACTTCTCCAATATCATCAACTTTCAGAACAACTCCACCAAGCCCTTGCTCCAAAGCCTGTAAATCGCATGGTTTAAAATGCTTAAGATCTCTGAAATGTCAGGGTGACAATAAAATGATGCATAACAACCATCATTAAAGGGTAAAATACTTTGAAGTTCTTATGTTGGTTTAGAGTTTAAAGAGTACCTCAAGGAACACTTGAGCTTCAGATGAATTTGTTGTAACTGCCAGAACAGTTCTCTTACAACCTTGAAATGCAGCAACAAGATTCTCAGCTGGTATAACCTGAAAAATACGGAAAATTTGATCAAGGACAAAAGGCATTTGCCATACTCAAGACAAAGTATATATCTTCTCTCAGAGCAATCTTACACTATTATTGGTAAGATATAACCTAAGATAATAATGAAAGAAGCATGTAGAAAAGCAGGCTGGATGAATACTCGTTTGATAACCATTGTAGTTTTATAGCATCAAACTTTTACCAATTGACTAAAACATGCAAATTATCTCAATCTATGTGTTCTTTGTGCCTTTTCTCAAGGAATAAAATCTAGAACAAAACAATTTTTGTCATCATTAAATTGGTTAAAAAGTAACAGAGACAAACCTGCCATTCACCCTTGAAATTAATGACCAAATCATTTGTTTGTTCGTGTGGTTGAATAAATAGTAAGTCTTCAGGAGAACAAACATTGCAAAGCCTGGCAACAACTTGGTTTTGCATGTTTGAAATCTCAGAACCTTCGATAAAGAGGGGGTGTATCAAGGCAATTGCTGCACAATACATAACAATGAGATTCAACCATATTGAATGTTCATGCAAATTTTGCACTTGGTAACCATAATTTGTATAGAGTGACTGAAATTATATGAACAATCATGAGAAATCTGACAGACTTATAGTTTGATTAATTACAGCAAACACAAAACAAAAGACAAAGCAGGAAAATTAATAACAAAAAACACATAAAGCTAATAAAAACCATAATGGGAAAGAGAGCAAGATGATATACATGACCACTCAGTAGCAAGATCTCTAAACCGGGATTCTGATGGGAAGATGAAAGTATTCCAGCCCCTCTCAACTGATGCTATCATGACCTCCTTGCACTCAGTCCATATCCATACAAGCTTGTTTTGCTTCTCACTGTCAGAGATCAAAGACGAAGACATGATAGCCCGGTAACTCACTGGACACCTGGCTGCTGCACTAATGGGAACATGGATCAGAGACTTGAAATTCTACAAAATCCAACCTTTTCCCTTTCGGAATGAGAACTATAAATTGATGCATTGAAAACCAAGCCGCTTAAGAGAGCACAATAATGGAGAAACTTCACATTGGGAAAAAAGAAAAGGAGATTTTTTTATAATGAAAAACAAAAGAAATTTGTGAAAGCTCTACAGATTCAAAGAAAAGAAGTCATCTTTCTCAAATAATGATTTGAATACACGAAAGAAAGAAGAGGAAAATCATCTTTACCTCGTCTGAGAAGGGGGAAGGATGCCAGCGGAGTTGAGATTCCAGTTGGATAGATAAGATTCATGGGAAGGGCCTTGGCTTTCCTGGAAATGGATTTCAGGCAAGTGAGTTGGATGTTGTTTGGAAATCAGAATATTGTAATTAAAAAATTATTTAAATAAAATTTTATTTTCTAATTTTGGTGAGGATATGTAACAATTATTTTTTTAATTTCTTTTTTTTTTATAACTTCATATTATAAAATTATATGAAAGGGTATGGATTGTGAGTTCAAGATCAGTGATAGCTAGCGCCGCCGACCTCGGCATTTCGAACGCCGGGAAGGAAGGGGCCGTCCGATGGGAACGCTTTACGGTGAGGATCTCGTCTCCGAGCTCCGTTCGCAGGTTCTCTCTCTCAGCTGCCGCGTGGAGGTAAAACCCTAAACCTTTGAAAGTTTTGAGGTTTTAGTACCCTGATTGAGTTTCTTGGTGGGGAAAAAAATATATCAGGAGTTGGAGAGGGAGAACGAGGGATTGAAGTGTCGATTATCCAGCTGTTCTTGTTCGAAGGTTCGATTTTGTTGCTTTTTTCTTGAATTTTTTGCCAACCCATATAGAAATACGTCTTTTAATCATGCTTTTAGTTGTTGATGCGAGAAGGCTGTGGAACTTGTTAACTTTAATTCTACTATGCGGAGTTAAGTAGATATTGTTGTGATTAGATGCTGTTGAAGTTCTTGTTGGACTCCAATTAGGTATTTTTGGTATTTAGTTTGATTACATGAATGAATATAAGATGGAAAGAAGGGAACTTTAGCCAAAACAATTTGATTTGTAGTAATTGTTTGATTTATTTGTGGCTCTACTGATTAGATTCGGGCATGTTTAGTTGTAAGTTTGTATCTCCAATAAAGATTAGATGCAAAGTTGGGATCTTTGACATAAAGGAAGTGCTATCCTTTTTTTCCGTGACTTGTACAGCACAAAAAATTTGAAAAGATACGATTTCTTTGAGATCTTTGTGATGAAAATTTCAAAAGAGAATTTATCTTTTCATAAGATTATCTTCGTTTCTTACATATTTACATTTCCTTAATATATGTGGAAAATGCAGAGTTTTTCTACATGCTATTTTCATGAATACAAAGAGTGTGTGAAACTTTATGGTGTCTCTAGTACAGAAAATCAAATGGAAGGCTTATCTCATGTTTCTGTTTTACTTTGTTGATTGGTACCATGATGGCTAATCCAATTACTTCTGTGGTAGGCAGAGGGCTTGACATCTTCAATTTCTGTGAACTTTGAGCTGACGACCCCTAATAAACACCATTGCAAAGAGTTTCCTGTAAATCAGACAACAGAACCTGCTATTGATTCTTCCTTTGATCATTCTCTCTTGTGTCCAACTAACCCTGTGGAGGTCAGTGCTAGACTTCTTCAGTCTTGTTGAAAATCATTTATTTCCCTCCAACAAAACTATGACTTTAAAATGATTGCAAACCTACTTTAGGAGAATGAAGCTTATGCATTTGATGATTTGTGTGTGGAGACCTCAGCCAAAGTATATATGCTTGATAAGATAGAAGAGCCAGGTCTGTACCTTCTCTGATTTTCAGTAGTGAAACATTAAGCAGTATTTTTGGTTGGAAATTGCCTGTCCATGTATTCCAGATGGCTTGTCATTGTCATTGGGAGGGATATCAACCATGCTGCTAACAGGCTTGACAATCTAATTTAAACCAAATTAAGCTTTAAAATGAATTATGGATTGTTGATGTTCACTACCATTTTTTCTTCCGCTTTGCTGCATAATGGTTTTTTGATATGCTTAAGGTAATCCAGTCTTATTGTTGCATTCAGAATTATTAAAACTGCCCCGCACTTGGTGCATTTTAATAAACATGGTTTATCTGGTTAAAAAAAAAAACAAAAAAATGTACTGCTCTAACCATATACAATCTTTCGAAAGAAAGAACTGGCTGGCATTGGATGTTTCTTACTTTTTATCTAGGCTATAGTAGGGTCTGTCTCAAATTTTTTGCATTTCTTATTTCAAATCATTTAAATAAACTTATTTTGCAGGTTTTCACTTGAAAAATGTATATCAGTATGCAAGGAGATATGTTGCCTTGAAAATCATGTATTTTGGGCAAAGGTAATTATCTTCCGAGTTCTCTTTACTCCCTGAGAAGTTTGGCTACAATAAATATTTTACTATTTTTAAGGGAATAGTACCAAGAGATTATGCAAATATATTTGGACTATAATCTCTGATTTATAATTCTAATCAAGACTGAGAATTTATGCAATTGCAGCTGTTCATTATTTAGCTTATTTATGGTAATGGTACACTTTATGCAAGGAGATATTTTACCTTGAAAATCATGCATTCCAATGTATTTTTCTAATCATGTTCATGAATTAAAAATAATATGCTTTTGCACATATCTGTAAGATTTTGGGGTACTTTCGGGAAGGATTCCTCGATGGAATTGGATGTAGTTTACTTTATATTTTTAAGTGTGTCAGGGCATGCACTAAGTGCATTTTGTTTTGTGTATCATGCGTGTTATCAGGTTTTATGGATTTGCCTCGGAGGCCCAAATGGAGCCAACTGTTGAGGTCTTTTTTCTTCATCCTATTTGTCATTTTTGCTAATAATTTGGACTGCAAAAATGAGATATTACTTTTCAAAGGCTTGTATAAAAAGTGCGGTCTCTACTGTCTGTATGGATTATATCTATTTATGATAAAAAGATTTAGCGTGGGTAATGGCTACACTGCCTTTATCACATCTTTTGTGGATTAGTCATGACAATTTAACTTTATAATGTTAGAACTTGATAAGTGGCCTAAGCCACTTTTGACAGGAATTTTTCAGCATTTTTTTAAGTTTTTATTTTGAACCCAAATCTCTCTCTAACACATGTATGGCATGCCAAACAAGATTAATATTATCCTTATCCTAGCTTTTGTGGGTTAGCTTCGTTAATGCCATATATTTCTATGCTGACACAATATATGTATTTTGGATGCCTCCCAGTTCATTGCTAAAATATGTTCCTCTACCTTTCTTGTACAAGTGACCGGAACAAAAGCAAACTCGGTTACTGCCCCCTTTGTATGCTTATCTGCTTTTTAAGGGGATTTTCTGATTTATTGCAATTTTCTTAAAATAAATTTGCAACCAAGAATGCTAGTTTTTCTTTATCTTTTTTGGAATTCTCATGTGTTAAGACTATGGAAATTCTGCATCAATTGTTACAAACACCTTTTCTCTTCAGTCTGAAATTTTCAGAGCACTTGAAAAGACAAAACTTCTGGTTGACAATAAGGAGAAATCACAATATTCAAGGTGTGGTAGGACAGACAAGGGAGTTTCCTCTACTGGCCAGGTAACCTGGATCACTTAATCAGTCTTCTTAGCTTCCATTACAATGCTTCTCAATTTCATGAGGATCCTTCCAGAGCTATGCATGCACTTTTTCCTTGAAAATTTAATATTTCAAAGAAGATACTAATTTAAAAATATGGTTGCTAAGAATTAATGGTACACAAGTTAATTAGTCAGTCACATTTATCAATATATTATTTACTTTAAGAAATCTTGTTTCCTAATAAACTGTTAACAAAGAGCAGGGAACTTTTGATGATGTGGACATACTTCTTGTTTTCCAGAGTCAATGAAAATAACTATCTGCTGCAGGTGATTGCCATATATCTGCGATCAAAGGTCAAAAATAATGGAAGAAACAATGACAACGAGAAGACTATATTTGGAGAAAATTATGGTGTGTACCTGTTGTTTATCCTTCTGCCATTTGTCATTTGAATTGTAGGCATACAATTACCATTGTTAGAATTTATTTTCCTCAAATCACTTTTTGGCAATATTACACTAGGAAAAGAATTATTCATAGTAGGAGTTTGAATTGGTATTAAATTAATTATTTTATTTTTCCCTAGAAAAATAATCAAAGCTCTTTCACGTGCGTGCGCACACCCAAATAACATTACTGTGCATTTTCTGATAAATTTCCTCTTCTGTGTACAGAGGGGGAAATTGATTACGTGAGGGTATTGAATAGAGTTCTTCCGAAGGACATTCGAGTGATAGGCTGGTGCCCTGCTCCAGCTAAGTTTCATGCAAGGTCTCTCTTATAGTTCTCATCTCTTTTGTTCTTTGTGTCCATGTTAAATATAATACAGTGGATCTTAGCATGCATTTTTCTCTACTTGGGTTACGCACACTCCTTTTTTTAGTCTTCTTAAACATAATGCCCAAAAAACAGGACAAAGGATTTTTGTGCATTCAATGTATTTTTACACAATATATTTCGTTTTTGTTCTTAATTTTTCTATCCCTCAAATTTGTACATTGTAAAATTTATGAAACTCTGTTTTATTTTCTATTTTGTTATTTGATTTCTGGATTGCAAATTGAGATTTATTTATCCCTACATAGCTGTACTGCAGGTTCAAATGTTTGAGCAGGGAATATAAGTACCTTTTTTGGTGTGAATCTTTAGATATAGCGGTAAACCTCACAAAAATTTCCTTTGAGTTATAGAACATTGTTTTTCGTCTTTTCCACATTCAGGACTTCATCTTCCTTTCTCATTTTATGTGCATCAGGCAATGCAAAAGGCTGCTCAGAAATTTGTTGGGGAACATGACTTCAGAAATTTCTGCAAGATGGACGCAGCAAATGTGAACAACTATACTCGGAAGATCACAACCTTTGAGATTTCTTCTTGTGGTAAAAGGTCAATAATTAACAATTCATTTTAATAGCTAGTAATACTTCTTATAATGTAAGGTATTCTGAGTTCTGTAAACGGCAAGAGGGTAACCGTCCATACTGCTCATACGCAAACTTCCACAATAATTAGCATCAGTTATAAAGATAAAGGACAAAACTTATGAGCCCCTTTCCGCTAGTTTTTGTATAGATTGATTTATTTGCCCTGTAGGCCTTCATTTCTTTAGCTCATATAAGTCAGATTTTTTTGCTTTGAGCTTTATCTGATTTTCACAATATGAGAAACTTGTGCGACAAGTGTAGTCAGTTGATATATATTTTTTTTTATAACTCTTTCATTTTGTATTAATATGCTCATATTACTGTGAAATGAACAATGGTTTGCATGTTCAAGTTCTTTTATCTGAACTGGGTGGCACTTTGTCGGGATGCAGATTTGAGGAAAACGAACTTTGCGCAATGACGATTAGGGGCAGTGCGTTTCTGTGGCACCAAGTTCGCTGCATGGTGGCTGTGTTATTTATGATTGGTCAGGGTTTTGAATCACCTGAGGTTTGTGTTTGGCATCTTATGAGCAGTTGCTTTGTATTATCAGCACCTACTTTTTACAGGCATGATAAAATTAATAAAATTCCTGCACTTTCTGGGGTTTTCAATCTTTTCATCAGTAATTTTATTGTCCATAATGGTGATTATCTTGATTGTGAAATAAATTTCTCTTGTTGATGACTATGACGGTCAAGAGTACAGGGTGATACAGAGATTCATTACTCATTGAATGATTTTTATAAGAATTATTGTAAAATTTGGTGGTTTCAGGTTATTAAACAGACCGAACTTGATGCATGGTTCTCATTGTTATGCCTTCTGTTAATTGTGCTGCAGATAGTTGATGTGCTATTGGACATTGGCAAGACTCCAAGAAAACCTCAGTACAATATGGCGTCCGACCTTCCTTTGATTCTTCGATCTTGCGAATTTGAAGATATAAATTTCATTTGCTCATCAGGTTATTATTTCCTGCCTGTATCACCCTTATAAATTATAAATTATAATCACTAAATGATTCATGATTCACATTATGTCATTTCCTTCGACCATTTGCTAGATGCCGGTCGAGCTTTGCATGAGCACTTGAAGAACGAATTCCAGACTCATATGTTGCAAGCTGCCATTTTCCACGAGGCTCTGAGTTGCACTTCTTTGCCAGGTTAATTCCCTTTTTAGCATTTAAATATACACTTTTGTTCAACATTCTTCGCGAATCGGTTCTATAATTCATTGCTAATGCAGAAGCAAGTTCACTGAACCTCGGAAAGAAACCAAAGGGTCATGTCCCTCTCTTGCTTCGGCCAACCGAACGTAAGTTCTGTATGATTTCTAGATTCTCTTTCGGCTGCATGTCTATATATTTGAATGTGTCAAACACTGATTTATTCATTCCAGCATCCTTTGAAGAGCGACGGGCGAAGCTTAACTTGAAAGGTGTTCTCAAGAGCTAATGCAAATGTTTCACAGTAGACAGAACTGCTCGTATTTTTGGATTGCTGAATTATTCATGAATCTGGGTGAGTGGTTCATGTTTTTCTCGTCATTTTCATTGAAATTCACCAACTATATATATATATATATGAATTTTCATAATGTGAATTCCACCCATATTTTGTTCTGTATGTATGTATGTATGTATGATCACACTTGGGGGCCATAAATCACTGTCAAAATTTCCTTTTGTTATGAAGTGTGAAAACAAGCAAATAAATGAGGGACATAAATATCCGGCCAACATTATATAACAATTTTCAGTTTTTTTTTTTTTAATCTTTATATCTCTAAAGAATATGTAAATTTACCCCACTGGTCTATCAGTATTTGACTTCAATCACAAAGTATAAAATTATAAAAATAAATTAAAGACCAAAAAGTCAAATATAATAGATTTTAGGAAATGTGTGAAAAACTGATAAATAGCTAGGCTTTTCAAATAGTAAATAATATTTTAAAAATAGTCTCAAGAAGTTGGCCAACATATTTAAAAAGGTAATAGAAATTTTCGAATATTAAATGGACAATTACACATATTCAGGGATATATTAAAAAAAAAAAAAAAACTGGAGCTAAAATATCATGCAGAGGATGTCAGCAATGAAGAGAGAGAGGCGACGTGTCAGTGATAGAGGTACCTGCTGCTCTCTCAGGCTACTCTTATTCATGCTATTGAAGTTGAACACGGTGACGTGGCCTAGTTTCTACTCTCTAATTCATTCTGAACTAATAAGTACTTATCTTCGGATTTGTACCATTTGGTTAAACCAGAGAGAGGGTACATGAGAAAGGCAATAAAAGAAATAGAGAGTTTTTTTTTTTATATCATGCTAGAATGCAAGCTAGTTTTCAAGGTTTAAGTATGGATACCCTGCAAAGTGTACCTTAAATCATACAAAAATGGCGGACGGACTCTAATCAAAATAACAAAGAAGATAACACATAACATTATGACAATGTATGTACCTCCAGTATTATGCGCTATTTTGGCGTGAATGTTTACATGGCGAATAATTCTCATGAAATTAGATCAGCCTGAAGAACTCATGCTAACACACCAGATTCAGCAGCAGCAACCGGGGCCTCTCCAGCTTTCAACTCTTCCATTTCATCATCTGCATGAAGAATTATAATCAATTCGATGGAAAACAAACAACAATACAACCGAACTTAGATCTACCAGAATAAATATGAGTTCAAATTCTAATTGGAAAATTCAAACAAAAGTTCCATGACGCCCTAGTTCTGTGTCTCATTAGTTAAAGACCACTCCCATGTGAAATAGAGTTTCTAGTTTAGATGGCAACCATCACACAAGGGATTCAGCTATATGTTAACCAAATCCAGAAAAGAATAACAAAGCTCTAGGCCACTAAAGTATTTTCTCTTTCTTTTAGAATGGGGTTTCCCCACTAAATTAGTTCCCAAAATAAATTACCCAAAGATAGATTGACAAATAAAAAACCCGTTTCTAGCAACAGCAGATATACAGACACAAATACAAAAATGGTCTATGAAAATGCATTAGTAACTCGGACCTCCATCCTTTTCATCATCAAGATCAAGATCAAGATCATCCTCCACACCACTCATGTTCAATTTCTGCAGTAGACAAATGGGAATAAGAATAAAAGAAACAAATCAATAAGGTTTGTGCATTTTTGTTCAGTACTTACAGAGAAGTCCATGTCACCAAAGTCCATATCATCTGTAGATGGAACACAGAAAAACAATTTCATTAGATAAGACTAAAGCCATGTAAGACAAGTAAATACCAATTAAAATGAATATAATAAGCACAATTGGAGTTGGAGGCACTACTCACATCTATTTTCCTTCTCATCATCTTCATCAACCCATTTGTCCCAGTCAACTTTCAAAAACACAGGAGGCTTCCCTTCCTGCTTTAACAGCCTGCTCCACCACTTCTTCTCTGCCTTCTTCACAAGATAGCATACCGTCCTTGATCCAATAGCAGCTTTGCTTTCCTGAATAAAATCATCAACTCACTACTATGCATATGCTTATAGTCAGAATCTCAGGATTAATTGAAGCTTTTCTAATTATCAGACACTTGCATCCACATTAACTTTATCAAACAACTCCAACTCAATCTCAAATGCAACATTATCAGCTCCCGTTATCGCTGAGAAATGAAAGTGCCCATCTGGTTGCAAAGACAACTTAACATCCTTAGCATCAGGCAGTTCAATGGTGATGAAAACCTTGTCAGACTTCTGGGCCATTTAGTTAACGGATGCCGGCTATAGAACATGGAAATAGATCAGTCAGCAAACATTAAATATACAATCCAAACTAATTGCTAACTGCAATAAAACCAGAAAATATCAGCAACAAATCAATAGCAAAAACAATAAGCTTGCACCATCAGCCTATGCCATAAACAGAAGCATCAACAAATGCTTACAAAAACCTTCTTTGAGAATCCATGATTTCTCTATCGTCTAAATAATTTTAATCTGTAATAGCATCATAAGCAGGTAAAAGCTACAAGTCACCACAACATACACCTACGCAAATTCTTCAAACACATATCTGGTCTCCGCATTATGAGGATTAATGCTGGAACAAAAACTACCACTGAAAAATCATACATATAGAATAAAAAGTCAGAAGGCGCATAGCACACGCAAACCTCTAATGGAATATGCAACTTAAACAGAAAATGGATGTCAACTCGAAGTTGTATAGATGTTCAAGGTCACCGCATGTATTTGTTTCACAAAATCCATCCATCAAACAAAACAATTTGACAATGTGTTTCTCAATTAAAATACAATGTTCAAGGTTACCGCATGTATTTGTCTCATGAAATCCATTCATCAAATAAAACAATTTGCCAATGTGTTTCTCAATTAAAATACGATGTTCAAGGTTACCGCATGTATTTGTTTCACAAAATCCATCCATCAAACAAAACAATTTGCAAATGTGTTTCTCAATTAAATTTGATGCAATGCAGCCCAAGGTTTGCCATTTAAAACCTGTAAATCAATTTTCAACACACACACATTGATGGTCAAACTATAAACTAGATCAAAATGGCTTATATTGTACTCGATTTCCTAAACCACTACTCCTAAACGAACTACCAATTCAACATTGACTAAAGCAATCACAATCCAAGCTAAATATCAAAATCACAAATAAAACTGAAAAAAAAAACACCTTAAAAACACATTTCTTGCATATTTAATCAATCAAACAAACATCACTAATATAAATACTGATGCTGCGCCAAAAAAAAAAAATAAAAAACAAAAAGGGACATGCAAATACCACAAACTCCCAGAACAGAGAATCAAGGATGCATAGCGACAAGCTGATGACAAACAAGGAGAACTACCTCATTGTGATCGCCATTTCGACTTCTAGGGTTTCGACCTCGAAGAACGAGGGTGAGAAAGAGGGATTATCAGATTCTTCTCCATTGTTCCAAACGCTTCGATTGCTGGTAGCTTGATCTTAGGATGATCTGGCCCGTCCATTCGTTGGATTTATTTATTTAGGATGATCTGGAACGTCCATTCTTAGAATGAATATAAAATAATTGTTCGAGAAACTGGATTATTTAAATTAAAACAAAATTATCTGGATTTCCACAGATCACACAATCGTACGTCTCACAAGAGTCCACGTGGCATATTCTTCCTTTTCAGGGCACTCTATTTATACTCCGGGTCGCATCTCGCGGGGTTTTGGCTGCTCAAATGGCGAGCTGAAGAAAGGGAGAGAAATTCGAGAGCGAGATCAGCGCCGATCGGTCGTCGCTCTTCTCGAAGCTTTCGTCGTCTTGGTAGACTTCTGATCCGATTGTCATCCAGGTTCGATTCAATTCTTGATCACCTATCTATCTATACCTCGTCTTTCTTGAAGAAATTCTCTTGAAAGTTTGCTTGGCTGTTTGATTTCATGAAAAAATTGATGATAGCCACAGTGCTTGAGCTCAAATACCTTCTTCTTTGTTTTGATTCATGGGTAGTGCTTAGAGGGATCTGACGATCTAGTAGTAAATTTGAAAATTTAGAAGAAATTGTTCTCATTCCTCTTTTCCGGGATTTTCCTTATTGATTATTGATTGAATTCAGCTCATTTAAACAAATTAATAACAATAAATCACCATGAAACTATGAAAAATTAGTAATTAGCTATTAAAATTTTCATCTGCTATTGCCTTTACGGATCAAAATTCTCTCGAAAACCAATGAAATGAATAAAAAGTTTTTTTTAAAAAAAATCCCCAAATCGCAATGTTTCCCTTAATTTGAAAAATGCCGATTTGGCGCCGAGTGTTAGTTCAAATATCGAAGGGTGTTTTGGTCATTTAGTACATCATCAATTGTGGTGTCCCGCAGGTCCAAAGTACGCATGGACATCTACTACGGGATGAGCAGCGGGACCACCACAAGCTCTGATCATACGGCCAGCACCGGCGGATCAGGATCATGGACGAGCCAATCACCAATCCGACGGCGGAGATTCCCATCACCCTCGCCGAACGCCTTCCTAGGTCCGGCCTTCAACGCCTGCGCCTCCAGCCCCAAATCCCCCGTCACGCATCTTGACCTTGACCCTGCTCTCCTCCGCTACACCCGCTCACGCCTCCCCGACTCATCCGAATCGCCGATGTCGCGGCTGAAGCTTCTCCCCCATCAGCTTCTCCAGCTCCGTTCCCCTCGCGGCGGCGCCTCACCACTGTCGTCGATCGGGAATTTAGTCGCAGGGGCCTCGTCAGCAGTCTATAAGACGCCGGTGAAGATGGAGGTCGAGGAGGATGTGCTAGTGATGGATGGGGTCTTGGTTGGGGAGAACAGCAGCTCGGGGCGGGCAAGGGGTGGGGGCGAGCTTGGCTCGTCCAGTTCGTCGTCCGGCAGTGGCGGTGTTGGGAACCTTTATAAGACAGAGATATGCCGTTTGTGGGTTGAAACCGGCGTTTGCCGCTACGGGTCCAAGTGCCAGGTCTCTCTCTCTCTCTCTCTCATAATCTCATTTATATGGGAAACACGCTATTTCTAGTTTATTTCCATATGACAAAGTTCTCTCGGCAGTTCGCGCACGGGAAGGAGGAGCTACGCGGCGCTCGCTCTGTGAAGCCGAAATCCGAGGTACTATGTTCCTTCTTTTAATGTTAATGTTAATTGACTCCATTTTTAAATTTTTTTTTCTATATTTAGTTACAACACGGAAGCAATCAGATTTTACAAATTCTGTACGCTCACTTAATATGTGAATTTTCATTTATATCACTTAAAAAATGTTAAAATTAAGCATATTTTTATATTAAAAATTAAAATTTGTTGAGGAAAATATAGTCACTTGATCTATTAGTTTTAGGTTCATTGTTTGTTTCTCGATGTTTGTGCATATTCTGACATATGTTAATAGTATTTTGTCAAAACAAATTATAATTAAAGAATATGCATGTAGAATAATACTGATTTAAAAAAATTAATTTATTACAAATAAATGTTTTGGAATTTTGGGATATAATTTTTACGTTTAAAAGTTTGTGATTTTTTTTAACTATTTTACTTTTTATTAAGTAAATTTTGGGAATTTTTTTTTCTTGCTGTGTCCCAAGTTTGAAATTTTTTAATGATCTTTTGCTTTTTTTTCAAACTTGACTCTATACTCCTATGCATGCTTTGCTTGCTAGTACCCTGATTATTTTCTTTGCCAGTAAAAATGGCCCATAATGTTTGATTCTAGAAAGGTGAATTCTTAATATTGATTTTTAAATCTAATAGTATTAATGATTAAAAAAAAAAACCAATGAAAAAAATGCTTAAAGTGTGTTTCAGTGAAACTTACACTGGCCCACATATCCAACTTACCGCTAACCCAGGTATACAGCTTAAAATTAAATCATTCAATAAAGGGTGGTTTAATTTGGGCTAGATAGAATTATACCTGGGTATACATAATTCTACTAGGAAAACCTCGTATTTCTTTTTTGCTAGATAGAATTATGTATGCATTATCAGATGTTATTATTACTTAATGATAAAACAAAAGTAAGCTTAGGCTTCAGAGAAGACCAAACACATTAGAATTCATGTAACTAACCTAGTTAATTATATTATCTTTGACAATGAGTTAATGACGGATTCAAAAATTTAATCTAGGCTTGAACTTTTTTTGGGAGCAGGGATCGACCTTTTCGTCAAGGGGTTTTTAATTTTTTTTGTCAGGATAAAAATGAGAGAAAAAAAATACTTGGATCTTGTACTGTACTGTATTGAGAAGCAGGAAGTACTTCTCATCCTATGGGATCTCAACTCAAATAAAAATTAAATATACTAATAAATATAAATTTTATAAGAAGATAAAAAAATTAGCTTATTAATAAATATCAATATATTTACTAGTGTGTAGATTAAAATATTAAGGCTTTTTTTTATCTGGTTTTGTTAAAGTTTTATTTTTTAATTTTTATGCATCTGTTTTGTTAAAATTTTATATTTTAATTGTATTCGAATTAGTTTTATATTATTGTTATTGTTATTATATTATATTAAGTTTTTTATTTTAATTATCATTATTATTTTAGATATAATATCGTGAATTTATTTTATTATTTTATTATATTTATTATTATATTATTTCTCAATCTCCATAGAACGGGGGATTCTCTTCCTTACCCAAGGTGGGGATGGAGAATCTCTATCTCGGATAGAAACGTGAGGAGGATTTTGGTTTTTTTAATTGAATTTTACATACACGATAAAATTCAAAAAATTGAATTTTACATACACGATAAAATTCAGTTAAATTATATATATATATATATATTCAAATATAATATTTTTGAATTCTCTACTTTATTTTTATCTCTATATCCACAGAAACATACATATATAGATCGATATCTATAGAAAATATTTGTATATATTGAAAGGATCCCAAACTTAATAACCCTATAAGTTAATTACCTCATCATCTAGTACTAATTAAGAATCACAAATTCATTCTACTGACTCACTTCCTTTCATAATGGGTGACCAGGGTGCTAAACATGCACAAGCTACAGCCGGGAGCAAGTGCCGCTACATACCCCCACCGATCGCTGCCGCTCTAGCGCTCGCCGCAAAAGCCTCGACCACTGCCCTTGTGCCACCACGGGAGCCGCCATCCTTCGTTTGGCCGCCTACTGAGGAGGAGGAGGCGGTCATCAACCGCGTGCTCTACGGGTCCAGCCAGAAACGCAGGCTCCCAGTCTTCCTTGAGATCTGCCCCTCTTGATCCGGGTTAGGTATTACTTCCACCTCCCCCCACCCCCTCTTTATTTTCTCATGCATTAATACAAATACCATACGTACCTACCTCTGTGTTTTCTACAAAGAAACCCTCATTTGATCCATTGCTTCATGCTGCGTATATAGCTTTTTGTTGATTCTTTGCTAATACATATACATAGAATAATCTGTATTTACCTAAAGATTGTTCCATTAATGCAAGCATTCACTTTTCTAGTTTTCTTCAGCCTATGTGCAGCAGGGTAATTGTCTTCTCTTGGAGGATGTTTGTTTTATGTTATTTTATTTTATTTTATTTTTTAATTGTGGTGGTTGTGTGTGCGCGCGGCCGTCCGCATTGACTAAAGATTTATGTGCAATGGTTTGCCAAAATTTAGGAGATAATTGTAGTTAGAATTAAGTTTTATGTTTAGATTTTATTACTTTGGGTGTGATGCACTGATGGCTAGCATAATTGATAGAATCGCCATCACATAATTGATAGAATCTTGGTTATCTTTTGGTTTAACATCATACGTAAAGTTCATCCTGAGTGATTGCTGTTATTATATATATATATATATTCATTCTCAAAAAGTACGAACAGATTTTTTGTCAGTATAACAAGCTAGAATACCTCATAGATATATAGAAAACTGAGTTAACTACATTAAAAAAAGAAAAAAGGTGTTCTATCACAGGGAGTTTGATGAATCTGGTCTGGCTCGGCGTCATGCAATAAACAAATTCCTTGGTTATTAAATTCAATTTTAAAAAGATGAAATTCATGTGATGCATTCATTTATCTCGTTGTTCATATTTTTGTTTCATAATCTAATGCCTTCAAAATAATCAATGTGTTAAAAGTATTCCTATCATAATCTAATGCCTTCAAAATAATCACTGTACTAGAAAATTTGAAATTAAAAAAAAAGGTTTTTTTTTTTAAAAAAGTCACTTCAAACTAAAATTTTAATAAAATAACCTTGAAAAATAGATAAAATAGATCTCTATTTTGCAATAAAATGATATTTGTTTTAACGAAAAACTTAGAATTTCATTAAATTTCTTTTGTTCATTCTCTCGCTCTGATTCCGGCTCTAGGGCTCACACCGCTCTGCCTCTTCTCTCCGCCCACTCTCCACTCGCTGGTGGCCCAATCGTGGCGATCTCTTCGCCGATCGCCGCTCGCCGCTCGCCGCTCGCCTTCGAAATCCAGGTTAGCTTAGCTTCTCCATTCCTCCCCTTCCCTCTCCTAAAGCTTCGATTGTAAACCTAGATAGTACCAATGGTGGACATCTGGTGGTCTCTCCTCGGAGCTGCCATTCCGGCAGTGATCACCGGTCAGGCCATCAGAGTCCGTAGGCGGCGCGCCGAGGAGCAGCGGATCAAGAGTGCTCGGGGCCGCGAGAAGATTTCCGACGAAATCTTTGTCTGCGAGAGGGTTTGTACTTCCAAAAGGATGCTCAAAAAGGTCGGTGCTTTCTCTAAGGATCCCACTCCTGATACTTGCGTCACTGTGTGCGGTGTCTCCGAGCTTGATGCTTGCGCTGATGCGTGTGCGCGCACTGTTTGTGTGAACCAGCATCAGGTACCCAATTGGAACGACATTTGCCTACGTAGGTGCCAGAGTGAATGCCTCAAACTCTCTTCTACTACTAGCACTACTTCTCAATGAACTCAGTTTATCATGAATTTTTGCTACTTTAATAGCTGAAGATTGTGATTTTCCTTCTTGTTTCTAGCGAGCAATTTTTTTTGCTCAGTTGAAGCTTTATGCCTTTTTTCGTCTCTTGATATTCTCATTGTGCTTTTAGTTGCGTCACTACTCTCTTTGTTTCAGATTTTTTTTTTCCTGCTATTTTGCATGATTTTATTTCTTAATTTCAATAATTATGCTTCTTTGAGACTTTTTCAATGTTGTTCCAATCCTTACTTTCATCCATTGGAGTTGGAAAAGAGCATAATATTTTACCTGTTTGTGAGGATTTAAACTAGTTTCTTGTGATGGACTTGGATAGAGAAGGCTGTTTGGATACTGCTCCAGTCCTACTTTTATTCAACTGAGTTGGAAAAGTGCATAAATCTTGCATGTTGTGATTATTAAAGTTTGATTCACTTGCTTTCTTGTGATGGTCTTAGATCAAGAACTTCCCCGTAGCATTTGAGGTGAAGGGTGTGTTTGTATTGAAGGGAAAACAGAGGATAGCTCTCATATTTCCCCTTTTCTGTTGTTTCCCCTCATTTTAAAGACATCCGAAAAGATACAAGTACCTAATGTTCTTTTAGGCGTTTAAAGGCGTTCAATTGATTTCGAGAATTAAGGAGCTCATTTGCCTTTTCTTCTTGAATGAATTTAATTTTCATTTTATTAATACATATTTTGTATGATTGTTTTGGCATCAGATCTTGGCCAAAACTAGATTATCATTGCTTGACTTGGGTAACTGATTTGATGTGCACCAAAGGATGTTTGGTTTCTGTTCTTTAAAATGTATAGCTTTTTTTTTTATTGCTGTTGAAGAGTATTAGGCAGATGTGTGCTTGTTGAGTATCTTCTATTGTCCTCTGATTGCATTGCTTATTTTTTACCATTATTCCTGATCATATCCCTTTTCATTTTATCTGTTATGTTTGGACCACTGAATACTGGCCTAACTTTGCTTATGATTTTCCATTAAGGCAACCGTAGAATTATATGAGCTTCGAGCCTGGTTCTTTTGTTTACCTTGTTACTAGAATTTCCGAATTGGTGATGACATATCATGCACTTACAAGAAGAGGATGTTTACTAGATAGAACAAATGGTACGAAAATTTCCAGTTCTCCCGAACTCTCGGGAATACCTCGTTTGGGTTCTTGCTGATATTTTCAGATTTCAACAACTGTCCATGTATTCAAATTTAATTTTATGTTTTTCTTTCAAATTTTTTTTCCATTGTTTGATTGAACTGCCCTGTTGGTTCTTGGACCAAGTGTTGAATTCTGAGCTTTTACATCCTGTGCTGTGTTAAATTTGGATCTTTACACTTTAAACTCCATCGTTCTTTTGATTAATACTTCGTAGATGAAATAGGGTTATTTTTATTTTTTCAGAGGGAAATCTGCATTCTTGAATGAAGAAGATGACATTGTTTGGCTAATGAAATTGCATGTTGCCCAATTTTCTCACTTTCTATCCAATATGCTATTTATACGTGCATATATAGATAGAGTAAAAATATAATATATTTGATTTATTTTCTTTGGTTTTAAATTTTATACTGAAACACAATACCTTTGTACATGTATAAACTATCTTCATCTGGTGGATTTATCATTCAGTTTGGTGGTAGTATTTAGCCGATCTATTAGATCAATAACTTGAAATCACATGAACTTTAGTTCCATCTTCTAAATTTTGTATTCAAATATTAAAACATTAGAAATTAACCACCAGTACTCTGGTAACTCTCCACATTCTCCTAACAAGATTTCCTCTAGAAAATTCTGAAATATTAACCATAATTTTTCAATGATAGATAGAAAGTATTTGAAATGTTTTTTTTTATGACTGTTGTATATACATCTCTAAAGTCTAAGCATGTAACATTTTATTTATAACTGAAAGAGCTATGTATTTATTTATTTACATGAAGTATTGGTTATGATTTATTAAACAAGACATCTATACAATTATCCGCTACAAAAATATTCAAAATAATAAAATAAGAAATTCAATAGGCAGGAAAAAAAAGTTTTTCCATATTAATTATGCATATGCTATTTCTTGTATGTATTAAAAGAGAGATTTTATTCGATTATGTGTATGATATACCGGTCTTTTGCTAAGACCAGTAAAATTTATGAGTATACATATATGTATATTAAAGAAATGTAAACAAATCACATCTAGGATTATTATTTTCTAACCTTCAACTGTCTGAGTTGAGAAGAGGATGGTGTTTACTGAGACCCAATTGCAACTCACAACCCATATCACTTCATCATCATTTGTGACCATTGTACCTCATCCAACAAATCCAACTGTGCATTTTTAACTACATTGCATTTTGAAAACCAAGTATTTTCAGTTACATTGTAATTCAAAATCCACTGCATTTAGAATTACATCCAACCAAATACCCCCTAAAATACGGTTGAGATTAAACTATGACTTGTATATGCATGTGTCCATCCTTCTCTATGGTTCTTTCTCAACTTTTGCTATCTGATTTTCTAATCACCAATTTTGCAGTCACTCATTCTTTCATCCTCTTCCTCTTGCTTGATAAAAAAACCTAATTTTCCTTCTCCATCTCCTCGGTTGTGATATTTAAGTGTAGTCTTCTGTTGAACGTGCTAAGTAAAAGATGGTTATATTTCCTTGAGTTAGACTACAATAACATTCAAGTGTTATCAATTCATTGTTGCATTGACAGGCAAATTCAGTGTTAAGACAATATATCACAGGCCTAATCCAAGATTAAATGTTTCATTTTTTTAAAATCTTTTTATTATTATTAATTGTCATCTAAGCACATATCTATTACATACTTGAAAATTATTCAAAAAATAACATGCTCCATCTATGCAGGATAAGATAACAAAAGGCTAGATACTATTTTTTTTTTTTTTTTGAATAATAGGCGACAAGTGCTCCGGATATATGAATAGTGTTAGAGTCCGGTGTACAGTGTATAAACAATATAGAATAATATAGACATCCCAGGTGAACAATATATGAACCGTATGGGAACAATACTATCGAGGAGAGGATTTGAACTCATGACCTCTCCTTTAACACATTGGTGTCATACCATTAAGCTATCCAATGATTGACAAAAGAGCTAGATACTTGTTACCCATCATGCTAAGGAAATGGACCAATGCCAAATAAAAAAAATCATAAATAATTTATTTTTTTTTTAAGTTAACTGATGACATTCAGAAAGTAATTTACCCTGTTAATTATTATTATTATTATTATTATTATTATTTATCAGATCATTGCAATCAATTGGTTTCAATGTTTTCAACTGCAAAAACCTAACTCCTTTCTTTAAAAATAATAATAATAAAATAAAGATAACTCTAATTCTAGACAAACAATCAGATCAGTATATTAATTTAGACTATAAAATCAACTCTTATACAAATACAACCAAATAATTTTATTATTATTATTTTTATTCGCTAGTATATGAAATTGATAAAGGTAAACACTTTTGTTATGTTTTAAGCCAACATAACATTTTTGCTTGCCCGAATTCTATTGAAGTTAAATTATAGTTTTTGGATATCTTAAGGATGTTATTAAACTGACATATTCATCTATTAAACTAATATATTTTTAATAATTTTTTTTATAAAATAATAAAGTACAAATAAAATTAGATGTAAGAGTCTCAATAAGTCAAAGCTTTTATCTGACTTATTACTAGACTGATCACAACAGATGAACCTCCTGATTTAATAAAATTAAATTAAGTTAGATTGTTGTCTGTAATATATTTTGAGTCCTATGGCATGGATCAATCCACAAATTATTAATAAGTCTCCAGATCAAATATATATATAAAGATTTATAATTTATAATCCACAAGCTTTAGCTTTCTTGTATTGATATATGTATCACTATTATATTACATAATTAGATCCCCAATATTATACAACTTTACGAATTTTTTGTATAATTTTGAAAAAAAATTATAATAAGATGATTCCACAAAGAGACTACATAAAAATCAAGCACTAGAAATCTTAAATATTAAAAAAATTATATTGAACAGAAAATTCTCAAAACACACAAAAACTATGGCATAATTTTATTTTATTTTTTTTAGCCATCTAAGTCATTAGCGTATTTGTAATACTATAATGATTTTATATAAATAAATAATCATATATAAATAGAAACTAAGGTAACAAAAGTGAAAAAATTTAATTAACCCTCCAATAAAATTATTTTTTAATAAAACCTCATATAGAAAAGTAAGAATTGAAAATGTTAATGATTGACAACGTTTTTTTTATAAATAATATGAATAACTCACTCCATACATACTTTAAATCCTCGACTCTAGTTTAAAAATAATTTTAACAATCAAACTTTTACATAAAAGTTAATCATACAATCACTCACACTCACCGTTAAATAACAGTGGCGGTTAAAGTTTTTTTTTTTTTTTTAACCACTTACAAGGGGCAATATATATATATTTACTTTCGTGAGTACCATGTCTATTGATGGTACTGATCATATGGCAAGATTGAAGCACA
The DNA here is from genome assembly GCA_020875875.1 of Dioscorea alata. NCBI lineage: Eukaryota > Viridiplantae > Streptophyta > Magnoliopsida > Dioscoreales > Dioscoreaceae > Dioscorea > Dioscorea alata. The sequence goes on along the minus strand of CM037015.1, from coordinate 23,209,487 downwards.
AACTTTATTTAAAGTTGCATCAGTCCAGCAAGCTTTGCATGCTCATTTTGGTACAGTACTGTGCAGAACAAAGCGCACAGTTGTTCATGTGCACTGTTTAAGCACCTATTCATTTCTCACAGCAAATAAAATATTTTAAATCAACTGTACATAAAAGCGTTATATATATATACACACACATGTAAAGCAATAGTCATACATTAACATTCCTCCAAGATCATAGCAGAATACATAAACAAATAAATAAGAAAATAATAAAATAATAGATTTTATAACAGATGAGAAGTATAAATTGATATATAAATATAAAAAATGATAATTCAAAAAATTTATAAATATCATCTATTAATAATTACAAGAGAAAATGACTTAGAGATTCCTAGACATTTGTACACTCACCCCTAAAAAATAAATTTCTGACTTTTGCAGTGACATACAAGTTCTTATATTTACTTATAATTTTTTTGCTGTGCTTGTAAATATCAACTTAATTTTTTTAATTTTTAGAATATTAAAACTACTTTCATCCTTCTTCTTTTGTTCGCTTTCTCTCGTTCTTCATTTTCTTTCTATGGCTTTTTTCATAAATATCTAGTTTAATTTTACTATTGTTTTCCTTTCTTCTTCTTCTACATATTTTTTTATGTTTAAAAATTTTCTATTCTATTTTGCTCATATTTTATCTCTTCTTTTTATCATATATTTATTGTAAAAATCTAATAATAACACTCATTCTTCCTCCACGATGTTGAGATTAGACGGTAATTGTGATTATAATGCATTACATGGGATATTAGATAATGTTGCACCTCTTGCTAATGGGAGAGTAACAGTGTGTAAATGAGTGGCCTAGAAGTATTGGACACGTTTCCCGAGGCAAGGGGGGCAAACATGAACAGTGATATGGCTTGTTGGACAGGTCCCACAGTACGAGGCCACCCCACCCTCAGATTGCATGTCAACCGAGTCGTTCCCTGTCGTGCCACGTATGCGCTATTTTGTCGTGTTTTGGTCTGGTCAAGCGTTGACTGGGAGACACATACATGAAAGGACTTCAATAGAGAAAAGAAGATCGTACGGTTGGATGGCGGTTTTGGAAGCATTGATAAGAAGGAGCAACGGGAAATCAGGGATTCATGATCAGTCAGTACTGTCCCTCTGATATAATGGTACGGTTATGATTTCACAACCATTAACTTTATTTCTAATATGGACACGGTCGCCAGGGGAACTTTAAAGAGAGCAGCAGGATTGTACACTGTACTGCCCACTCTTCTATCACAACAAGACAGATGGAGAGGGAGAGATAGTGATGTCTCCAAGTCTTTGGAGGAACTCATCCACAAACCTTTCTGAGATTCAGCAGGACATATATGTTTAGCCACTCTCTATGTTCTCTGGATCAAAATCATCCAAGTAGTTTAGGTCTAGGATTTGTGTTACATATGTATATTAGAATATATATATATATATAAGTAACACACTCACACGTGACATATAAAAATTGAAAATATTGTTGATTAGAGGGGACAAAGCATCACATTAGTTGTCTTCTCAAATCCACTCCGCATATAAGAGGCAGGCAGATGATAGATGCAGACAAGATGGAAAATGTTAGCTGTGCCATACGTCCCATTCATGGAGCCCATGCTTTAGAATGCTACATTATTATTGCAAAACTATATATCTTGCTTACACTCCACCTTTTCCTTTTTATTTATTAATTATATCTATTTCTGTATCTCTGAATCTCCAAACTCATACTACGAACACCACCAATTTATGCATGCGCACCAGTTCTTGTCCTTGAACGGCGCTAACGTTAATCTACTTGTATTCTGTCTCAAACGTAGCTCATGCATGCATGGAACGACACGTATTTGTTTCTATATATAATTCAAAACAACTCACATGAACAACATGCACGGGACTAGCATGTTGTTGTATGTTGCCAGTGATATCCTTCACTTGGCTTCATTCATGCTCGTGATGAAGTGTGCTTCTTTGTTTTCATGGAGGAACAATAGTTGTATTAATCCTTGCATGATGCTTGCGATGACCTTCCGCGTTGGGACAAATAAGTTTTAATATTGACCATTAGACATGACATTTAGGTTGCTTCTAGCTTGGGATTCTGAAAACTAAAAACTGAAACTTATAGTGCACGCTTAACATGCTAGAAGAGAGAGAATTCAAGAAGAGACGAGATTACAAGAGGCAAAAGTTATGGGGAAAATCAATATTAAGTCTGCATCCCTTGTCTTACTATCAACTCATGTGACAAATCATAACCAATTAACATGTCATTTTGTCAAAGTCAGCTTCATGAAAATTCAAAGTCATGATTAACTAGACGTTAACGAACACTACAAAGAATATATACCATTTCTTCCTAATTCATTGGTTGCGTAGTAACGGACAAAATTTTCATTTGTTTGTTTGTTTATAAAGAAGAAATAACTTCCACTAATCCAATTATTATTAACTAAAGCATCTATTTAAATCGCCATGCTTAATTATTATTTAGACCATGAGTAAATATTTATTTATTAATTTGGAAATATCAGACACTAGCTGTGTGCTAGCCAGGTCTATGATCAGATGAAAGTCAAGCTTCATCTGGTCCTGAATCAATGGGTCTGCCTATTGGCCTCTGATCATCATTATGCCATAAATCATACCATATCATTCAGCAAAAGTACACTTACAGACACTAGCTTCCCACATTGCCATCCTCAGAAATATCTCAGCAAAAGTACACTTACAGACAGTGAACAAAAGAAGAGCTCCCATTAATACATTATGAGTTGGCTTGCAACCAAATATACATCAGAAAATATGTGTGTGTGTGTGTGTGTGTGTGTGTGTGAGAGAGAGAGAGAGAAAGAGAGAGAGAGAGAGCTGGCCAACAAGGACATATCTCTAATGCTCTCTGAAGAAGACGTAACCGAGACAATAAATTTTCACTGCAGGAGTCGCAGTATTTACTGCCCAAACTCACGTGCCTTACTTTTTTTCCATCCATTTTACGTGCATTAAAATAATTAGCATGTTCCTGCGGAACAGGTTAGTGGTCGCTCTCGGGAGCAAAACCCTAAAGATCACGTAGCCCACAGCTCGCACGGCCTCAGCGAATCCCAGCCGTACATGTTGCGTGATGATCCAGTCCAAAGATTACCGTCTTGTGGTATTACTGTGCCTCGTGATGGTCCCTGCAGAGCTGGTCTTGTACTTGTTCCCAGTTCGCAGTAAAAGAAACCCGAAAAGGAAACCTCAACTATTTTTATCCTTTTACTTAACATACAACGCACATGAACAGATGAACATTTATGTATATGTATGTATATATATATATATGAATCATGATATTAGTTTTTAAAGCGTTCATCTACCAAACTGGGGTTCAAAGGAGATGCAATCTCATGTGAGACCAAGAAGACCCAGACGGCCACTTGTCCAACCACCCATAAATGATGTTGTATCAAGAGAGCCCACAGACTTTTATCACCGTTGGTTTTCATTTATTACTCCAGCGTTCGATGCAGCGGTAAATGGTTTTATTTGGGAACCTATGGGGCACTCATGCATGAGAAAACCAAGTAGACATAGAGGAATGGCACGCACTGAATATAGGCTTCCCAAGAAGCTCAGACTTTTGTCTGGTTGCATGCCAAGTTCAATGAGCTAGCCATTCCTTCATAGACAACCATGGTGGGGATTTATAAACCCTAGTAAAGTTCAAACCCAGACGGCCAAACCTTCCTCAAAAAGCCTGCTCCTTATTTTCCTCAAACACCCAATCCAGAAAACACAGTTACATTAGTATACAAAATGATGTCATGTGTGAGCTCACAACACATGCAGGAACCCTCTCAAATAGTGCCACCATATAAGGAACGCAATACTAGGCACATCAAAGGTTCCATTTCCATTCATTCCCATAACCACCCCATCCATACATACACACCAACATAACACAGTTGTTTCACAAAACACACTGAATATATTTATATATTTTAAGGAACTCCATTACAGAACATTACCAAAATTGGAGTTCCAGCTTTCACAAAAGCACCAAACCCACAAACCAATTAACAGCAAGCGACAACACTCCCTTAAATAAACATAAAAAGAAAAAAAAAAGATTCAAAAGAAAACCACACAGATACCATATATATATATAAGACACAATAGTGGCCTTGAGACGAGGAAACCCTAGTTCCTGGCCAGCGCCACAGCGGTCAACGGAGTCTTCATCTCGCACGACAGCTTCAAGACTTCAGTTAGGTCCACGGGCGCAGACTGAGCTGGGACCCACTCGTACACGTGGATCAGCCTAGCAATCCATAGACCAACGGTTACGATCCCAAGGTTTTTTCCCGGGCACACCCTTCTCCCAGCTCCGAACGGCGCAAGCCTGAGGTCCCCACCGCGCACGTCCACATCAGCATCTAAGAACCTCTCGGGCTTGAACTCTTCCGGTTGGGCCCACACATTAGGGTCATGGGTGATGGCCCACATGTTGACCATGGTCGTGGTACCAGCGGGGACCACCATTCCGTTGCTGAGGTGGACGTCCTCGCTAGCAAGTCGTGCCCATGAGAGAAGCGGTCCCGGAGGATGGACCCGCAACGCCTCCTTCACCACAGCCTGAAGGTACGGCATCCTCGCCACGTCAGCATCAGTTACCACCCGGTCCGGTCCAACCACAATATCGATTTCGGCTCTGAGCCGGGCTTGAACCGATGGGTTCAGCACCAGCTCAGCCATGGCCCACTCCGTCAGCAAAGCCGTCGTGTCCGTTCCCCTGAATATCATTTCCTGCCGTCCGTACAAAAAACATATAAACAAATAAATATTTTTTTACTTAAAAAAAAAAGGAGTACGACTTTTAAAGATGAAAACGGTAAGAAAAAGGTAGCAATGACATACCCACAAGATGGCTATCATATCATCCTCGTGGAGCTTCTCGTCGCCTTGGAGAGAGAGCAGGACGTCAACGAAGTCAGCATTGTCGGTGAGCTGGGTACGGTCACCGGCGGTGGGTTTAGAGCGCTTGTGCTCGTCGATGATGTCCTTGACGAAAGACCTGACGCGAGGGACAAGGACGGCGCAGCGCTGCCTGACGTTCGAAGGGTCGAAGAAGTTGGTGAGCCACGGGAGGTGATCGGACCAGTTGAAAGCTCCAAGGAGATCAAAGCCTTCGCGAACGAGGGACTGAAGATGGGAGGCCTTTGGGTCGCCGGTGGCAAGAGTGAGGTCAAAACGAGTGCCAAAAACGCTGCCCATGATGTTGTTAAGGGCGGCGGCTTGAAGGTAGGGACGGAGAAGGACTGAGCCGCAGCTGGCTTGCTCCGCGGAGATGGATGTGAGCATTACGGAGCAATCATATTGACGACCGGGTTCGTGGGCGGCGACGCGGCGAGGGGAGAACAGATGGGAGGCGGCAATACGTCGGAGGAGGCGCCAGTAGGAGCCGCTTGGGGCGAAGCCGATGGCGCGGGCGAACATGAGCTCACGAGCGGATTGTTTGAGAGGGCGGTCTGAAAGGGAAGGGTGGGTGAGGAGCTCACGGGCTGTTGAAGGGGAGGAAGAGACAACGGCAGGGGTGGAGCCGATAGAGAAGGCCATGAGAGAGGTGGCGGAGTGGAGACGAGAAAGCTGGGCGAGAGAACGGTGGGGTAGGCCGCGGGTTAGGGTTAGAAGGGAGCCGAGAATGGGGAGCCCTCGAGGGCCCGGGATGGAGATGGCGCCGCGCCGAGAGCGGCCGTTGGACCACGCCGGACCACCGGGGGAGAAGGCCCAGGCAAGGAGGATGGTGGAAAAAAAGGCGATGAAGAGGGATAAGAGGAGAAGCGCGTTGCCGGAGAATCCGGCCTCGGAGGATATGAAGGCTGGGAGAGCGAAGAGCCACCAGGTGGAGTCGGTGCAGGAGGTTAGGCCGGCAGTGGTTGCCATGTTTTCCGGTGGAGCAGCTCTAGAGAGAGGAAGAGGAAGAGGGAGAGAGAATAGTGCAGGAAAGTGAAGAGCTTGGACGGGTATTTATAGTGAGTGGAATTCACTTTCACGTGGCGTGGCTTTATTATTATTATTATTATTATTTTCAAATAATTTTGCTTTCGTATTTGTAGAAAGACCCTTTGCTTTTTTATTATTTGCAGGCATTGTACAGTTAATATATGATTTTTATTTACTTCGTTGGTGGAGTAATTGGCAGATGTGAACATGATTATGGTGGTTGATTAGTTCCTATTTTTTAATTATTTAATTACAGAAAAGAGTTACTACTTGAAAGATAATGAGGAGTTAGGACATGGCTGCCGAGGTCGGTTAGGATTATGTAATATATATATATTCTAATTAAGTTTACCATTAATAGTCTTCTCCACAATCACCGCAATTAATGATGCATGATTAACGTATTGTATGTGGTCGGCGGGTTGGTGCCGGCGATCTCATCGTTTCCGAGCTTATAAACGTGGCGCTATAAATCTAGAGATGGTGGATTAATGTTTTTCTTTTTTTTTTAGAAAAAAAAAAATTGCTTGTTAGAAAGCATTGAGAAAACTTTTAATTAAGACATAAATCTTAGAACGTGGACTTTGAGTTAACTAATGTACCTCATATAGTGAATTAAAAAGTCATATATAATTATTTATACAAAATGATAATTTTTGAATGTGAGTGAGTGAGAGAGAGAAAGAGAGGGAGAATGACACTTGGTGGTCAAGTAAGGTATTGGTTTGCGAGAAAGCATGGCCGACGTTTTGAATTGGAGAGAGCGACAGAGAGAGAGAGAGAGGAGATGGTGAGCATGTGATGTGGTGGAGTATTGGAGAGAGGGCTGCATTGAATGTAGTTAAATTGTGAGTAATTACTATAGTTTGATCATGGCTAAAAGAGGCATGGGGTTTTGGCCTTTGTGGGGCATGCCATCAAGCAAGAAGAACAAGCCGCAGACCTAAGAGGTGGTATATCACTGCATGCGCATGAGAGGGTGAATAAATGAAGATGAGGGTTATGGTTTGAGAGTAGTTGAAGTGTTTCATATTTAGGGTTAGAGTTAGGATTATAAATGATAGTTAGGGTTTCGTCTCGCTCCTGAATATGATTTTAGCGTTAGGGTACCTGTGGTGTGATGTAGAGTGTTGCACGTTTAGGGTTAGGGTCTGAGGGCGGTGCAGTGATAATGTTGCTCATTTAGGTTTAGGGTCTGAGGGCGGTGCAGGGATATATAGTGTTGCTCGTTTAGGTTTAGGGGTCGAGGTTGCTTCATCGGCAAAGAGTGTTGCTCACATTGATGGTGGTCAAAGGTGTGTGTTACATGCATATGTGACATCAGACATGCCAAAAGAACAACGTAATTTGATATTACAAATTAATGTCCACAAATAGGTGCTACATTGCATATATGTCAAACAACATGTCAAAATATCCAATTAGATTTATGGATGTTTTTTTAATTAAACAGCATATTTTACTTGCATTATTTGTTGATATATGTTTGTTTTTTTTTTAAAATAAATTTATCACAATGTGTTTATTAAATATAGAAATTTTTTGAAGTAATTAATATATATCTCGGTAAGCTATATATATGTCAAGATCGTATGTGAGCCTTTTAATTATAGCACTCGCTTTCACTCTATGGAAGCGGAGAGTCAAATTTGTAATTTCATTCATAAATAAAAAAACACATGTGTCAATAGGCCAAAAAACTAAAGCCTTAATTTCTTCTTAATTTAGTCATATACATCTTTAATTTTCATTTGACTTTATTTTATCATTAGCTTGATTTTAGATAAATATTTTTTTATTAATAAAAACAAAAAAAACTTAGCCACTAAGAAATTTGGTATAAAAGTTGAAAGCCATGCTTCCTTTTTTTTTCTTTCAAAAATCTTGTTAGCATATAATATAATTGAACAATGCGTGAATTAAAAAAAAAAAAAAAAAGAGTAAGAATGGTCTTTCATTTTTCAATTCAATTTTAATTAGATTTAAAAAGCACACCAACTCAAAAGAGGTATATAATGTAGAGAGACAGACTTACAACATTAACTTCCACTTAATCGCATGAAAAAAGATATAATTATATGTCATTAGTATACACTTCCAAAATTATAGTAAATCATATGTCAGAGAAATTATAAATTAATTAGTCAAAGTAAACACTTGGCGTGGCATTGCATGATTGCCAATCTTGCATAATTACATGGCTTTGAAAGAGATTTGGATGGCCACCCTCTAAAAAATGCCACGCTAATTATTACAATTTTATTTTAATTGTATTCTAATTAAAATCATTATGGATAAGAAAGTTCACAAGAGAGTTTACAAATATTTAATATTTTTTAAACTAAATAAAATAACTGATTTTTTAATATATATGCAGCGAGAAGGTTAAAGATTAATAAAGAAAGAGTTTGAAAAATTCAAGGGATTTAGTCATAGAAAAATATATACATACATATGCAAATAAAGATTTCCTTGAAGAGATTGACTTGCTTATTTTGAATAAGAGTGGATGCACTAATCTTCACGTTCATTGCATGGTGATGAACTAATTATTGGGTGATTTCCCAAGTCAAGTAAACAATAATTAAAAGCAAAATTAAACTATACATGCATATATGTTACTCTCATGTCATGATGTGAACATTAATGAAATCAGTGGGTAGAAGCCACATCATCTCACATCTTGGGATCATTTGGATTTGTTATTGTTTTTACTATCATTATAAAAGTGATCGAGCCACATTAAAAACTTGCATAAACATGGATCTAATATTTCAACATCCAGATACCTTCAATTTTTTTTTTAACTAAAGTTTGAATCTACCTCATTAATAAAAATATAAATACCTTCCGTAATAGATATAGTATGAATAGATCATAAAATTGATGGCAAGTAGTTAGATTTATGCATCTAATTATACTAAGATTAAAGATAATACCGAGCAAATTATAGTAGATCAAATGTTGAGATTTTTAAATAATAATAATAATATCAGAAAAAAGTTTTTAAATTAATATCAAATAAACAAGGATATTATCACTCATATTGCCACTTTTTATTTTTTAGGATTTCACATGTTAAATCATTTATTTTTTAATAATCATTTGCATGTTTTTTAATAAACAATATTTTCTATTGGCACGGGGTCCCTTGCGTAGGGTCTTCGTCTTGGGTGTCTAGCAGGACGCTCTCCCCGGGTTCAAAATCTATCACGCGCAAAGTGAGAGCATGGTTCGGGTGTTGAGCATGGCTCTCTCACGTGTCCGTCTTTGAGGTTCCTGCGTTTGTTGCCTTTCTTAAAAAAAAAATATATATTTTCCGTTAATTTTTTTTTATAGTTTGCATTTTAATCAACAGAAGCATCATAAATAAATTGATTAGACTTCTATCCTATAATGTACCATTGCTTTTTTAACTGAAAAATCACCACCTAATCTTTTGACCAATCCTTTCAGTAACAATCACATATAGAAAATATGTGAGTTGGATAGAGATGTGCTTGCTACACTATAATTGATTAAGAACAAAATAGTGAGATAAAGTTATTAGTGTGATTCCAAATCCCAGTCATGTCATAATTAGTACTAAATGCATGGTTTTCATGAAAGTAGCTAATTCTATATGACTTCAAGTCATGCAGATACAGTCAGAATAATCAAACAAATAATAAAAAAAAGAGCATCCTTAATTATTCCTCACTACTAAGCATGAAGCATGTTCTTAAGTTGACTGGAAAGCTACACTTTTAAACTACATCTCTATTACATTAAAATAAAATAATTTGTATATACGCACAATTAATAAATTTAGAAAATTAGAAAGATATCTTCATTATTTAGTTGGCTTGAAGTAGTGTTTGTCTTGGTTTAGTTTATTTACTTGATTTATGGTTCTATATGCTTTTGAAAACATTAGTAGGACTTTGAAAGTGTCAATAGTTGTAATGCATAAAGTGATCATATGTATGTATGTGTACATATTCAACTTTTCATATTAATGACCACGGTTTGGACATTCATAGCCTTAGTTTGAAGTTCAACACTTGACTTTAAATACAGGATGGTGAAGCCGTGAAGGAGTTTAAAACAACGTTTTTTTGGCTACCTTTCTCCAGAAGCCGCCCATAATTAGTGTTCTAAAAGCCAAACATCATTTGAATTTTTCTTAAACCAAACTTTAAATAAGTTTATCATGTATAATAATTACATCACCGCATCACCTTTTGACATGTAAGTATTGAGTTTTTTTTATATATAGTGTTTATTTGAGAAAGGGTTTAAAATTAAACTCCAAAACCATGCAAAGTGAAAGGGATAAATTTGTTGAGGTATTAACTCTATTTTTATACATGCCCTTGATTTTCTTTAAATATAAGATATTTGTTGCTTATTTATCAAATATATATATATATATAACATAATTATTATTGTTTTCATTATTTTTACAAACCCAATAGTAGAGCATGCATGTTTTAAAGGACAATTCAGTGAATTGAGTAAATACCAAGGCACCACCACCACAATTTCGTTGAAGAAGCACATGACCAAAGTTTAATTAAGTACCATGTGAATGTCTTAACTATTGACCAAGAAATTAAACACTCTCTTTGGTTGGAATGGAAGTTATATGTAACCAATCCCAACAACAATAAAAAAAACACAACTTCTCTTTTTGAACTTATAATATGTGTCTATAAACTATGCCAAGGACCCATTTGAACCTTAACAAGGATTATTATTCATATAAAAAATCAAAGCATGTCCTTTGTAAGACCAACACTACATCAAACTTTTATCCTTTTAACTATGCGTTCATATGAGCTGTCTAATCTCATTTTAAATGCTTATTAATGGTGCTTTAAACCATCATTAGTTAAAGAGAATCTTGTCTTTGACCTAGATGTATGCCTAGCTATTATATGAAATGAAACCATAGCTAGGAAGGCTCTTATAGTCAAGTTTATACCTTAATTAGTCTTCTCTACTTAATTTGACAAATGCACTTAAACAGCGTTTATTTAGATCATAATTAACACTAATCTAATCTTTTCCACGCATGCGGCCCGCAGACCGGAGTTCGGTAAGAAAATTAATAAAAATATGCACCGACATTTCGTCGAAAAAGGCGTGTTCTTTGGCTTTCCATGTACTACATATGGACATTAGGTCAAGGATCTTGAATTTTAGGTTAATGTTTATTATATAAGTAACTCTACATGCTAGCTAATTCTTCATTTGCTAAGCCTAATTATTTAAAATCAAGACTTGGATTACATACTCATACTTGGAGAAAAATAAAATATATATGATAAGGAGCTTGGTGAATGATACATGATTGAAACTTTCCATTTATCATGTACTGGCTCATGGATTTTTTGCATTCCTTTTTTTTTTTTAAGTTTTATTAAAACCATGCATGGGATTAAGTTTATCATTTCAAGAAGATTAAACAAGCTTCTAAATTTGATTAATGATGGAGTGAACATCATTAACAGCCTATTGATGTTATTTGTACTGCAGTGTTTAATGGAGATACTTCCATTACTTTCACAACCTATTACCTCTTCTTATAATTTGTGATTTCTTTTGCAAATCTTTATTTATTAGTTTATCATATATATATATATATATATATATATATATATATATATATATATTGATATTGATATTTTTATGAATCTAGCTATATAAAGTAGTTTAGCCAAAAATAAAATAAAATCACTAGTACACCATGTAGAATTAAGTAGCAAGAGAGATATGGACGTCTCATCTAAATCTTTCTAATATATTTTATTTCCAAACTTTGGAGTGGTTAAAATTTGAAATCTTTGTTGACCAGGGATAAGACCCATTTATATTCATGCGCCAATAATTTGAAAATGTACTACAGTTACACCGTAAAAATTTTCTTCACTGCAAAATCTTAATATATAAATTTATTTATTATTACATAACATTATATTGGCAACTTTTAATAATTATAATAATACCAATCAACCATAAAATTTTTAAATAAAGTTTTTATGACGAATTATACTTTAGAGGATTTCTTAAAAAAAACTTAATTTGATTTATTTTAAAATTTGATTTATTTTTTCATAGGCCATCATCACACTACCTAACATTCATCCAACATTTATGTCATTACCTGAGGGAAAATCCCCAGGCCCGGATGGCCTTAATGTGGAATTTTTTAAATTCTTTTGGGAAGATTTAAGTGATCATTTCATGAAAGCCATTAACTACTTCTTTGATAATGCTGTGATGCCTAAAGCCTGGGGCAAGACCTACATTGTGTTAATTCCCAAGAAAGAGCACCCTAGGGTTGCTTCTGATTTTCGGCCTATTTCATTGTGTAATGTTGCTTATAAAATTATTACTAAGATTCTTGCCAACCGTCTTAAGGAGGTCATCGGGAACCTTATTGGTAAAGAACAATGTGGTTTCGTTCCTGGTCGTTCCCCTATTGACAATATCATTGCTGTTCAGGAAATTTGTCATTCTATCAATTGTGATAGATCTAACCCCCCTAGGATGATTATCAAAGTTGACATTGAAAAAGCATACGATACCTTGGAATGGAATGTCATTTTGGCTACTCTCATTAAAATGAAATTTCCTAGCAATTGGATCTCCTACATCAAAGCTTGCCTTCATTCCACATCCTTTGCTATCCTAATCAATGGCCAACCTTCTGATTGGTTTATCCCCTCTAGAGGAGTGAGACAGGGGGATCCCCTTTCCCCCTATCTCTTCATTTTAGTGGCCCAAAACCTTACTGTTATTCTTAACTATGCTAAGCAGCACAACATTATTCCTGGATTTTCCAACGACCTCAATTATAATTTCAACCATCTTATGTACGCTGACGATCTTATCTTTGTCACAACTGCTTCCCGGAGAGTGGCCAGAAATATTAGTCTTTGTCTTGATTTTTATCACCACCTTACTGGGCAGAAGCCTAATTTGAATAAATCTGAGATCTATTTTCCCATTTGGTTCAATAAGAGAGTGGCCAATAGCATTTGCAATATTCTTAATTTCAAATCTGGTAATCTGCCATTTATATACCTTGGTGTGAGTATCTCCCATAAGAATTTGCCGGTCTCCCTATTTCAATCAATGATTGACAAACTTAATGGTCATACTGCTAATTGGAACAAAGCCAAGTTGTCCAAAGCTGGGAAGGCTGTTGTTATTAATGGTATTATTATGGCTGCCCCCATCTACTATCTTGCAGTTTATCCCATTCCTGATTCTGTTTTGGGTAGGATTTCCAAAATTGCTAGGAAATTTTTGTGGGCTAACAATGATAAAAACAGATGTTGGAACTTGGTCAACTGGACTGATGTTACTACTGATAAGTCTGAGGGGGGTTTAGGTATCAGAAACCTGTCTGCTGTCAAACACTCCTTAATGGCTAAGAGTCTTTTTAAATATCTTAACAAGCATGATGCTATTTGGGTAGATATCCTCTACCTCAAATATGGTGATCATAATTTCTGGACTCATCAAAGCCCAGCCAAAGTCTCTGTTTTCTTTAAAGGAATGTGTGCTACTGCTAATCTTATCAAACCCAACCTGTGGATCAATTGTGTTAATCCTAATAGAACGTCGTTTTTATATCATCCCTGGATGTTTGATGTCCCCATTGCTATGAAACCAGTTTTTATTAATATGAACATTAATTTTGAGACCTTGCAAATTGCTGATTTGTTAAATCATCTGACGTGGAATGTTCAATCTCTTAATATGGTTTTTGGTCTTGGGTGGGATTCTCCAGTTGTTAGTCATGGGAAAATCACTCTAGTTGAGGACTGTCACTGGGTGTGGTTTCCCAAGACTAATAGTAACAAAATCACGGCAACAGTGTATCACTTTATTAATAACAAGTCTTTACTTAATTCACATTGGGATGGTTGGTCAATCCTGTGGAAGCTTAATGTTGCACCTAGGGTTAAAACTTTCATTTGGCTTCTTCTTCATGGCAAGGTTCAGACCTATGATTTTCTTTATAATATGCACATTGGTCCCCCGGATCACTGTGTTTTTTGTGGCCTTGTTCTGGAAACGGCTGATCATCTCTTCAGGGATTGTTCTAAAAGCAGATCTGTTTGGTATTGGGTTGAGTTTATGACTGGTCTCAAAATTAACTTGTTTGATCATATTGCGTCTGGTGAGTGGCTGGATATCAATAGGAATGGCAATTCCTTCGCTGTTGCTTCTCTGATTGCTGCCACCATCTGGTTCATTTGGAAAGGCAGATGTGACTTTATATTTAGACAACTTAATCCTAATTTTTACTGGATGGCTAAAAATGCTGTTGGGCATTATCAGGATTTCAAAAGCAGAAGAACTAACTCCAGGTTGATCAACTTCCTTATCCAGAACCCGCCTCAGCCTGGAACTGTCTGTCTTTTCTCGGCGGCAGTTTGGAACTCTTCTTCAGGTAAGGGAGGTATTGGTTTCATTGTGGTGGACTCTAACACTCAGGTCCTTTGTGCAGGGATTTGCCCGGCTGAATCTGACACCAGACTTGCGTTGGAGTCTAAAGCTATCACTACTGGCCTCAAGACTATCAGAGATTTGGATCGTAGATGCTCCGTTGTCTACATCAGTTCTAAACAACTATGGGATGCTCTTCATGGCTTCGCTGACTCAAGCTGCTGGACTCATGCTATCAGCATTAGGGAATTTGAGCTTGAATGCTTTGTGCTCCACAATCCCAACTTTTTCCTAATACATCATAATTGGAACAGAGTGGCTGCTTCCTTGGCTGGGCGGGGTTTGAGTATTCCTAGGCTTTCACTCTTTCATCAAGGCATGGACAAACCCCGGTGGCTTATGGAGATTGTTCAGCAGGCTGGCTTGACTGCTTAATTTGTTCTTGTGTTTCCAGTTCTCTTTGATTTTTTGTGTAAGTTTGCGTCTTCGTGTGCGTTTGCTTATCTTGCTTGGTGTTGTCAGGTTGTTGTACCAGTTTTTTCTATCAATAAATAGCTACCTTGTAGCTCTGTTTTACCAAAAAAAAAACAATTTTTTTAAATAGATTTTAATAAATTTAAACCTCTTTTTATATATTTGAAAAGTGGTCACCAAACAAGCAAATCATACACTTGTTTTATACTGTTGTTGGGCTCGTGACCATTTTTCAGCCCATATTTATAACAACTGAGCTGGGCCAAACATTAGAAAGGCTATATAAATGATCCAACTGCAATACATTATTTATTTATTAATAAATGTATAAATACATATTTTTTTTATTAAAAAAAAAAGTTTGAAACTGCATTTTTAATATGTCTCAAAATTATGTTTTCAGACCCAAAAATAAAAATAATACCTAAGTTATTGTTCAGACAAATCCAATCCTCTCTTTTCTCTCCGCTAAGCCAGAAACAAAAACCACGGCGGCGGCGGCGAATGAAGGCCTTCCGATCATCCGATTCGGCATCATGGGCTGTGCCGATATCGCCAAGAAGGTCAGCCGTGCCATCGCCATCGCGCCCAACGCCTCGATCGTCGCCGTTGCGAGCCGCGAGGCGGGTAAGGCTCGCCGTTTCATCGCCGACAACGCACTCCCTGCGGGCACGAAAGCGTATGGGAGCTACGAGGCGTTGATCGAGGATGAGGACATAGAGGCGGTGTACATGCCTCTGCCGACGAGCCTGCACGTGCGATGGGCGGTGGCGGCGGCAGTGAAGCGGAAGCACGTGCTGCTTGAGAAACCCACGGCGTTGGTCGTTTCGGATCTGGATAAGATCCTTGAAGCCTGCGAACATAACGGGGTACAGTTCATGGACGGCACGATGTGGATGCACCACCCACGGACGGCTAGGATGAAACAGGTCTTATCGGATCCGGACCTCATCGGACGAATCCAAATGGTATTAAACTTTTTTTTTTTTTTTATGTGCATTTATGACCTGAAATTGCTCTGATTACTGACTTAACATGCTGAGAATATAGGAGCATATAATAATGGTTTATTCCCATTAAAGCATGAGTCAAATTTTGTATGAAAATAGACTTTAAGCAAAAAGAAATTAGTTATGTGACATTATTCTTGATTTTAGGTATATTTGTTGTTTGTTATATCACATTTGGCTGTGCTTGTGGGTGGTGAAAATTAGAATAACTTGCAAACTTCAGTACATTTGTTTAGTAGTTGAATCATCTTCATCTGATTGCTTGAAAATAAGAAACTTCATTAACTGACTCCAATAAAATTAAAATGACTTTTACGAACATGCCTAGGAAAACTAGTCTCTCAAACAAACAGAAAGACTATGGCATGAGTTCCAAATGGATCTTTATCAAACAAAGATAACGCCTTTTGTTTAGTAGATCCACAGTACACGTGCATTCTCAGCCACACCAGAGTTCCTGGAGACTAACATCAGAATTAAGCCTGACCTGGATTCTCTAGGTGCTCTTGGTGACCTTGGTTGGTATTGCATAGGAGCCATTTTATGGGCGGTTGATTACCAGCTCCCAAGCTCCACCACCGCGCTTCCTACCGTGCCCTCCAACAAGTCAGGCGTCATATTAGCTTGTGCTGCCTCCCTGCAATGGGATGATGGCAAGGTGGCTACATTCCACTGCACCTTCCTTTGCAACACCGCCATGGACATCAGCATCCAAGGAACTTCTGGCTCACTCCATGTGGCTGATTTTGTAATTCCCTACCAGGAGGACTCAGCCTCATTCGAGCTCATCACTGGTGCGCATTTTGCAGAACTCCATATTGGGTGGTCAAAGACGCCGGATGAAGTACTTACCCTGACTAATCTCCCGCAAGAGACACTCATGGTGCAGGAGTTTGCCAGGCTTGTTGGGCTCATTCTGAGCTCTGGTGGCCGCCCTGATCCTAAATGGCCAGATACCAGTCGGAAGACTCAACTAGTAATGGATGCTGTCAAAAAATCAATTGATCTCGGCTTCAAGCCAGTAGCATTGTAAGCAAACATATAAATCCCCAAAATAAGATCACTTTAATGTCCATTCATACACAACCAAGTTTAGCTAGGTTTTTTTTTTCTGAATTAATAAATGTCTAAAGAGGCAAAAGAAAAAAAAAAAAAAAAAAAGAGTACAGGAAAAGATAATAATAACAACAATCAGGCTTATTACAACAACCAGACTTGCTTCATGCCTGGAGGAATGAATTTCTTCTGCCGGATGCTCTAGCACCTTTGGGTGTTACAAAGTTCTCAACCTGCAGAAGTGCCTGCCAGACAAGAAATAGACCATATAAAACCAAAGTTGAGACCATATAGTGAGAGAAACACCATTGAAAGATGGTTTCTCCTAGCAAGACTAAGGCTAGGAAGAGGACAGGAATACCTCAATAGCAATTGCAGTTGGTGTCAATGAACCAACATCATTGTGGCCCTGCTTGCTTGCAATATCTACAAAGAAACTTGCATGAATCACTTGTAAAATAGATTTTTTGTAAGGTATAAACATTGCCATTATGTTCAACTGCAACAGTGATAATAAATCTAGTGGGCCAAAGAGAAGACAAATTAAAATGCAAATCAGGAGAGGTGCACGTAATTCATGATCCTTTCTCTCTATGGTTGACATTCTGTGATAGGATTTACAATAACCATCTTAGACAAGGTAAAAGAAAGTGAGCCAGTGAGACATACGTTGGAGACAAACTCTGGCATCAGCATTGGCATATGCATCACCTCTTTGTTCAGCGAGTGTGGTGAGTCGTGTGAACGCCTACATTTTTATACCAGAAGCCAGAAATCTAATTTGTAACTCCAATGGGTAATATTGTTTAAAATGAAATTAGAAATTATCCAGAACAATTTTAAAGCTACATGATAATCACCTTAGTGAATGGGTCGCCAAGTTCTTGATGCAAGAGGGGACGAGATGCAGTCCCCACAGCTGCAATACGCCTTGCAAGTGCTTCCAAAGGCACATCTAACCAGACAGTTATGCCATGTTTCATGTATTTCCTGATAATTTGGAAAGAAAATTCAATAGTGCTCATCAGAAAGCTTCTTCAAGAGTTATATCATCTTTATCTAAATGATAGTTTGCATATTCAAAAAATTTGATCAACTACCAATTGATTGGCCGAATTACAGCACCACCCCCAGTAGCAACAACCAGTCGGTGCATGGTAGACAAATCTCTTAGAACTTCACTCTATCACATTAAGATAGAAATAATAAGCTTTTATTCTGGCAGTTGGAAGAGAAATGCAAACTTAGTGTAATAATTCTGGAAATTTCCATGAAAGGGAAGCACAAGACCACAAGTTAGGGGGCTGAAGTAAATATCCTGATTGTGTTTCTTACAAATAATAAACTTACTTCACTATCTCTGAAGAAAGCCTCACTGCGTTCTTGAAAAATTTGAGCAACAGAAGACATGCCAACAGACTGCTCTACCAGCTTGTCACTGCAGAATCACTACATGTTATTAACATTATCACACCAGGACACAAACATGTAAAACTCAACTATAATAAAAGAACTGCACTGAGATAGAACAAATAGAAGAAGCATCATCATAAAGAGCACATAAACCTGTCAAAAAAAGAATAACCCAAAACTTCAGATAAGATCTTCCCTACTGTAGTCTTCCCAGATCCCATCATGCCTATATTTAAAAGTCCAAACACTCAAACAATTACAACAACGATGATGAAACATAAAATTATCCACCATCTCTCATGAGAAGAAAAGAACTTACCAACTAGGTAAATACAACGTCCATTCAAATAAGGGGCAACATCTTCTGATTTCCTCTGAGGTATAAAGCATCAGTTTAACATATGATTGTGCAACCAACAGCACAGGAGTTCCTTACTATTAATACAGCAAAATTATTGATAGACTACATACAATATATGCTAAGTGGATGCTCTATCAGGTTACAGACTACAATCATATATCTGGATAGATGATGTTAAAGGCGAAAGGTTGTGGAATGTCAATGCTAGCAATAAAGGTAAAAATCACTTTGTCAGGACAATGTTACCTTTATGACGAGGGCTTCATCAACAAATGCATGAACATTTTCCGATCCAACAGCTGAGACTACATACCACGAACATTCAAAAAGTTAAACAAAGCAGACAGAAGCACCCACATATTCTAGGTATTGAATATTGTACCCAGAATATTCTCCCAATAACATTGCCATTATTCATAAAAAGAAACTTGATCAAAGCTAGCGCACAAAATTAATCTTGCTTAAGGAAAATGGAGTAGAAAGGGGAAAGGGATGTGCACACATGGATCTATTTCATTAATATCACAAGCTTGTATGACTAAATAGAATGAAAACCACAACATGCAAACCAATGATGTAGATCAAACTTATTGGAGCAACCACTGCTCATCTAACACTATGAAATGACTCATAAATTCATAGTTTTAGGGATTGACTATTTTGTGGATGCTTATAATCTGACACCATTAATAAACCAGAGTGCAGTTCCAATTAGATTTCATTTTCAAAAAATTGCAACCATGCTCTGATGGAACTTCACAGTTTCAAGCACATGTTTAACATATATACATGGCATTTGTGAGACTGATGGTAAAAAACTCAGTTATAACAGTCAACACGGTTAAATGAAGTTATTTACCCATTTGCGTTTAAACAGCATCACCACTGATTAAAAAAACCATCCATAGCTAGGTATAAACATGCCAATAGATATATCAGTCATATAATGATATGCATATCCATGGGCGTGTTATATACCTTCACTATATTATGATTTTTTTAAAATTTCTATTTCCAAGATCAACGTCATGTTTCAGCTGTGTCCACAGAAAAAAATATATCATACATTGCAACAAGTTAAGTTCTGGTTTCCTCAAGCACAACAAGCACTCATACTATACTCAAGTAGACTAGATAATAAAGAATTCTAAGCACATAGCTAAAGTGTGTGTTGTTCCGATTAAACAAGAACAAAAGTGATGAATGATAAACTTTATAGTGTAGTAAATGAATTCACCAACTGAAGGAGAGGTTTCAAAGCGTACTCCATAATGGACTTCATCAGGCATGTTGAATCATTATCACTGCTGTTTGAACATGCAGCGTGATTGGTCCAGCATTCCCAATGAACAACTGCTGCCAAATTGTAAGAAATAGGAAAACCCTGTTGTGAATTTATTCCCATACGTTCCGCAGAACAGAATCTTTTAAAACTTCAAAGACTAAAATGTGAGTGCGATACAAATGCATGCATATCCTAGGCGCCTTAGCTGAAACTGCTGCTCTCAAAGCTCCATCCTGGGCTCTATTTAATTTCATGAAGCCATTACGGTGTGACCGATGGCTTCATGTGCAGCACTTCATTCTAGGCGCACCCAAGATCTAATTCTTTCATTTAAGGTTATTTCCATCTGGTATGAGATTCTTCTAGACAAGCAGTTCCACCTATCACAACCACCTCCCAATCTAAAAGGTCAAATGAGCTGTGGGTTCCTTTTTCTCGCTGAACCACAAGCTATACTGCTTGTCTAGGAGATGCTCATCCACAGAGGAAGCTACCCTTGATCTATAAAATAGATCACAGAGAAACGCACTTAAGAAGATTATTAAAAACCTTCAGAATATATTCCGTTCCTTGATACTTCAAACTCCAACCAATAAACCATATCTCTAGAAGGTGTTATTTCTTCCATAACTTTTTCAACCAAGAATGTGATTTATCTTGTATTACTTTCAACTTGGACCTCTCAAAGGAAGTAAAAACATCAGAAAACGCATCATCATCATCATCATCATCATCATCATCATCATCATATAAAATTTAAACCAAAAAATGAAGAATTCTCACAGTTTTTAACCAATAATACTTCCAGACAGTCTCCAGATTAATTTTTGCTTTTTTCACCAAAATTGTTTCAGACTATACACCATGCCCCACATCCAGCACATGTTGTCCCTTTGATCCATCCAAATACCAAATATCAAGGAACCCGTACGGGAAAGGCAAGGTTGCGAAGCCGTGCCATCTTTTTAGGCATCCCTCTAAAATCAAAGAGATTTTTTTTTCTCCAAAAATACATTTTAAAATAATACAAAAATTTCCCAAGTTTTCGCCATAACAAAGATCTAACCTTTCTGGTTGAATTAAATAACCTTTTCAAAACTACTTCTAAAAAAGTCATTTATCCAAAACTAAATCATCGATATAAATATATTTTAAAAAAAAAAGGCTAAAAGATTCAGGGTTGCGCATGAATTTACCTCCGCGTTTCCGATAGCAAGAAGAAATTTTCAGAACGCCTTTATTGTTCAACTCCGAAGCACCTCTCAAACTGAGCTTCTGAAACTTCCTCTCATCCCCGATGTGCTTCGAGAACTTCAAGAACCCTCCAGGCGCCTTTCCGGGCCTCTCACAGGCAATCCAAGAGCACGGCTGCAAGCTCAAAGCCGCCAATGCCTCCATCATCAACTAAACCTCGCCGAAAACTCCGAAATAAAAAAAAAAAAACCGATATCCTTGATCTCAGTGAGGAATTTCGCAAGCCCTCCCACTAATCCAAATCCAGATATCAAACATACTAACAAGAAAACCAAACGCCCGCCATAGAAACAAAGATATAGACCAAAATCGCCGATCTGTAGGCGCGATCGAAGCAAAACTAGGGATTTGGGGAGCAATGGCGCACGATAAGGATGGAAACGGCGCAGGTTAAGATGCGGGTTGGGTTTGCGGTTTTATAGTCGTTCACTGAGATTTGCAGACGCGTTCGAGTAGTTGCATTTCCGTAATTTATTCGAAATATTCAAAGATATTCATCCAAACCTAGCAATTGACGATAATACCCAGAGATTTATTGTCACGAATATCTCTAACAAATGGTGTATTTTTTAGGAGGTTGAGTTAGGTGCAATGCAATTAATGTAGTTAACAAGGGTGAGACATTCAAAATCTCTAGTTCAAGATTCATAGTAAGTAATAATGATAACGGATTGTTGGTCGTGAGTGTAGACTCACAGCCTAATTTTTTCATTCTTGGCTTAGGGTATGCAAGTTGAATGATTAATTTCTTACTCATGCATATGTCTTAAATATATGTAGAGCTTGTCATTTTCATAAAATATATATATATATTTGGTGTAGTTAATGTAATGATAATTGAGCTTATGATATATATCCTAAAATATATATTACTTAGTGAAGTAGGCTAAAGTTTTATTTGTTTATTTTCATTACTTATATTGATTAAAAAATGGTTTAAAATAATTCAATATAAAAAATTTATAAAAAATATATTAAATATTTTTATTATAAATATAATTTAATAAAATATGTAAGTAATATAATTTATTGAGAATTGTAAAAATACACTAAATATAAAAAAATTAAAATAATATTAAATTTTTTATAAATTTACTAAATAAATAAGTAAAAAAGATAAAGAAAAATTTTAAAATGAAATAAATAAAAAACCAAAATATAACAAATTTTTTACAATACTCATATATTTTTTATTAAATTACTTATTTTAAAACAACTATTAAAAAATTCAATAGTAGCCAACGGCCTTTGGGTCAACTGGCACCGGGTCCCTTACATAAGATTCTCATCATGGATATCGAGTGTAGTTCTCCTAGTTCGATCCTCAGCTTGCATAAGGTGAGACCATTGTGAGGTATTGAGTATGGCTCCTTACGTGCTCGCCTTTGATTATGGCGGTTGTCGTCATTTTCAAAACAAAAAAAAAATTCAATTGTAAATTACATGAATTTCACCTGTTACACCTGAGTTAACTTATCCTTGGATCAGTGTTCACAGTTTTGCTGAGTTGTTGATTATCTATGGGCAACAGATGGCATAAGTTGCCACGTGGCTCAATATACTAATAATAACATTTTTGTAATTTTAGCGAAATATAAGCGGAAGTGTAAGAGATCCAATAGGTGAACATAATAGTCCATATGAAGATAGATTGTAAAACATCCGCAAAATAGGGGTGATTTAGTCATTATGCTTTGAATGGCTTCGGTTTATTGACGCATCTTTATAGGTTGGTGGCGGGACAAATGTGCCACGTGGCTATACAGGTGAATTGCGCTCGAGATAAATAGGTCAAAGGTCCCTATGACTCAGTAATTGACAAAAATACCCTGAAGTAGGTCGGGTTAGTAGAGCGAGTGATGATGGAATTATCCCCATGAGTTCAGGGTGTCTTAGTAATTACATGTTTTGGTGGCTGGTTCGTGTTCACCGTCTGTTTGCTGTTTGTTAAGTTGATGCCTAATCATCTCTAATGAAATGGAAGGATGCCACGTGTCACAGGAATGGGGTTTGTGTAGTGACACGTCATTAAAAAGGATGGTATGCTGTTGGGGATGGAACAGCTCGGCTGAGGTCCCAACTACCACAGTATTTGTACGGGTTGGTGAAGCAATTGACCCGAGTGACATGTGGACCAACCTTTAAATTGTTTTTTTTGTTGTGAGTCACAATCAAACGTTGTAAAATTATGCTTTTCTTGTAATTTTCCCTTCCCTCTTGTTTTTATTTAACCAATTTTCCTTTTACGAATAATGAATAGTGATTTATCAATGATGCATAGTGTTTTAATGCAAATTGTTTATTTTTTTTTTTTTAATTAATGAATAATGATCTTGATATTAATTTACTACCCCATTTTAATTTAAATGTTTGATCCAATTTAACAAGCAGGTTGGTTTAGATGTCAACTTTGGTAGTAAGGCATGATCTCAATTGAAGAATTTATCAATTATATAAAATTAAACTAAAAATTTAAATTCCTGCAGAACTTCTTTTTCGCTTATTTATTTGGAAAAAATAAATAAATCTCACTTTCTCAAATTCCCGTGGTTTTAAATAACGATCAAGCTCAAATTTTTTTTTAAATTATGTATGTAAATTATTTTTAAAAAAATATAATTTCACAAGATTTTTTTTTTAATTAATGACAACACTCTGTGTTTGAGAAAAATCATGAGTGTGTATAATCATGAAGTTCAAACTTTAACACATATGTTCTTATTTTGTTTGAATTTTGAAATTCGATTTTGAATTCTTTTTGAAATGAATATCACATGTAAAAATCTTCGGTATCAATAACTTTAAAGATAGATTTTTTCGCTTTGCCCAAAACATCATTGATTTTATTTTTAAACTTATTATTTTTTTTATGACAATGAAACTAAACGTTTGACTTCAAAATCAGTGCGTCATAATTATCATGTAAGTGATGATAATGTGAAAACACATAAACAACCAATAACTACTTGGTTTATTAGTACCGGGTCCATTACATAATATTTTTATTTTGGAGAGATCCCGATATTAAAACCTACACAAAGGCAAGGGCAAGATATTGTTGAGTTTACGACTGCACTCCATATCTATTCTTGTCCCTGATTTAAATCTTAAAATGACAGTGTTTATTGCATAGTATTAAAAGAAAAAAACATAAATAATAAATAATATGGCGAGAGATGATAAAGTGAAAACACATAAAAATAAATAAATAATATGACGAGACAAATGATGCAACTAGTACACATGATCACAAGCATGTGGTTCACACTGAAACACAAAATTAATGGATTTTAATGTATAGAAAAAAAAAAAGAAAGAAAGACAGAAAGAAATGCAAATATCAAAAGATTCACGTGTGTCTTAAATATAAATCCAATTGATACATGACAACACATGTGAAATTAAAGGAACGAGAAGAAATCAAAGACGCCATCGTACTAAAAGTAGTAGCAAGCTGGTCATGTCAAATTCATCCCGGTTTAGTTGTTTCTGTGCTGTCTCTATTATTTGATATGAAGAAGGCATCTCTTATTTGTTCAAACCCAGTCCGGCTTAATAATATGGGTCTTAACTTTTGCCAGAACTCATCAAATTTAATGATCTCTACTCAAGGCCCGTCCAAATAAGTTTTTCATCAAATAATATGTAAGTTATAAAAAAAAATTAACAATAATATTAATATGTAAATATGACCAAATATTATTCTACAAAACATTTAAAAATTAAAATACCAAATGCAAATATTGATTCAATTACAACAACTAAAATTAAAACAATTATTATCAATGTTAAGCAACAATAAATATATATTATATAAATATATAAAAAAACTAATTAATAAATAATCAATGCAACAATATATATATATATATATATATATATATATATATATATATATATATATATATATATATAATTAATTAATTAATAAATATATTTTATAATTTGAGTTGGACCTTGGACAGGCCAGGTTTTTAACAATGAAAACCAAACCAACCACGTTTTTAAAATGAGTTTTTTTTGTCCAAAGCCCGGACATTGGGCCTTATATATTTATCCAAGTCCTCCTATTTTTCGGGTGGGTAGCCCGGCCCTTTTACAGTCTAGTCTTGCACAAGTGATTCTTGTGATTAACCATCAATTTTTTTTCATCAAACACCAATTTTTGACATTTAATATCATCCTTAGCCACGTCCAAAAGCTTTAATTTGAACTTCATCGTATTAATATTATCAATAATATTTGTTATTCCCTTTATTTTTATATACAATAATGGCAAAATGATCACACAAATGAATTACATAGCCTAAAAAAATGTTTTTTAAATTATAGTTAAATAGTATTGTTAGGATGATAATTATTTTCTTTGACAAGTGAGAAATTGAGGGTTTAATT
Organism: Dioscorea alata; assembly: GCA_020875875.1. Classification (NCBI taxonomy): domain Eukaryota; kingdom Viridiplantae; phylum Streptophyta; class Magnoliopsida; order Dioscoreales; family Dioscoreaceae; genus Dioscorea; species Dioscorea alata. The sequence goes on along the minus strand of CM037015.1, from coordinate 23,183,776 downwards.
TTATATCACATCATTGATTGAGATTTGTCGTTTGTACACCTTATATATATATAAAATCATCACAACTAATTTAGGAAGATTTGTACATACAAAATTTTGTTGGGATAAATGCATAATGGAAATCAGTTTTTTTTTTTTTTTATTTATTTGAAATGCGACTTTGCTTGCATACGTATAGAGAAGTATAAATTCTATTTTGTTCTTAAAAGGAACTATAACTATAATCCGATCATGTTTTGATGTATATATATGTAAAAATTTTGTTTTTATTTGTATTTTTTTTAAAGAGGTTGATTAAAAAAAAAAAGACAAAATACTATAAAACTAAATTTTAATAGACTATATAGTAAATAACACTTTTGTTTTAGAATTTCCAAAGCACCCGATTAAAATATCTTGGTTTTTTTCCATATAAAATTATAACACTGTCAATTTGGTTTTTTTATTTTATTTTATTTTTATTTGAGATGTGACTTTGGTTGCATACATATAGAGAAATATAAATTCTATTATTGTTTTTAAAAGGAATTATAACTATAATCCGATCATGTTTCCATGTATATATATATACATATATAAACTTTGTTTTTTAATGTTTTTTTAAGAGGTTAATTAAAAAAAAATATACTATAAAACTAAATTTTTATAGACTACACAGTAAAGAACATTTTTGTTTTAGAATTCCCAAAGCACCCGATTAAAATTTCACTATATTAATATACACACATTTAATAAATAGGGGGGATGTGTAAGATGATAGTAGATATAATAATAATAATAATAATAATAATAATAATAATAATAATAATGGGGATAAAACACCCTACAAAAATTTGTTTTATTATTAGATATTAACTCTATATTAAACAAAACACCTTGCATAAAGGTTTTTACAATTTTGTTTTTGTTTTGAGACTTATTATATAGGAGCGAAGACTTTAAAGCTACAATTAAATAACCCTTAAAATGCAAATGGTTGGCATAACTTAATTTTAAAAATTTCCATGCACTTCTATTGAATAATTAAATTTATACAATTATTAATATTATATTTAATATAAATAAAAATTTAAAATATATTAAAAATATTAAAAAATATTTTTTGAAGCACCATAAAAATATACTCTTAGCATCCTATATGTTTCACCGCTATGCTATTGTACAACACATATTTTTTTTTTCATGTAAAACAGTAAAAAACTGCAAGTAAAAAAAAAAAAAAAATCCAAATATCAATCTGGTGTGAATAATTTTAGAAATTACAAGAACACAAACATAATTTGGAGGGTTTAGGTGCAAGCAAATCCAGCGATAAATCAAAATTACGAATGATTTGGAGGGTTAATGTGCAAATAAAGAAAAGATAAGGTTTTCGGTGGTGTAATTATGGGAAAACCCTAATAAACTCACTAGAGTCTCTTCAGTTTCTCCAAAGATCGAGAAACCTCCAAAGATCGAGAGAGAGAGAGAGAGAGAGAGAGAGAGCGGGGCTGATCGAATCGCGGGAGGCTAACAATGGCGACCATCATGCAGAAGATCAAAGACATCGAAGACGAGGTTTCTGTTTCTCATTGGAAACCTTTGTTTCTTCATTTTTTTATCATCTATCTATTGATCTGAGACTTGAATTGAGCCATCTGATTGAGTTACAGGATAGGGTTTCGATTTTAGTGATTATTGAATTGAATCCTTCTTGAAAACCGGGATCTGTTTATCTTGAATTTTTTGCTCAAAGTTTTGAAAGCCATGGCATTTTCACGGGTGTGTATCATAAGTGATATTGTGCACCATCTCCGATTTTCCGTTTTCCTCACTAGCTTGTCACTAAGCGGGTTACTTCGAGGGAAAAAGGTGGTTTTGCATTAAAAGAATGATGTAAATAAGAATTCAGACTGAAAATTTCTCTAGTCTTTAGCTAAAACACCGAGCATATGATTTCTCGTATTATCTGTTAAACTAGCGATTTTGGCCAGTATAAAACTGTAGAGCTAGCAAGAAAAAGTGATACCAAGCGAGAGTCCTTGCTTAACCTTCTTATAATAAAATAATAAATAAACAATCAATCTTGTTCTCTTGTGAATTAATATCAGTATTAATATTGAATAATGCTTTACTTTGGGAAAATTTTAACATAAACCTATTACAGTCCAGGTGAACATTTAAGGTGGTTGCCTCACCTGGCCAAATTGTGGCCTGGGTATCAACTGCCTTGGGAAAAGCCTGGTCCAGAATCTGTACCTGGTTTAGAAAATTAGGAATTCCGATTATGGTGATTGTGTTTCATAAGAGAACGATAAAGTATAAACTTATTTCGTACAAGAACAAGTGACTTCTAATAAGTCCTAGGGAGCTTCGATTTGAATGGGTCCTTTGAAGATTAGGTAACAAGGGATAGATAGGGAATCATTTATTTTTAATTTTTCATTTGAAATCATATTATTGGACTATTTATATTTGCGATATCATGTGCCTTTTTTTGTCAGAAATGTATTAATGCATTTTTTTTTTGTGTGTTGCAGATGGCAAGAACACAAAAGAATAAAGCAACAGCGCACCATCTTGGTTTGCTTAAGGTGCATTTCATTAGTACGAACTTTCCAAAATAATGGATTTTAAGATTCTGTCATATCAATTGAGAGTTGTACACTTTTCTGGCTTCACTTTGCCTTTTATTGAAGATTTTGTATTTATATTTTCTCTGGAAAGGTCACAATTAAGCTGATGTGAAATTCTAAACTGGATACAGTTACCATGCCCTCAAATTAATCTAGTCCTCCATTTGGCAAATGAAGAATGTTTGAGATTATTGTTATTTGGAAGAGAAACCTAATTTACAATATTCACTTCTGTTTTTGCAAAATAACAAGTTTATTGTTTTTGATTTTTGGCTAGGCTAAACTTGCAAAGTTACGTCGGGATCTCCTTGCACCTCCATCAAAGGGAGGTGGTGGTGCTGCTGGTGAAGGCTTTGATGTTACTAAAAGTGGAGATGCTCGAGTTGGTTTAGTGGGGTTTCCTTCTGTTGGAAAGTCAACACTTCTTAATAAGCTAACAGGCACTTTTTCTGAGGCATGTTTGTTTATTTCAATTTTTAGATATTTACTACAGGTTTTTTTTTAATAGACTTGACATATATTTCTATTGATGTTGTTAGTTTAATTCAGGGGATATATTATATAATATATAAATGCTTCGAGTCATCGTATTTGTTTTGAATTATTTACTTGAGAAACTAAATGCTGATGACAATACAAGGTTGGTTATTTGACAATTTTAATCTCATTTATTTTTTTAATTGGTTCATAAAGTATATTTTGTGAAGACCATAGACTTCAATTGAAAACAACACAACATGCTAGTGCTAAATCTTAGACATCTGGAAACCATTTTATGTATGACATACTATATTTTTAAAATCAATTTATTCAGTTTTATGTGATCAAAATTATCTTCATATTATGTTACTTGGATGCTAACAATGTTGAGATTTTCACTTTGAGCATGTGAGATGTAATGTTTCTTGATTAACAGGTTGCTTCGTATGAGTTTACCACATTGACATGTATTCCTGGTGTGATCGGTTACAGAGGTGCTAAAATCCAGGTGGATTGCTTTTCTTCTATATTATGGATTTCTGGGAATAGATTTAGGACCTTATGTTGTCTAAGACATCCTTTTAGTCAGCAGCAGTTGTGCGATGCTTGCTGGTCTTGTAGATCTCCAAATTGAAATTTCATTTTTTATCTACAATTACAGTCTTCATTTGCCTGTTTTCCGCTTCTTCTCTTTGTGTGTAATTCTGGAATTTAAACAGATGTAGTCAAATTAGACCCCACATTGGTTTATGGAATTTGAGTTAGATCTGCTATTTGAAATTGTGCAATAGATTATTTCTGCATCAGTTATAACATACGCATGATAGGCTTATACACTTTTGATTCTCCCTCCCTCTGGCCAAATGGTTTGAGATAACTATCTCTCCAAAGGAGAGGATCATATCTTATGCATGCTATCATACATCATATTTTTCCCTCGAAGAGCTGTACAGGTCTTTTGTAGTGAATAGTGACAGTAATAAAAGCAGAAGAGTGGTAAGGTCAACTTGTTGGGCCAACTTGAATGTTCTTATGCAAGGAGCCTGTACGTTATTGGTAGATGGGAGATGTGTTTTCTTTCAAGTAGATGTTTAGATGTGTTCTATAAGACCAAAGCTACTTTATCTTGGTTAAAAACTTGAGAGTTTAGTCTCTCATTGATTCATTAAATTATTGTGGTGTTTTTTGAAGGTAATAAGATAAAAGCACAGCAATATATTTTCTTTTTTTGTTGAAAAGTGGTGTTGTATCTGGTGTAAGGTTGTTGTTGATAGTATCGAAATCACAGTGCAGAGATATAGTAATAATTTCTTTTGTTGTTTATGATTCACTCTGTGTCATGTGGAAAGCTGTGTGAGGCATGTTTAATGAAACTCTCACCTTTCTCACACTGCCCTGAAGGTAATTTAGGTGTTGGTTGAACCCAAAATAGAAAGCATGAGAAACCATTTATTCTGTTTTCTCTTATTTACTTGCCTGATGTCTCTGGTGCCCACATTTAGGGATGACCACATTGTTAGAGATTGAAGCATCATATTCTTTGTTATGCGCTAGTTCTCAGATATGTTAGCAAAAGTGATTGTTCTATTTCTTTATTGGGTTTTAAGTTTTTTTTATTACAATGAATTCTTTCTTTTTCTGATTAATAAATAATAATATTTTTTATATTGTTTTTTTCTTACTCAGTTGTTGGATCTACCTGGTATCATTGAAGGTGCAAAAGATGGGAAGGGTAGGGGGAGGCAGGTAATTAAAAAAAAAACTTTCCTTTCAAACAGACGGTATAAACTGGTTCTTGAATTCTGTTTTATGTGTAATTTGCATACAAATTTACCTAGCCAAGAGAATATATAGTAGGCTTTCATGTTAACATATGGATTTTCTTGGCATGCTTTTTTTCAGTGTTAAAACATAATGATATTTTGAAAGCAAGTTGCATGATGGGCTTTGCCTTGGTATTTATTGTGCTAACCTGGTGGTCTTTGCTTGGGTCTTGATAAAGCTCGGCGGTCCATTGTACTTATCTAATAAACTGGAAGTTATATTCTTTTATTTACAACTTATCCTGTTGCAGGCCTTGAATTAAATCATTAATTTGTCATTGACCAGGTAATTAGCACTGCTAGAACATGCAATTGCATTTTAATTGTTCTTGATGCAATAAAGCCTATAACCCACAAGCGCCTTATTGAAAAAGAACTGGAGGGCTTTGGCATAAGGTGATCACTCTTGCTTTTACATATTCTCTTTAAATATTAGGAAGTTTGCTTTCAGATTTTTTTTTTATTTTGAAAAATACATAAAGCATATCATATAGAGGGCTAAACTTTCTTTCTTTCATTTTTTCCCCTTGTGATTTGTAAAACATCACTTTTATTGTAATTGTGAGGAGTTTGCAGCCTTATTTGAGGTCTGAGATTCAGTTTTGATAGGTTGATCGAATTTCATTCATTTGCAATCGTATTAAAATATGCATGTTGCATGTGCTGAATTTTTTCTTGTTCTTTTACTGGTGATGTTTAATGATGCTTTGTGAGATTTATTTCCATCATTAAGAAACTATTCTGTACACCTTAATAAACTGTGACTAAATTAGTTTGGCCCTCTTCCACTACCATTTCAATTTTTTGTTCTGGAATTGAAATGTAGAAACTAGGAAGGGTAAGGAAACATCAAATAGTATCTTTTTTAGTACAAGTTTATTTTTCATGGTCACTCCACTACAATGTTATTTGAAACAATGGTTCCAGATTATCATTGTGCATGGAGATAATACTTTATCTATTTTAGTTACCCACCTCAATTTCTTTAGCAGAACTGGTTATTTTTCTGTATCTTGCACACCATATAACCCTTGCTCATTTGTTTGTTTATGAAGCGGATCAAGACAATTTCAACATGAACTTGTGCACTTAGTCTGTCCCCATGATTTGCACCATCTTCCGAATCAGATTTAGTATGTTCTGAGCTTATGGCCTTATCACAATTCTTATGAGTCTAGATATGACTTAAATTTTAACACTTACTACTGATACCTCAACTTAAGTAAAATCAGAGCTTTTTTAGGACTTGTGTTTATTAGCCTGTTACTTCCAGGCTTCTATTTTATTACCAAAATGTTTTTCATGGCTTTGTGTCAAAATGGCAGGTTAAATAAAGAACCACCAAATTTGACCTTCAGGAAGAAAGACAAAGGTGGAATTAATTTCACATCAACAGTGACAAACACAAACTTGGATCTGGAAACAGTGAAAGCAATTTGTAGTGAATACAGGATACACAATGCTGATATTTCTCTTAGATACGATGCCACTGCTGATGACCTTATAGATGTTATTGAAGGGAGTAGAATATATATGCCTTGCATCTATGCCGTGAACAAGATTGACCAAATAACACTCGAGGAACTTGAGATTCTAGACAAGCTTCCTCACTACTGTCCTGTCAGGTACCATCAGTTGTTAGTTGTTCAATTGTATCTTTTTATGCCTCTGGTTTCAGAACTATGACTTATTATTACTCTGTTATCTTGAGCTATCCTTGTAGAGTGCTTTTGTGATTTTCTGTTTCTATTTTATTTGCAAGCAGTGCTCACTTGGAATGGAATCTTGATGGACTGCTAGAAAAGATATGGGAATATCTTGATCTAACACGCATATATACAAAACCAAAAGGAATGAACCCTGATTATGAGGATCCCGTTATCCTCTCATCCAAGAAGAGAACCGTTGAGGACTTCTGCAACAGAATCCATAAGGACATGCTCAAACAATTTAAATAGTAAATATTCTCCGCCGTTCAACTTTATCTAAACCCATTGCTAATATCTTTCACTATTCTATTACTCACCAGCATTTGAAATTTGCAGTGCCCTGGTTTGGGGTTCCAGTGTGAAACATAAGCCCCAAAGAGTTGGCAAGGTTTGTGTCCATTGAATGTCTAACCATTAATTATGGAGCCATTCTCTGACCATACAGTTTCTGTTCATGCCCTTGAAATTTGGTGCAGGAACATGAGCTTGAAGACGAAGATGTTGTTCAGATCATAAAGAAGATTTGAGCCAATGGAGAATTCATAAGACCTTCAGGTGATGTTGGACCAGCAGGTGTCAAACAAAAACAATGAAGAACTAATTTAACATCCCCAGTAGCTCTGCATTTCTAGCCTATCTGGATTGAGTTCCTGATGGTTGTTGGGCCACATTTTGTGTTCAACTAGGCTTAAAATTGAGTGTTGAGAACCGTCATTGTGAAGTCTAAAAAGCGTTTTTAGCAAACTTTGGAGGCATGTACAAACAATTGTAATGTGAGAGCAGGACTAGTGTTGTAGTTTGTTGAATATCTACAGATAATTAAATAACTTATCATTTTGTTTTCGTTCACTTTGATTCTAAGCTTGAAGTTCATCTTGTAAATGGCCTCTATTTGAGTTTAAAACACGTATCATATTATGCGAGTCTTCAACCATGAATTTAAATTTTTAAGAAATTTGAGAATTAAATTAGTAACATCTAAAATATCTTAATCTAGTTTAATGCGTTTTCTGAAATAAAAAGGAAGCTTAACTTTCTTATATAGATTTTTTTATCTAGAACTGTACTGAATTTTGACACTTTATTGTATATTTATATGTTTGTTTATGTTTTGTAACCTTTTTAGCAAGATATTATAAGGAATTATTTGCTTTAGAATTAGTAAATTTTGCGGAATTGTTCATGAAGCTGATTCTACGAACTTCGCACTTAGCATTGGTTGTGCTTCTTCTCCGATGAAGCAGAAACTACTCGATCTTTTGCAGTCATGTATCGCCGGCAAAGCTCACCATATCCATCTCCAAGCAATCCATGCCCTGTCCATCACCTCCGGCTTCCAATCAGATGTCTTCGTAGCAAACGTTCTCCTCTCAGGGTACTCGAAATCCGGTCAAATTCGCCATGCGCGGAAGTTGTTCGACGGAATGCCTCAACGAAACCTTATCTCTTGGTCCACAATGATCTCCAGCTACACCCAGCATTGTCACTCAGAAGAGGCTCTCTCTCTGTTTTCTTGCCTCCGGAGATGCTTTTCGGAGAGCCCGAATGAGTTCATCCTCGCCAGTGTCCTGCGTGCATGCTTGCAATCAAGCATCATTGGTCGGGGATCCCAAGTTCATGGTCTCACTGTGAAAATGGGTTTTAGCACTGATGTCTTTGTGGGAACATCTTTGATTAACTTTTACTCTAGGATTGCTTGCTTGGAGGATGCAGTGATTATGTTTGATGATTTGCCTTTCAGGAATTCAGTCACATATACAGCGATAATCACTGGTTACTCACTGATTGGTAGGAGTGACAAGTCACTTCATATGTTTAATCAGATGTGGGAGGAGGGAGTAATGCCTGATAGATTTGTTCTTTCTAGTGTTATAAGTGCTTGCGCGGATGTTCAATTCCTCGAAGGTGGTAAGCAAATACATGGCTATGCGTATAGAAGTGGAGCTGAGGTGGATATCTCAGTGAGTAATGCGCTTATTGATTTATATTGCAAATGCTTTAGTGTGAAGACTGCATGCATACTATTTGACTCGTTGATGGTGAAGAACCTTGTGTCATGGACCACAATGATTGCTGGCTACATGCAGAATTCTCTAGACGAGGAAGCCATGGGCATGTTTTTTAGGATGAGCGGGTTGGAATTCCATCCAGATGGATTTGCTTGCACGAGTGTCTTAAGTTCATGTGGTTCTTTGATGGCATTGCGACAGGGAAAGCAAGTCCATGGATATGGCATCAAAGCTAATTTGGAGAATGATGAGTATGTGAAGAATGGTTTGATTGATATGTATGCCAAATGCAATTCTTTGGTTGATGCAAGACTTGTTTTTGATATTATGGGTGATAAGAATACAGTATCATACAATGCCATGATTGAAGGATATGTAAGGAATGATGAACTTTTGAAAGTGTTCAGTTTGTTCGAGAGGATGAGACTTGAGTCACTGCGCCCTAGCCTTTTGACTTATGTTAGCCTTCTTGGAGCATCAGCAGCTTCATCTGCTGTAGAATTGAGCAAACAAGTTCACAGTCTTGTCATTAAAATTGGTTTCTCATTGGAGTTGTATACTGGGAGTGCATTGGTTGATGTATACTCAAAATGTTCATTGGTAGATGATGCAAGGAGAGTGTTTGATGAGATGAATGAAAGGGATCTTGTGGTTTGGAATGCTATGATTTTTGGGTATGCCCAAAATGGTCTAGGTGAAGAGGCTGTTAAACTCTTCCACCTGTTGTGCCTTTCTGGTCTGAAACCTACTGACTTCACCTTCGTTGCTCTTGTTACCGCAGCAAGCAATCTCACCAGTTTATTCCTTGGGTCACAGTTCCATGTACACATAATAAAAGCAGGTGTCGAGTTCGATCCTCATATTTCAAATGCTCTGGTAGACATGTATGCTAAATGTGGTTGCATACAAGAGGCTCATTTTCTATTTAATACAATGTGTGGAAGGGACATCGTGTGTTGGAATTCAATGATTTCAACATGTGCACAGCATGGGTATGCTGAGGAAGCCCTCCAAATATTCCATCAGATGATAAGCAAGAAAATTGAACCAAACTACATAACATTTGTTGGTGCCCTTTCAGCATGCAGTCATGTGGGGCTTGTGGAGGAAGGACTGAGCTACTTCTACTCAATGAAGCATGACTTTGGAATTGAACCAGGCATGGAACATTATGCTTCAGTTGTTAGCCTGTTAGGCCGAGCAGGGAGGTTGCATGAGGCTAAGGAATTTATTGAGGGAATGCCAATTGAACCAACGACAATAGTATGGAGGAGCTTCCTCAGTGCATGTAGAATGTTTGGCGATGTTGAATTGGGAAATTATGGAGCTATGATGGCAACCGCAACCAATCCAAGAGATAGTGGTCCGTATGTCTTATTATCAAACATATATGCTTCCAAGGGAATGTGGGTTGATGCAGAAAAAGTTAGGAAGGGAATGGATCAAATTGGGGTGGTTAAGGAGCCAGGGTATAGCTGGATTGAAGTGATGAAAGAAGTCCATGTTTTTATTGCCAGAGGCAGAGAACACCTACAGACAGATAACATTTATTCTGTGTTGGATGGATTGACTCAGTTGATCCAAGACATTGGTTATATACCTGAAACTTACATTCCCGTCAATGAAACATGATCTATATAGAGTGACAAGCACAAATTTCGGCAAATTTGTAGTTGAGTGCAGGATACATCATACTGATTTTTGTTGCAAGTATGATGCTGTAGATGTTATTGAGGGGAGTAGAATATATATGCCTTGAAACTATGACTTGAAGAATTTGAGATCGGAGACAAGCTTCCTCACTATTGCCTTGTCAGGTATTGGATTATGCATAATGTTTCAGGACTATGAATTATTTTGGGAATTGCTCTATTATATCTCTTATTGTTGTCAAAAAGTGACCTTGTCTTATGTTTTTAATTATTTTACTTGTGAACAGTGTTCGCTTGGAATGGAAACTCCAATGGACTTAACAAAATGATTGATAACTTGAATGGTTATCAGTTATTTGGGAAATCTGTATTGTAGAAATAGCATTACTTATAGAGTGCATCAAAGCCAATTGAAAACTTTTGCAATGGAATCCAGGAGGCCATGCTCAAGTACTTTAATAAATTGTAAGTATTATCTGCTGCCATATGTGTGAAGTTCTTTCACTATTCCATTAATCACCATATTTTTAAATGTGCAGTGCTCAGGGAATAACATTCAAGAGAAGAATGGAAAAGGGTGAAAGGAAAAGAAAATTTAATCAATGCATCAGATTCTTTTCTTTTCTGATCCAAATTGAATTTTTTTTTCTAGTCCCTTCAAAGAAAGGAAAATTCATCCTCTACCTCTTCTCCTGCACCCAAATTGAAGAAACTTCTGAGGTTAGTAATCATTTAAATACTTCATTTAGTAAATCATCAATTATGTATTTGTCATGAAATTTCTATCAAGGCTTATAGCACCAAAATCTCAAAGTGATTTAAATAAATATCAGTAATTTGGTAATTCCTAAGGTCAGTTATTGTAAAACTTATCAGTACTGAAAATATCATTTAGTATTTAACTATTTATAAGTCATTTACACTTATAATTTTTTAATTTCTGTCAAGATTTCTAGTATTATGACTTGCATGGAGATTGATGTGTTTTTAACACAAATAGCATCACTCTGAAATTTTTTCTAAAATGATTCTTTAATGAGTATACTTCATCGATTATTATATATTAACAAATACAATGAAACTACTTGTTACAGATGACATTACTGTAAAACCCAACTGATTATCAGTTTTGCTGCTCATCTTGGGACAATGGCGATGAACCTCGGAAGGGGAGCATAATGTTGATCACCGCCAAATGTGGCGGTGACGGTGGTGGTTGTGGCGGTGCCGAGCTGATACATCTTCTATTATCTTTTTATTTATGTTACAATAATGTATGGTTTGTTGACACAAGCTGATAAATCTTTTAAGCTTTGTCTTTATTGGCTAATAATGTGATAAAAAGGAGCATTTGAATGGGTCTATGAATGGCCGGCTTTGAATGGATCTTTGAGTGCCGCTGGTGTTACTATAGTCAAGATTCTTTTATGTAATTAACAAACCATTGGAAATGTTTAGTCTTGTAAAGAGAGAAAATGATGGGAAGAAAAAAGGAAATTTTTGGTAAGAGAATTTGCGTATATTTCGTAAAAATTATAATTTGTAAATAAATTTGACCAATATTTATGTGTATAATTTTTAACTACAAAATTATACACAAATATTATTGTGTTCTATTTTATTGTTATTTTATGGGTATTTTATGGATGTATACATGAAGATTTGATTTTTTTTATAGATATATAAAACATTTCATATTCATCATTTAAAATAAATTAATACTACAACATTTTTGTGTAAATATCGATATTTTGTGAATGTTTACACCAAAATAGTATTTTTATGAATATATAAAAACTTTATTTCATTGCATTATTATGTTCTCTCTATTATTTGATTGGAAATATAAATTTTCAAATGAAGCAAATAATTTAGACACCACTTATATAAATGTAAAATTATTGTTATTAAGCATTTAATATATCTATCTTTTAGATAATTGCCTAAATTTGTTTCATTGTTGTTGAAAAGCATTGTGGTATGTATTGCATGCCTTCAAAGTCTTGAAAAACCTACCACGCTTGACTACAAAAGTCTTTTCTCACATAAATAAAACCACATATTATTAATAATAGTTACAGCGCAAAACATCAGAATTTATACAAGTTCATACTCAACAACCCCCACACAAAACCAAAACTAAAACCAAAACCAAAATAGTTTTCAAAGAAACTTTTAATGTCCATCAATGAACAAAGTTAGCACACAACCAAGTCCTTATACCATTCATAGGACTAACACAATGAACACATACACACAATCACATGCCAAACCAAACAATTAACAAGACACACACCAAATAAATTAGAAATCCTGAGCATAAAACTCAATGATCTCCTTCATATTAAGCTGAAAAAAGGAACAAGAAGAAGCAGATGATGATGATGATGATGATGATGATGATGATGAATCATTATAAACCAACCAAAGCAAATGCTCAAAAAGAATAACATCCACATCCACAAAGATAACATCCTTCCTCTCCTTGTCACCATCAATCCTCACCATCTCCATCAAAACTCTAAAAGGATCCTTTTCAAGAACAAAAGGATCAACATAGAACTCTCTCTTCTCCTTCCCCACCACCACTTTCACCTCCGAAGAAGCTGAACAATCCTCTTCAAGCTGTTGATAACCTACAAGTCTCCGGATTGAAGAATGTCTACTGAGAAAAACAAAGCATTCAGCCATGGATTTCAGTGAGTTCTAAGTTTGGAGAAGAAAGGCCTCTCTGTTTCTTTTGTTTCTTTCTTGTTTGCTGGTGAATGAATAATGAAGATGAGGAAGGGATCCAACGGTCGAATAATATTTAAAAAGGGCGGCAACGAGTGTTGGCCTTATTTGTTGGTGAGATAGCCGTTGGTGTCGGAGAGTATCTAGTTGTTTCCTTGATGGCAATTGAAAAGGATTAAAGCAAGTGAGAGGAAATGGGTGTTTTCTTTCTGGTTGTGTTTGTCCTTGGATGGTGACTTTTATAGTGTTTTTTCATTTGTCTTAATTGTTATTTTAATCCATGTAATTATATTAAAAGAGTCATATATATATATATATTTCTCAAATGAGATCTTCAAAATATTGCAATTATTTATATTTTTTTAAAAACCATAAGGGTTTTGTTAATTTTTGTATTAGATTAAAGGGACAGAAATTTTCATTTTTGAGAGACAAATTTAAAGTGTTTTAAGGAGTAAACGAACAGAAAAAAAACCTAAATATAGATAATAGCAAGGGTCCCTTTTTCTTTCACTTTAAGTTAAACAACACGTTTTATACTTCTAATATTGAAAATAATATTCAAAAACTTAAACATCTCCGGTCTTTTTCAAAGGGTCTCGTTAATTTATATATATATATATATATATGGAACATGATCAGAGACTCAAAGACGCGTCTCATTAGCTATGAAGTCGGCAAGGTATTTGTCCTTTTGTTTGACTATACTTGGTCTTTATCTTTATTCTAGTGGGGAAGAAGTTGTTGAACGAGATTAGAAGTAGAACAAGATAAGCTTTGCATAAGTTTCTATTTACCCTTTTATTTTATTTATATATAGGATTAGGATTATCAAATTAATTCTTATTTTTTGGTACTTTTTATTTCAACAAATAGGTCACTCATCATGACTAGTTATTAAATATTATCAACAGGGTTATTATTATACTTAGAAAAAAAAAAACTCATTTGCCATCATTTATTACCAAAATTATAAAATTTAAAAAATTTGATATCTTTTGGTGCGATATGCCAAAATTATGGTATAATTCATACAATATATCATAATTTAATATTTTTTGAAAATTATGTCACATTGGCTGTTTGGTACTTATTTTAGAGTATAAAATTATGGCATAATATAGATATTATGACATAAGAAAATATTCCACTAAGCATTGTAAAAAGTCTCTTTTTTTTTTATTCAGCCACCTGTCCACTGGTGGTTTGGCACTCTAAAATTATGGCATAATATAGATATTATGACATAAGAAAATATTCCACTAAGCATTGTAAAAAGTCTCTTTTTTTTTTATTCAGCCACCTGTCCACTGGTGGTTTGGCCCGCCTACGGCGACCGGCAACCGGTCCAACCGGCGGTCCAGTTGGCCTCCAGTGATACGCCGACGGTCCACCAGTGGTCTGGTGACCGGCCACTAGTTCATCGATGATCCGGTCACCTACAAGCTGATCTCTGATGACCGGCCGGTCTTTGGTGACATGCCGGCGGTCCACCAATAGTCTGGCAGGCCTCCAGGGACTAGCTGGTCTCCGTATTTTTTTTTGTTAACCAAACACTTATTCTGTAAAAATAAATATGCCACAATTTTTGTAATAATCATTTGCACTTCCATAATAAAATTATGCAATATTTTGCTTTAATGTTTCCTCGAAATCCTTATACTTATGTAGTTTTGTTTTATGTTTAGTTTCAGTTAATGTATTGATTTATTACTGGTGAGACTTCTAATATGTTATCTATATTCTTAGTTCTGGATATGTACTTTTTTTTTTTTATGTTGTTAACTACCTTTCCAAAAACAAAAACCTTCATGGCAACAGCCCAAGGCCCAATCTCCAACGTGAGTCCAATCCGAAAAGATAGCCCAAAAGGGCCCAAAGCCCTAACCACGTGTCTCGACACGTGTTGCATGAGAACGGAAAACACGCAGGCAAGCGCGAAGAAGCAGCACAAGAAGCCGTTATTCCATCCCTCGACCTCATCATCCTCGGTTTTACAACCTTATCAATCCTCAAATCCGGAATAAAACAAAACAAAACAAAACAATGGCCATGTTATCATTCTCACGCTCTCACATCCTTTTCTTGGTATTCCTTTTGATCACCCCCTCCTCTCTTATCGTACTCCGGGTGCAAGCAGAGAATAGGAATGGGAACAAGGATATTGATCATGGGAATAATAAGGAGTCTTTTGGGAAACAAAGAGGAGAAGAGGGGCAAGAACAGGAGCCTGCGTTGGTGGAACGAGCCATTGGGATCACTGGCTTCACCAACCGTTGGGATTCTATTCGGAATTGGTTTAAACTAGCCTGGTTGAACCTTAGGCCTCCTGATTCTGGGTATCACTTTTATTTTATCATGATTTTTTTTTTTTAACATATATGTTTATTTATCACTTTTTTTAACACACATGATAAGATGGATGTTGTGTATTATGATAGGAGTTTGTTTTAAATTTTTGGTGATGCTATACTTGGTGGTCTTTTATCATTGGCTATATTTACATTTATATTATTTTGTCCATTATATGTATTTATAGAAGACTAACAGTGCAAATCACTTGACATGTGGGTGGGGGAAAATAATGAAAGGAGGAGCATGAGTGATTCAAGTGCCAGTGAGGTGATGAAAGAGGCAGCGACAAGGAGTTTTGAGACGAGCAAAGGAGCGATGGAGCAAGCAGCCTCATCAGCGGCCAATTTGGCAGGTGAGGCTGTGGAGAAAACCAAGGAGAAAGTCAAAAGGACTGTATCCATGCCTCATGCTGCTGATAGCAGACAAGCAGATGCTGAATTGTGAAGATTAGATCCATAATCCATCCTTGTGTGCTACTATATATATAATATAACTTGTTCAATTTCATACTTTCATTTTGTGTAATACAGAGACAATTTGCCTTCTTTGTCATTTTCATTCACCTTGAAAGAGCAAATGGTCATATGTTACAAGGCGCATGCCTAACATCGTTTAGGCTAGCCTAAATAGTTGTTACTTGGCAAGTTCTATGCATAAATTATAATTTTTCTTTAAAACCACTTGCTAAGCATACCTACCCTGCGTAGGACCAAACCAAATAAAAAGTTTGGTTTGGCTACCGAACTTTTTCTGGTTTGATTTGGTAATAATTTTATTTATAATTTGGTATTCGATTCGGTTTTTTTTTAAAAAATTTCAGTTTAACCCGAAACCGAACCGAATTATATTATATAAATATATATATATATATATATATATATATATATATATATATATAAGCCCATAAGCGAATTGGATTAGTATACATGTAGAACCAAATTATGAATTAATAGTTTAATTAATTTCCTTATAAATCATTTTAAAATTTTTTTTAATATAATTTCGGTTAAATAACAAATTTCGGTTAATAACCGAACTGAAATATTTCAGTTTGGTTAATTTCGGTTTTTAGCTTTATTCGGTTCAGTTCTCATTTTTGAACAAATTCTAGTTCGGTTAACCAATAATTCAGTTTGACCAATGCTCTGCCCTAACCCTGCAGATGTCATCAAAATCTCAACGGCGAAGTTCTCAATTTAAATGTTTAATCTGCAAGAATTTACTTCCAGTAATTAGATGATGTGGTGTGTGATTTGATGGTGACAATATAACATTTTTCATGGTTAGCAGCAGAACTAGAAGCACTTCCTGTGAACAATTGCAGGTCCTGACTCATCATAGTCTGCTTTTGTTATATGCTGGTTCTGGGGGAAGACAACTTTTGCAAGAATAGCACCACCCATCCAAGCAGAATTCTTTGGCAAGTTCTCAGGCATGTACTCTGGAGGCTGAACAAGGAGAAACAATACAATCAAGACAAATTTAAGAAAAACAAAGTGGTTGTATATCATAGAGAATTCTTCATACCTTCACCAGAGAAGGACGAATGGATGATGAGCAAAGGTTTGCCTCCTTTTGGAACCGATCTTCGAACCCTAAATGATGACAAACCAAGATCCAATTAGTTATCATCTGATAACTGGTATAAAGACAGAAATATAAAGTCAAAATGGAACCAACTAAACCATGGAAAAATGAATGAAAATTGTATTTGTATCAATAATGTCTTCTCCTTCCAATATTTTTTTTCTTCATCTTTTCTTATTATCTTGTATTTGTATCGAAAATATTTGTACTGACAACCAAAATATCAACCATAAGATGAAAGTTGTTATTTATCATCTTAATTCTCAAAAATTTGAATTACTCTGAACTTAATACCAGTGGAACCTAAATATTAACTAAACTAAGCATAAGCAACATGTGTGCTCCAAGCAGTTAGAGTGCTGGTCATAGTGTTGCTTTGCTTTCCCGTCAAAAGATAAAGGTAAAGACACAGGAAAAGAAACATACCAGTCATAACCATCGTACCACCACATAGCACGGTGTTTTCAAGTAGTTGTCTGTGGTTCTCTGATGAAACACTTGAGATGCAACGTACTAGTTGTTCAATAATTCCATATTCCTCTAAACCCAAGATGGATGGTTGAAATAGAGCCTCGCCAACAATATGCTTTTCTCTTCCGATTGTAATCACCTGAAACATAACTTAAGAAAATCATTGCAGTCGAGCAACATTACACTGCTTTAGGATCCTAGAACAAGATATAACTTAACTCAGCATTTGAGTTATATTGTTCATAGCACAACCATGAAACTAAAGAAAGTGAAAAGTAAAGGAACTGGAAATCTTATCGTAGGTAGAAAGAAATTAAATTTCTAAAAATTCAAATTTCCAAAGACAAAAAATAAAGAGGGTGAAAGGGCCTAATATCTTTTTCTGTGAGCAGTCTGAAAAAACAATATTAACAGAGAAACATCAAGAGAGAAGGAAAATCCTTTGATGCTAAAATGGATGTGAATCAGAACCATACTTGTAGCTGATAATTTAAGTACAAGATAACTTCTGCAAGCTTGAATATAGATACACTGGTTGTAACATTATTGATTGGTGCCCATAAATTGACAAGAATGTTTTCAGTTCTTGTACAGCCTAAAAGTTAGTGCATGGAAACAAGTTGGATTCCTATTTAAAAGGAGTAGCGATTCAAAAAGCAGAAGGCTACAATTAGGGTTCATACAAGCTGCATGGTAATGTGAGGATTATTAAGATTGTAACAAACCTGTCCATCAGGAAGAGTGTGCTTTTCTGTCTGGCATGACTTCTGCGTCTCTTCAAAATCATCTTGGTCTTCAGCACAGCAAGCATATTGCTCCTTCAGTTTCTCAACCATGGAGATGTCAATATTTACTGTTGGATTTGACTTATGAAGCTCTTGAGCTAATAACTTTGTCAAATCAATTCCTCCAATTTCAAACCTTTTTGAGGCAATGTGCTGGACAGCACCTTCACAAACTGGTGCTATATCTGGTCATGTCACGAAGATATTCACCAATCCGTTCATCCTTTGAATGCATGCATGCATGCTAATATCATTTATCCAAGTTCATTGAGGAAAATAAATATGAACTGCGAGAACACTAAATTAAAGGTCAGGTTTACATCAACATTCCAGACGGCTTCATCATTTTGCAAAGTAATTGCCTGGGGAGAACATTTCACACATAGCTTAACATAATTGCTCAAGAAGACAAGTTATTGAAGATGATCACACATGGAATGAGGGATCTAAAATGAAGAGATCAAAGGCTGAAGGATAAAGATGCATGAAGCTTAACAGTCAAATGATTAGTTAATCACACATAGCACTAGTCATCATTTATATGACTGTCAAGTTAATGGATCGGCAAGAAGCTTGGTCGGGAGCAAAAAATCATCAAACAGAAGTTAATATGTTTATATAGCTAGGCTTTCTTGCGTAAGTATAGAGAGCATGGTGCAAAAAGATCAAAAGACCACATATAGATATGAGCAATATATTAACATCCGTGGCTATAGATATATTCATTCTGCCGGTGAACATGTACATTAAGGAATAGTAGAGTATCATATAGAGCTATTATGAAAGACATACCTATCTTTCCATGGCCAATGTCAACAGTGCACCCTGAGATGCGACCTACTGCATAAAGTGAGAGCACTGCTTGCTCAGATGCATAAAAGCCTGAGACATTAAATGTTTCAAACATCAATTGCACCAACTGCTCCCTAACATTCTGCAGAGACATATCAAAAGCACATTTGGATTAAAGAATTATTCATATCCAACAAAAAATCAAAACTTCACTAAGTATTAACATGTATAAGTTGCTGAGATAGCTTTATTTAAAAGCACATAAATCCTAAGAAAAGCTAGGGAAGGCAGAAGATACATATGAACAATATTAAATTGTAAACAAGTTAGCAAGAAGTCAGCCACGATGATATTAATCAGTTTATTGATTTAACAAAATCCAGAACTGAGCACTGATATACAATTTAACAATATAAGATTGAGAAAAAAATCAGTGGACCCCTGCAGGCAACTGAGATTTCTCACAATAATAAAAAACCTTCTTTGACAGAACAAATTTCTCTAAAAATATCTTTTGAAGCAATGTAATGTTATGATAGTTTAAAACAGAGTTAGTACAACGTAGAATATGAACATTGATTAAATCTTTGAGCAGAAAAGAATATATGGTTCAGTTCACAGACCTTGGGGGTTGAGAGAGGATCCGTAAACAGAATCTGCCCTTCTTCTCCAATCTCCCACCCAAGCCCAGTGTATAAGACATGGTGTAGCAAGTCCTCCATTGCATCCCAATCTTTAATGAAACCCCTCACAATTGGATCTACTGTTACCTCCTCTGATATAGAGATATCCCCGGCTGGATCCCCTTCTTCTATTACCCGCTTCATTTTTGTCGGAATTATCTAATTCATATTAAATCATTCCATTATTTCCCATTTTACAACGTGACTATAAAGAACTAATCAAGCTTGAATAGGCAGTGTTTTACACTTATGGACACCACGAACACGAATAGGCTACAAAATGTAATATCTATATGTAATGAAAGTTCAAAATTTCCACATTTGTAGAGATAAACAGCGAGTATAATGCTTGCAAAGAGACAAGAAAGCGAGTTTAATAGAAATACAACAAAATTGAAACTTTGAGCATAAAAGGGAGAAATTTCACGGAACTTCCGTCAGAACAGAGGGGGATTACCAAAGCGGGATCCTGGTCAGGAGCAGCAAATCCAGCTTTGAGGAGCTTCGATCCGGCGTCGATCACCACTGCTTCCATCGCTGAAAGTTCGTTAAATCCCTAGCTTCAAAGCCACGGCTCACTCTCTCAAACTCAAACCCTAGATCACATTTGAGGCCCAAAAAAAACCCTCAAATCAGCTACAAATCTTGCAAAGACCCATCACTGAATTGCAATCACTTCATGCAAATGTCTTGAATTTGACATGAAAATCATACAGAAAAACCAAAAAAGAAGCAAATTAGCGCGTTTTTCTCTAAAACCCTAGAAATTCAGAAATCACTTTGGAGACGAGGCTTTGCGGAGACGCGAACAAAAGAGTATTCGGGTTTGCCGGCCTGTTTAGGATCTTATGGGCCTAGCCCAATTATGGTCTCGATCATGTTGCATATATACCCCTGCGAAATTTGTAATTTCAATTACTATTGCAATTGTACGCGAGTGATTATAAGACGTTTTAGGGGTGTGTATGAGAAAATACATTATTTCGAAAATTTACAAAGAAGGACCTCATAGAGTTTATAATTTCCTTTTACTTTTCGTCGAATAAATTATGAGCGGCCTTCGCGCGCCAACGTTATCTTCTCTCATTCTCTCATTTCCAGCTCGGGAGAGACGCAGAGATGGTGCTCTCGATCGCCGCCGTCCTTGTGCCGCTCTTCGGGAACCCTAGCCTTTCCCCTCTTGAATGCCATCTAAAGAGCTCCGAGATTCAGAGAAAATGGCGGATCGGGGCGTCGTCTGCTGTTCCGGGACTCGATCTGACGTCGCTTGAAGCCGCAATCGCGAAGGTCCTCTAATTTCATCTCCGTTTGAGTTTTATTGCTTTATTTGTTTCAATTGTTGGCTATTTATTTTTGTCGAGTGGGAGCTTTTGCAGAACTTTGATTCATGCTTGCGTTGATTGGATACATCCTTGGTTGAACATTTTGATTTGATTATTTTTGTGGTTTTAATCATCGATTTATTGAATGTTTTATGTCCTCTGAGTTGATGGCTAGTGCTGCTTGGTTTTTGTTGGTGTTTTCCCGAATGATTTTTAGGAATTTATTTGATATGCTCCATTGAAGTCTTCTATGCTGAAATATTGAGATATGATCGGCTCTAGACAATATTCCTAATATTTTGGCGAATTATGGTGATCAAAATTGGGTAGATATATTTTCTGAGTAAACTATGGTCTTATACCTTCACTTATTCACTTGAGCAAACTAAGTTGAAATTTTGGTGAAGTTTCTGCTGAAGCGCAGAAAATTTAGTTGTCTATCATGCTTTGTACTTGGAAATACTGAGCCTTTAAGATTATAATGGTTTATTTGGTGTTCATTAACTCAATGCTTCAGATAGATACTTATATCCAACATTGCCATCCAGTCCACTCAATTAACTAGAGATGTCTGTTGTGGGGATATTGATGTAACGGCTGTATGCTTACTGTTAGGTGAAGGTCTCAAGTTCATAGAAATTTTCAATGACCATAGTCAATTCAATCGAACAGATGAAACTCATTACCATGCAGTGCATTATGTCCTACTTTCTATTCATTCAAATGAGAAAAAAGTGATGGAGATACAGTCTACTATAATGAGTAATTTGTCACAGCATGACCCAATCAAACCTAATTGTATATTAAACAAGCTGAATCCACTATTACAACTTACCAAATCTAAACTGGATTAGATATTTCAAAAGAAACCTGGACGGTTTTTCTTAGATTAAGAGCCTAGCCTTCTTTAAATCTTGAAGTAGGTGCCCTTTCCTCCTCCTTAACATCCTACCTTTTCCCTTCAAGTCTCGTTCTTCCTGTTCCAATTTTCTTTATGAAGCTGAAAAGGTAAACTCGTGGTGAAAAATCTTGAGGTACTGTGCTATATTTGGCAAAATTTCAATATAAACCGTTATAAATTTCAAACCACTTCAACACCATGATATAAATAAATGAATTAAGCCCTTTTTTGAGGTATTATAGTGCAAATCATTATGTGCTAATATGAAAAGTATGTTAATGCAGAAAGATAGTGATGCTGTTAAAGAGACACTTGATCAGCTGAGCCAGGTTGGGTGGGCTAAGAAATGGAGTTCCCAGCCATATGTATCACGCCGTACGGTCAGTTCTGCATTAGGGTGAAGTACTGGCAAATACTGCTCAAACAGCAATTACATGTACAAACACCACATTAACACATTTATAAGGATCACACATATTTGTTTGCCTTTTTGAATTATTGATTGTGTATAAAATTTTAGATAGACTTTTCTATTGAGAATGTCATAATTTTCTTGCAGACATCACTAAGGGAGCTGACTACTATTGGAATAAAAAATGCAGAAAATCTTGCAATTCCAAGCGTTAGAAATGATGTAAGCTATATGTGCAATGAAATCTTCTCTCTTGCCTTTATCTCGAATGTTATAAACTGATTTTGCATCAATAACTCCGTACATGACAGTAATAGGGTTATGCCTTTATTAACTAGTTTTCCTTTCAGAATTTAAGTTCTCATTTAGAAAAAAGAAAAAGAAAAAGAAAGCACAATTAAACTTGAAGATAAAACTAATGCCTTATACTCTTGAACTCCAAGTAAATTTATTTATCATGAATTCCTGCTCTTCTGTGATCAATTAAACTAGTGTTAATTGAGACTCGAGATCTGGATAACTTCCTTGCTTTTGAATGTTTAAGGTATCTTGAGGGCCACTCAGATTTCCATTGCTCTGTTTCTCCCTCTTTTATTTTTTTATTTTTTTGATAATGCAGGCAGCTTTTCTTTTCACTGTTGTGGGGACCACTAGCTTTCTTGCTGTGCTTGCTGGTCAGCTTCCAGGGGTAAACCGTAAACACTTTCATTTTTTGGAACCATATATAGTTATGATAGCTTCACTTGGCATAAAAGAAATAAACAAAAGCAGCATGGACAATGTATCTACTATTATCTGACAATGTCTATGTATATTGAAGCAAAAGATTGATCTTGAGTTATTGTCATTTTCATTATTTTTAATCTTTTATTTCTATTTTACTTTTCTATGGACCTTTCTAAGTATACATAAAGGTCTTTAATATGCCAAAGATTCTAAAAATTTTAAGTTGTTTCTGTTTTCTTTTTTGTTACAACTGGATTGATTTGCAGGATTGGGGATTCTTTGTGCCATATTTAATTGGAAGTATCTCTTTGATAGTCTTGGCCGTGGGGAGCATATCTCCTGGGTAAAACATTTATCCATTTGTTCTTTCATGGAAACAAGACTTCATGCCATCTTCTACGCTTTGTTTGATCTGTACTTTCTGTTTTCAATAAATTCATGGTTTATCCACTTTTATCAAAAAAAGAAAAAAAAAAAAAGACTTCATGCCATCAAGCAGTCATGGAAATGTTAAGTTTGAACACAAATATTTTCCTCTAGTACAAACTAAAAACATCAACTGAATGGAATGCTTAAATATGGGCAAATCTTGTAATTCTATGCCTAGGAGATTTTATGAATGCTAATTGATCATTATATTATATATATATTGGCTTTACAGTCTTCTTCAAGCAGCAATTGGTGGCTTTTCTTCAATTTTCCCTGATTATCAAGAGAGGATTGCCAGGCATGAAGCAGCTCACTTCTTAGGTATGCATTCTTCTCTACATGCTGGTAGCAGGTATCAATATTTGTGGGTGCATTAGCAGTTTGGCACAAACCCTAGTATTTTTTTGATACATTACTGTTAATGATGTTTGGATATAAATAAGTTAGTACATGTGATTTGCACAAACTTCTGGCTGTACTATTTACAGCTCTGTATGTAGTTCTTGCTTTAAATTTATGAACCTAATATCTTTTCTACCTTCCATCAATTCTATTTTTCAGTTTCATTCCCATTTTGTGCCTTCAGTATCCCTTGCTAAATCTCTGTTTTGTTAATTTCACTGATGTTCTAGAATATATCGCATTCTCTACATCTTTGCCTTTTACCAACATGCTCATGATGTGCTTCATTTGAATCCCAGTTGCTTACTTGATTGGATTGCCTATATTGGGATATTCACTTGACATTGGAAAAGAACATGTCAATCTGATCGATGAGGGGTTACAAAAGATGATATATGGCGGCCAGCTTGACAATAAGGAGCTGGACAGGTACAAGCTTGACGCCATTTTGTACAACTCAGAGATGGATTTGTCATCTTTGTGGGGCGTGCTTGTTAAATGAGAAACTTTTTTTTTTAATGAGAATTAGGGGATAAATTCTGCAAAATCTTGCAACTTCCACAAACAGTTTATAACTCAACGTCCTCAAGCACAATACGAATCTAATATATATTTGTTTCATGAATCATTAGGGATTTTTTTTATTATTATTAATCGCTTCTGTTGCTGTACTTCCTATACTTTCTACAAAGGCTCTAATTCGTTGCATTTTTATTATCTCAGCCAATTATTTATTTACCTATTTATTTATTTGAAGAGGAGTTTATAATTGTTTAACATGATTCTCCTTTGAAAATAAAACTTCCATCAGGTTGGCTGTGGTGTCAATGGCTGGACTCGCTGCAGAAGGCCTGAAATACGATAAAGTTGTTGGTCAATCAGCTGATCTCTTCAGCCTTCAGGTACTGAAGAAATATGTGATGGATCAGTTTATTTATTCATAAGGATGTGATTGCATCAAGAAAAAAAAATACAGCAAATCAAAAGAGCAAAGAAGGATATGTAAGTGAAAGTAAAAAGCTATATTGATGAAATTCTTTTCCTTTTCCTCTATTTCTCTTCAATCCAAAAACATCTAGAGGTTCCTCATTTTCCTAACTTCCAAGTATTTGATAACCATTTCTTTCAGAGATTTATCAACAGGAGCAAGCCACAGATCAGCAAAGAGCAACAACAAAACCTAACCCGATGGGCTGTAAGTTCCTAGTCCCTTACAGGCTACAGCTCAGCAGTTCAAAAGCATTCCTTGTGCCTTCTCTTACAATTCAGGTCTTTTTTTTCTTGAACTGAAACTCAGCCAATTAAATGTGCACACTCTCATAATGCAGGTTCTGTTTGCTGCATCACTCCTGAAGAACAACACCGTAGCTCATGAAGCTCTCATGTCAGCAATGTCCAAGAAGGCCAGTGTTCTTGACTGCATCAAAGCAATTGAAAATTCATGTTAGTTTTCCCTAACTAATCACCTTTTCTTCAATTACTTTAACCCTAATATAAATATGACACCCAGTCAAATAGTGTTAATTAAAATAAAATGTATTTCAGATATATGTGTAGTTTTGTAAACTGTCCATGTCTGAGTTTGGTTCGAACCAGTTTTGCCCTGCCTCAAGGCTTTACTGGAGCAGGTTTATGCTTAGTCATATTTTAGCTTGTCTCGTTTATTAAATACTTAGCTGAACTCAGTTGTCAGAAAAAAAACAACCGCTTCGTTGCCAACCTCTGTATACATATGCCCTTGTTTTTCTGGCTAGATGGCAATAGGATTTGGTAAAGCAGGTTGTGATTTGCTAACCAGCACACTGAGTTCATTGTTTAGACTGTGATGCTACTAAACCTGCTAAAGTTTTGACTAATACTATAATAATGCTAAGTCACATTCCATTATGTCAGTACTTAACAAACCACCACCACTGACAAAGTAGGGCTAGATAATTGCTCAAAAATTCATAGATGGCTCATGAGTTAAAATGGCAGAGTTGTGGAGATTAAGGCAAGAAGAGAGAGGAAAGAGAAAAAATGGCTGGCAGAAGTGAAGAGATGGGAGAAGGCTCCATCACACATCCCTGTCTTTTTTTCCAAAGTTTCATTAAATCCTTCCTTCATTGCCTTGGCTTAGACATGACAAGCAATCACGCTGTACTTTTTTGCTTTCTGTTTTTCTACATGCATGTCTTTACTTTATCTAATTAATTTTAAATGTCTTATTGTTTTATGTTTATATGTACTGTGAAGTATAAAATTATAATTTAGTTTTTCATTAGGCAAATTTTGGATGCATGCTGAGGCTTCTATTTCTTTCTATCAATCCATCTATACCTCAGGGTTCCTTCTCTTTGGTGCAATTTTTGTGAATGGATCAGGAATTACAAAAGTTTGAGTTTCTTGTTTGATGTTTTCATGTTTTGATTTTTTATTTTTAAAAAAATTGCTCAAGCATTATGCCCTTCTAATAAATTCATTATCTTGTTACCACAAAGACACATAAATGATATCTCTTGAGCAGTATAATTTCTTATTGTATTACATGTGGTTGCAGGAAGAGGGAACAACTGAGGTTGATATACAGAGAGCTTCAAGAAAGCCACATAAGCCAAGACCAAATCCAGGGAGAGGAGGGCAGATAAACTCCACACATGACCAATAGACTCTACCATGCTCCACTTGAATGAACATATTCCATGCAAATAATTAAAAAGTGATGTAGCGGATACACCGATCCATAGTTGGAAAATTATTCGATTCCTTGTTTGCTTCAAAGTTACAAGCATTTCTAACAATGGACATTCTTAAAAAAAAACTCTAAAATGCAAAAAAATTCTTAAGATTACACAAAATAAAATATATATATATAAATAAGACTAAATAAAAAGCTATAAAAGTCTTATGACTTTGATTCAAAGTAAAAGGTTCAGATGGATTTTATCGCTTTTCAAGTTGCTCTATTTATTTTTCGCATTTTTTTTTTTTTGAGTTCTTCACTGTTGGTGAGAATTTGTTTTTCATTAATGATTGTACTTATGTGTGTTTTTTTTCATTTCTTAATAAAGCAATAGCTTATTCATTAAAAAAAATTATAAAAGTAAAGATCTCGCTTCAGTCAACATAAAAAAAGATTAAATCATCTCCTTATATCATTAAATCATCCATATTTACATTAGGCTTGAGTAGCATTGTAGTTGTGTGTTAGGATCTCTCTCTCTCTCTCTCTCTCTATATATATATATATTGTAGTTGTGTTAGCATTGTTGTTGTTGTATATTAAAATGTACATCAATCTTGCTTGTATTTAATTTTTGACTTTTGATTTCTAACAGGATAAAAAATAAATATTGATGAAATGTACTATTAGGTTAACCATCTTAAAGTCGTGCAGTTGGACTGCACCAATAAATAATTCAATGGGTTTACGTGTTTAACATAGGGTAACAATCTTAAGAGGTCACCAAACTATCACTAAATATTAAAAATGAATATCAAACTTCAATTTATTTCTTTTTGGATGCTACACTTTGATTCGACTTTAATGAGAGGGTATCAGCGCATTTTTAGTGAGAAATTATCGACATGAACGTTGGAATGATCACATGGACTCTGTTTTGATATGCCATATGTTGATATGGAAATGCCAGGAAGGAGTGTTTAATCCACATCACGAGAGCCATATCATCCTGAGCCAATCCACATCATCTCGTTTAATCCATATCACCAAATTTTTGGGGTCACATCAGCATCTTGCTCTTTTTTCCCTTTTCTCATCCCGTTTTCTTCTTCTACTTAGCTCAAAACTGGACATAGAGATTATATGACTAAACTAGAGTATGCTAACTATGGTAAATAATTATGTGCTAAACAAACTTTGCACATCAAATTGCTTCTTGCCGAATAATGTGCACAGTGACCCTCCCTCGACTGAATAATTGGTGATATTGGACATTTACAATGTGATGGTTGCAGTTGGTTGAATATTGATTATTATGGTGCCCATTATGTGTTTGAGAAAAGAATTTGATTCAATAGGCTGAAATAAAGAAAAAAAAACTTAAACTAGACTTTTGATATCAAGAAAAAACTCAAATTTGTATTTGATATTGCACATCAATGAAAAGATTATTTATAAATTTTTTATGTCTAAAAATGAAAGTAAATCATATTCTAAAATATACAATTACATAACTAAAAATAAATAAATAATATTTACTCAATAATATAGAAGATATGTTACATGATAACAATGGAAGGTAATCTTTCATAACATTTGAAAATATATTATGACTTTTTTCACAATTTGAAAATGGTATATTAAAAGTGTGATTATATTTATAAATTGATGAAATTATAACAATACGGGGCTTATCACTTTATTTCATTCAAAGTTCTTTCTTCATCTCTGAGCTCAGGCATGGCCTCAGTGCAAATCCACCAAGTATCCCATGTCGCCGTTTTCCCATCTCCGGTGACAGAGACTGAGCTTCTCCTCCCCCTCTCCTTCTTCGATGTCTCCTGGATCTCAATACCACCCATCCGACGTCTACTCCTTTTCCCTGTCGCCCCTGACCTTCATTCTCTCAAGTCCTCCCTCTCCGCCGTCCTCCGCCGCTTCTACCCACTCGCCGGTAAGCTTACCTACCTCCCTGCCACCGAGGACGTCGCCTTGTCCTGCTCCCCTGACGATCAAGTCACCTTCATCGAAGCCGACTCGGATGGTGACTTCACCCGTCTCGCTTCCGATGAGATCCACGACGTGGACTCGTTCCTCCGGCTAGTGCCGGAGCTGGACATTAAGTTGTTGCCAGCGGCGGTCATGGCCGTTCAGATGACGAGGTTTGAGGGTGGTGGCGTCGCTGTTGGTTTGGCGGTCCATCACGCGGTGGTGGATGGCCGTGGCTTCTGGCTGTTCGTGGAGGCCTGGGCCATGGCTTGCCGCACCGGCGAGGAAGCGATTTCCGGCATTTCACTGGTCCATGATCGAACAGTGATCCGGCATCATCCTCGCGGCGACGAGATCGCGAGAAGCCTCTTGAAGAAGATGGCGCCTGACCTTCCTATTGTAAGTAACTCCAGCTTTTTTGTATTATATATATATATAAACATAAAACTATAAATATGAAAATTATATAATAAATTATATTAAATTTTGAGTAATTTTATGAAAAATTAACAACGATTTTGTGGTCATTATAAACTAATTAGTGCCCACTTGAATTTTTTTTTTAATAAATATAGATAAGCTAGCTAAGTCACAATACGTCATCATTGTTGCTAGAAGGAGAAAGAGACAACTTCCATGAACTTGATATATCTAAGGAAAAAAATAAATATAATAAATCAGTATATATATATATATATATATATAATTCACGAAATTGATGCATCTAAGGAATCTCTCTCAAACACATAAACCAGGTCAATACACAAAGGCGATCTGAAGCAACAAGAAGAACATTCACAATTAGCCGGGATATGATCCGAACCATGAAACAACGAGCCAAAGATGGCCACATCCAATATTCAACATTCACAGCGCTCTCAGCTCTGACTTGGGTCAGTCTTATAAAAACCAAAGCTATGGAGGACCCTAATGAGGAGACCATTCTAGGCTTCCCTATGGACTGTAGGACTCGCCTCAACCCTCCATTGAATGACGGTTACTATGGTAATTGCATCAGGGGCTGCTTTGCAAAAGCCAAGGCAGTGGAACTGGCTGGAAGTGCTGGATTTTCAATGGCTTGTATGAGGATCAAGGAAGAAATAGATGAGAGTTGTAAGGATGTTTTGAGAGGGTATGAGGATTCGGTGTGTGGCTTCTTCAGGGATGCCAATTCTATATTTATTCTTTTGAATGGGTCTTTGAGTTTCCGGGCCTACGAGACGGACTTTGGTATGGGACGGCCGAGCAGGGTGGAACAAGTTTCCATGAACCTTGACGGCCAAGTGGTGTTCATCGGAGGGAGAGAAGAAGGAGAGATTCAGATGTCGGTGTCGCTCAATCCTCCTCATATGGAGGAGTTCACCAATGAGATTTTGAGGGAACTCAATGCTTGATTCCCTCATATCAATTGAATAAATAAATAAATATTATTTAAATAATATAAAAATAAATGGATATTACTATTTTTTTTTTTTTTTTTGGAAGTTAGTTTTGTTTTGTTTTTTTGTTTTTTTTAATGCAAGTCTGATATTGGCTACTCTAATTTTGTTTAAATGAATTTGACTTGTGGCATAGAGGTTAGATCTCCAGGCTAGTTTCATTGACCCACTTTTTTTTTCCCTCCGGCCAAGAAATGTTTTTAAGAGGACCAAAAAGTTTTTAAAAGGGACTAAATTTTTTCCTTTAAAGGACAACTAAAGGCTGAAGGCGAAAAATTAATAATATATATATATATACACTAATTTATAAAAAATCAAATTGCAGAACAATAACTTTTTACAATTTTTTTTATTATTATATAACTAATTTATTAAATTTCAAAAGCCTAAAAAATAAAATTTTATAAATACGCTTTTCTATAACTATAATATTTTTACACAATATATTAATTTGCCAAAAATCCGGCTAGCCAATAGACTTTTGCCAAAAATATATACTATATAAATAAATAAATTAAAAAAATATTAAAAAAATAAATTTTCACAACTATTTTTCTATATATATATATATATAATTATAATAATAATTATTATTATTAAAATAGACGGAGCTTCACCTCCACTCTTCTTTTTTGCCACATCTTCGATCTCAATACCTAACACCTATTCTTCTTCTCCACTGCCCCTCGCCAATAAGCTCACCTACCTCCTTGACACTATTGACACTAGTGATGTCACCTTGTGTTTCTTCCTTTGCAATCATGTCACCTTCATCGAAGCAAACTCTAAAGGTGACTTCGCTTGTTTCGCTTCTTATAAGCTCCATGATGTGGACTTGTTTCTCTGACTTACACCGGAGCTGGACATATGGGTGTGGTCAATGGCAGTCATGGCCATCACCACACTATAAAGGGTTTTTGGTAGTACTTCATTAGTTGTGTTTTTTAAAAACACCCGCAGGGGGAGTTTGATTTACGGTAATGTGAAAACATTATCGTCTGTTACGTGGTAATCTGAAAAAAATTATCACGTTTGGATTAGTGGCGGTAGTAATATTGATGGTAATATTTGATTACCAACTTTAAAAGATACCAAAAAACTTGGTAATCCCATTACCACCAAAATAGGTGGTTATTTAGATTACCAAATTGATGGTAATCTGAAACATTTTTTATACAAATATGCCCTTTATTTAAAAATAATAATTTTCATACTTTATTCGTTAGATAAAAAAATTAATTTTGAATAACATTATTTTGGGAATATGTTCAACTTTGAATTTTTTTTTATCCAAAAATTTATTTTACTTCAAATTTAAATTTGCACAAAATAGCAGACACAAGGGTATTTGGGAAATTTAGAACATTATCAAGTTGATTACTATATAATATGAGTTTCCAACCAAATATGGTTATCATAAATTACCACAACATTCCTAGGGTATATAACATTCCTGATATTATTACCATGATAATCTCATTACGTGGTAATTTATCATTGTCCCGAACCAAACGGCCCCTATAAGTTAATAATTATGAAGGCGTTTTTTACAAATACAATTAAAATGAAAATTTAAATGTTATTTTCAAATTTGGATTTATGTTTAAAAATTTCAATTTATCAGCCTTTATATATTTATATGAAAGACCCCTGCTAAATTAATAAATCAATTAAAAAATATTTAGGATTTAGCAGGGTTTTAAAGACAAATGCCACTGAAATTATAAAAAAATTAAATTAATTTATTAATTTAGTAGTATTTTTAAAATAAACACCATTAAATTATAAATATTTTTAAATTTATAATTTAATTTAGGGGAGTTTTATATTAGAAATACTGCTAAAATAATTTTTTAATTCAAACTTAAATTTGGCACCATTTGCTTAAAAAAATAAATTCACCCTTTAAAATACAAGACAAGGAAGAAGAAAAACCGTAAAGAAGTGGAGAAAAAGGTAAAAGAGAAAAAGAAGAGAAAAGAGATAGAAGGAAGTGGAGGCCAGATAGAAGAAAAGAAAGTAAAACCTTAGAGGAGAAGATGAAGATGATGAAGTTAGCATCAAAGAAGAAGAATAAGAAAAGTAGAAGAAGAAGAAAGATAGAAGAGCAAGAAGAAGAAGAGAAGAGAAGAAAAAACAAATAAGAGTAAAAAGCAAAACATCTAAAAAAGAGAAGAAGATGAGGAAGAAATGGGAAAAAAAAACAAAATGGACAAGAACACTATAAAAAGGAACAAAATAGAAGGTAAATTAGCAATGCTTCTATATATAAGTGTTGCGAATTTATTTTTATTTTTATTTTAAAAAAAAAGGGTAAATTGGGTGGGTTTTTGTTTTTTGGAGTAATGCTATACAGAGTGAAGCAATCACACGAACTAGCCACACAACTAATGTGGCTGATGACGTGGCTGCTTTTTAAAAAAAAATTAAAAGAAAATTAAATAAAGGTGGAAAGGCTAAAAGGCGAACGCGAGAGGATTGCCAGAGAAGCGGAGCGCGGTGAAGGAGAAGCAAATTTGAAATTCGGGGAAGGGAGGAAGGGATCGGGTGGATCTACACCGGAGACGCTTGCGGAGGACCGGATCTCCGATCGATCATGCAAGGAATCCAACTCGACGGATCCCAAGGTGGACGGGAGGAAACCTCGTGAAGACACCGAGAACACCAAGGATACTGCTGGAGATGGCAAGAGGAAAACGGATCCGGTTGCCGACGAGCGGTCCGATGATCGGAGCTCCGCCGCGGGTGATCCCAACCCGGCCGATCTGCGGGAGTCGGGCGTCGAAGGGCGGTGAAGCGGGAGAGAGGGAGGGGGATGGGGAAAAAGAGAACAACGAGGTGCAAAGCTCGGCTAGCTTGACCAGGAGGCGGCGTATGGGAAGCGGAGTCCTTTTTATTTTTTTTAATTTTTAAAATAAAAAAAATAAAAAGAAGCAGCCACGTCACCAGCCACATCAGTTGTGTGGCTGGTTCATGTGATTGCTTTGCTCTATATAGCATTATTTTTTTTTTGAAAGCACCATTACATTAGCTGCATTAAATGTTAAAAAAGTGACGCTAATTTGGTAGCACTTCTTTGAAAACGCCGCTGACATAGCGGCATTTTTAAAAACGCCCAAATTGCTAATATATTGTGGACACGTTATTCATTGACATTTTCGTTGCCTGTTTTTATAACACTGTTCTACTATTTAGCCAATTTTAATATGGCTACAGTAAATACTAAAAGAACACTGAAAACCTATTTTTGTGTTGTGCGCTCATGTGATGAAGTTTGAGGGTGGAGGCGTAGTTGTTGAGTATTATTTTTGTTCTTTTTATTAAAGAATTAGAGCTCATTATTATACTCGCGAGAACTTAAACTTGAAGATTTTAAATCGTCACATCAATGTCTTATACAATGCATCAATGCTGCTGGACTATCAGTCGCTCTCTAGCAATTTGATGATTCTATATTAAGAGTTTGATTATATTTATTAATTTATGAAATTATAATAATAAGGGGCTTATCAGTTCGGCTGAGATCTTTATTTCATCCTGTTGAAAATAATTGAAGACTTGGGAGAGGGATGGCTGCGTCAGAAGGCCAGCAGAATCAACAAAATCGCTGTCAACCAGAGAATATGTTTTGCATTAGAAGTTGTTGACTCTAATATTGTCACGTAAATGACTTCATAAAAAAAAAAAAAAAAATCAACAGTAAAGAGGTAATGATGTGACTGTGTAAGGGTATAAAGTCCATGCTCATTAGTAAATCTGTCTCTAGTCTGGGCTGAACTGGGTTGGGCCGAGTCTATAATTAATAAAATTCAAGCTTCCTAAATCCGGCCCATCCCAATAATATAGTTTTAACTTTTGTCAGAACCCGTCAAATTTTATGACTTTTAACCAAGACTCTCCCAAACTAGCCCAAATAAGTTTTTCATCAAATAATAAATAAATTATAAAAAAAATTAACAATAATATTAATATGTACCAAATATTATTCTGCATAACACATTAAAATTAAAATACTAAATATACATTTTATTCAGTCACAACATCTAAAATTTAACCCATTAAAACCAATAGCAATCAACAATAATTAATAATGAGGCCAAATAGACCATTTATTCACAGTTAATTAATCCAAAATAGTAGTACATGCTTTAAATATTCACACATGTAATACATGAATAATTTGTTTTTATTAATATCTAAATTGTATATATACAAAACTAATTAATAAATATATTATATAATTCGGGTCGGGCTAGGCTGAACTCGAGTTTTAACAATAAAAACTAAACCCGACCTTTTTTAAACCGGGCTCTATATTTTGTCCACGATCCGATCATCAATCTCTCGTATATTTTTCCAAACCTCTCAATTTTCAAATAGCCTTCGGTTTGGGCGGGTAGCAGACATTTGGACAGGTATACTCCAAAGTATGTCTAGTACTGCTTGTATTCTTTTTGACTAGCCAATCAGTTGGATGTAGCTTGTAATATGACTCAAGTTTAAAAATGAATAAAGATTGGTTGATTGATCTGATAAAAAATATTACAACACATGATCGGCAGTAGAGCTGTCACACACATCCAAAGCTCTTTCTTCATCTCTGAGCTCAGGCATGGTCTCAGTCCAAATCCACCAAGTATCCCATGTCGCCGTTTACCCATCTCCGGTGACAGAGACGGAGCTTCTCCTCCCACTCTCCTTCTTCGATGTCTCCTGGATCTCAATACCACCCATCCGACGCCTACTCCTCTTCCCTGCCGCCCCTGACCTTAATTCTCTCAAGTCCTCCCTCTCCGCCGTCCTCCGCCTCTTCTACCCACTCGCCGGTAAGCTTACCTACCTCCCTGCCACCGGGGACGTCGCCTTGTCCTGCTCCCCTGACGATCACGTCACCTTCATCGAAGCCGACTCGGATGGTGACTTCACCCGTCTCGCTTCCGATGAGATCCACGACGTGGACTCGTTCCTGCGGCTCGTGCCGGAGCTGGACGTTAACGTGTTGCCAGCGGCGGTCATGGCAGTTCAGGTGACGAGGTTTGAGGGTGGATCCCTCGCTGTTGGTTTGGCGATCCATCACGCGGTGGTGGATGGCCGTGGCTTCTGGCTGTTCGTGGAGGCCTGGGCCATGGCTTGCCGCGCCGGCGAGGAAGCGATTTCCGGAGTCTCACTGGTACACGATCGAACAATGATCCGGTACCATCCTCGCGGCGACGAGATCGCGAGACGCCTCTTGAAGAAGATGGCGCCGGACCTTCCTATTGTAAGTAACTCCAGCTTTTTAGTATTATATTTTTTTTTATATAAATATAAAACTATAAATATGAGAATTATATAATAAATTATATTAAATTTTGAGTAATTATATGAAAAGTTAACAACATTGGTCATTTAAACTAATTAGTGCCCACTTGAATTTTTTTTTTTAATAAATATAGATAAGCTAATTGGTCACAACACTTCACCAGTGTTGCTAAAAGGAGAGAGATATACTCAAGGAAAAAATAAATAATAAATGTGATAAATAGAAGATATATCTGCATATATAATTCATGAACATAATTGATGCACCTAAGGAATCTCTCTCAAACACATAAAA
The DNA here is from genome assembly GCA_020875875.1 of Dioscorea alata. NCBI lineage: Eukaryota > Viridiplantae > Streptophyta > Magnoliopsida > Dioscoreales > Dioscoreaceae > Dioscorea > Dioscorea alata. Next base: position 23,148,204 of record CM037015.1, on the reverse strand, counting down.
CAGATCAACACGCAAAGGCGATTTGAAGCATCAAGAAGAACATTCACAATTAGCCGGGATATGATCCGATCCATGAAACAACGAGCCAAAGATGGCCGCATCCAATACTCAACATTCGCAGCGCTCTCAGCTCTGACTTGGATCTGTCTTATAAAAACAAAAGCTATGGAGGACCCTAATGGGGAGACCATTCTAGGCTTCTCTATGGACTGTAGGACTCGCCTCAACCCTCCATTGAATGATGGTTACTATGGTAATTGCATCAGGGGCTGCTTTGCAAAAGCCAAGGCCGTGGAACTGGCTGGAAGTGCTGGATTTTCAATGGCTTGTATGAGGATCAAAGAAGAAATAGATGAGAGTTGTAAGGATGTTTTGAGAGGGTATGAGGATTCGGTGGGTGGCTTCTTCAGGGATGCCAATTCTATATTTATTCTTTTGAATGGGTCTTCGAGTTTCCGGGCCTACGAGACGGACTTTGGTGTGGGGCGGCCGAGCAGGGTGGAACCAGTTTCCATGAGCCTTGACGGCCAAGTGGTGCTTATTGGAGGGAGAGAAGAAGGAGATATTCAGATGTCGGTGTCGCTCAATCCTCCTCATATGGAGGAGTTCACCAAAGAGTTTTTGAGGGAACTCCACGCTTGATTCCCTCATATCAATTGAATAAATAAATAAATATTATTTAAATACTATAGAAATGAGTGAATATTACTGTTATTATTATTATTATTATTATTATTATTATTATTATGGTTTTTTGGATTTTTTTTACAGGTAATTACCAAAGAAACCCCAAAAGTTTGCAATATGCACAAAAAAACCCCACACATTTTCATATCCCTAAAAACACCCTCCTTTTGATTTTATAGAAATTTAAACCCCCCAATGCTGTAACGGTGATTGACGGTGTTAAGTTTGAATATATATGACGAAATTGCCCTTACGTGGGATGCTGTGTCATTTGAAGCGTGGATTGACTATAATGCCCTTGTGTGCAATGATGTTTCCGCTTAAAGAGGAAGCGGTTTATTTTTATTTGTTTAATCACTGGAGAACACCATTACTGGCGCCGGTTATTTCCTATCATCGCCGCTTCATCGGTTGGGCATCTTGCTATCATCGCCTGTTCGGCAGTGTTTCGAAGGAGAACTCCCGCTCTAGTCTTCGTCATTTCGTCGATTTTCCAACCAAGGTAATGAGGCGATGAAGCTGTGCGGTTTTTCTTTTGTTTTTCGCCATTTCGTTTGTAAAGTATCGTCTCTGTTGTTTTTTTGGCCATACATTTTCATGGTTTCATTATTGGATGATATTGTAGTTTGCAGTGAGATTTTCCGTCTAGGGTTTTCTTTGTCTGTGCACAGTATCGAGAGCGAGAGTGTTGTGGTGCAGGAGATTTTTCGATGGTTATGCAAACTCATTCTGTTTTCAAATGATTATAATGTGTGTTTCCCCGTTAATTTGATGTGGGTATGAGTTGTGTTTAAAAGTATCAGTGTAATGGTTGGATTTTATGTTGAATACATGTCGTTTCCGTTTAACAATCGTACTCTCCGTTTAACAAAGGAAGTTTCTGTTTAATTAATAGAGTTATTGTTTAATAAATCACTCTAAACAAATGTATTGTTCTTCTTGTAGTGTATTGGTCATGGCGGTCAACCTAGTTAACGGCCGATGCTACTTGACACCGGTGGTCCAGACTTTGAATGAATTGAAAGTTCACATGACTGGACGACACTGGGAGATCATCAGAAGGACACCGTTCGCGGCTTTGACCGAGATTGAAGCCGTCCTCCAAGAGAGAGCCCTCCTTGATTCTCTGCTGCAGAGGTTCGATGGCCGCAGCAGCAAATTCAGGATCGGGGCCAGCCTCGTGAGTTTCAGACCTCAAGATGTGGGTCTCATCCTTGGTCTACGCTGTGATGGGAACGCAGTCGTATTCCAGAAGAAGAAGACACACTCGCCGTTCGAGCTGAGGTATTTTTCAAGATCTTACGAGAGAAATAAAGACTCCATCAAGAACACACTTGAGCGGATAGTTCGCGAGAGGGGGGAAGAGGAGAATTTTGTAAAGCTCCTCATGGTGTACCTCATGGGTACTATCCTCTTCCCTAACACTTCCTGCTCTGTTCCTGTTTGGATCGTTGACTACGTCGACGACCTACCAGCCATGGGACGATTTGCATGGGCTCAAGCGACCCACAAGTGGATAATGGAGGACGTTCCACAAGCGGCCGCTCGAGTGCAAGCGAGATGCGCCGGGAACAAGACCAACACGGGGTACGTCAAAGGTTGCTCGGTTGCGTTGACCACCTGGTTCTATGAGCTCACCGGCACCGGCAAGAAGTTGCATTTCGGAAAGACCCCAAGGATCCTGTGCTACGGTGAAAACAGCTACCGGAAGCAAGTGTCGACGGGGACTTTATTTTCATCACTTGAAGGAAAAGAGGTAATGAATCTATTTAATGAATCTTCATTTAAGTTTACCGTTTTTGTGTTTGACAATCTGTGTTAGTGTTTAAATATAATAATTCGTATTTAACAACTATGTTTACAATTTAAATTATTTTCTTAACATTTAACTCGTATGTTTATTGTTTAAACGTATTGGATTTTTACAATTGTTAGTTTCCCGAACTGGTCGCCGCCAACCAGGACGAACAAATATTTGTTGGGGCCATCCGCGGAGCTGCCACCGGCCACGGAGGTGTTATTCCTCCCGCTTCCGCTCCCGTTCCGCTGGCGAGCAAGACTCCCGCTCCGCCTGCGAGAAAGAGAGATGATCGGGCAGCATCGTCAAAGCGCGTCCGACGCCGATCACCTTCTCGGAGCCCGCACCGCGCACGGACTGCTCGCCGACGGGCAAGCCCCCTTCCACCCCCCTCCCCGACACCAACAGGCGACGAGCTGACCAGACGTCTATTGCAGACGTGCGAGTTAATGTTGCAAGAGATCCCACGTCTTGTTGCTCGCGTTGATGCTCTGGAGGCGCGTTCGCAGGCCACGACGAGGCCGGATGACTATGATACGATCTCCGGCAGCCCGAATGCAACGGACGCAGCCCCGGCGATTGCCAGAGACGACGTTCTCGCGAGGGCATTCGTGAGAGTCCCGCGCAGGAAGAGGCTTATGTGGAGGACTGCAACGATGTGTCTCCCTCCGCCGGCCGACGTCGAGGCAACAGAAGTACCAAATGCTGTCGAACCAACAATGGCGGAGGCTCAGCCAACTTCAGGTCCGAGCTCGCCATTGGAAAAAGGACAGGCAGCGGTGCCGCCGGCTGCAATGGATGTGTCTCTGCCCGATGATGCGACTGCCGCCGTCGACACGTTAATTGAATCCCTTGTCAGTGACCTCCCTGTGTTGGAGGCACCGGCGCCGGCGTACGATTGCTGCGCGACGAAGGCAGACACAATCCTGGCGCCAGTGGCACCAGAAGTGAATAAAGACTCCGTGGCATTGCCGGTGTCGAGTCAGCCCACGTTAGCAGCTGAACCGAAAAAAGACGCTGTCGCCGACGCTGTGGCCTTACCGGCACCGTCACATGTTAAAGACTCTGTGGCAGTACCGGAGTCGAATAAAGAGGCTGCCAAGGAAGGGCAACGAGACGTCGACGACGCTGTGGCCGTACCGGCACCGTCACATGTTAAAGACTCTGTGGCAGTACCGGAGTCGAATAAAGAGGCTGCCAAGGAAGGGCAACGAGACGTCGACGAGGCGCAGAAAAAATTCGTTCCGAAGAAGAAAAAATATGCCGGAATGTCGCGTCTCGACCAATTCGAAGAGAAGATAATAAGAATCTTCCTCAACTGTGTCATGGACTCGTAAGTATATTTATGTTAACAGTTAAATAAATACACTTGCGGTTTAACTATCTCCTTTAATATTTAATTGTTTGTAAATTGTATGTAACTATTTAAGTTATCAATTAACTATATCATTATCCACTTAACTATGAACGTTATTGTTTAACATCAGGACTACCGTATGGAGGACTGACGCAGTTCAGACGACACGCGAGGCCGTGTTCACGTTGGTCGAGGGTAAGGAGAATGTGACAGACGATGTCGTCGATGCCTTCGTCTGCATCATCCAGAAGTCGCTGAAGCTTCAACCGTATCCTTATAAGAAGCGCGCTTCCATTACCCGTCCACTTGCACTATTCCTCTCCCAAAGGGAGGACACGGCGGAAGACGCTCTCCACATGATAGACGATGCTGCGCGGAACGTCCACGAAGTCGACATCGTAATAATGCCTATAATTTTGCATGACCATTTCCATATCGTCGTTCTCGACAACATAGCGCAAGAGTACAGGCATTACTCTTCCTTCCAGAGCGAGGAATACGACGAAGACGCCGCCGAAATGGTAAGCTCCCGTGTTAACTATAACGGAAATAACTTACTTCCTAATTTTCCATCTCGACTTCAAAATTTATTTGTTTACAGCGGAAACTATTCGATAATTGCATCGAGATGGAGCTTGGCGAGGCGGCGACGTCCTCGTACGCCCTCATTCACGACAGGAGCACTCCAAGACAAAAACGAGGAAGTCTTGACTGCTCGGTGTATGTGATGCGGTTCATTGAGCAACTTCTTGCTGACGAAAAGCTTCGGGTACCGCAAACGGACGTGCCGTACTTACGTCTGAAATACGCCGCACGCATACTTTTGGATGGGAGGGCAGCCGGCGTCGGGGATAAAGGGGAGACGTCCTCGAGAGTCAATCCTGTATAAAGTTCTTTCTCAATTTTACTGTAAAGTTTGTAACATACATTCTTTTGCAATAACTAAGATAGTTAACATTTAACGAAAACCTTTAACTATACATACGATAAAAACTCTCTGTTTAAACTAAGATAGTTAACATTTAACGAAAACCTTTATATTATAACTATCAGATTCTATGTTTAAATATAAAATCCTTCGTGTACGTAATCAGGCTTCTGTGTGACAACACTGATTGAGAGAACGAAACGTTTTTTTTTTTTTTAACTATACATGGGAAGTCGTGGGCGGTTCGTAACGGGCACTGCAATAACTTGTCCGTGTTAGGCGGAGGTTGGGGATTTTGAATATATTCTCTTTTCGCCACTGTACGACCGGAATTAACCTTTCGAACATCGTCTCCACGGAGGACTTATGGCGACAACCCTAGTTAATGGGCGATGCTCCTTGGCAGCGGTAGCGGAGACGATAGCCGAATTGAAGGTCTACATGAATGGACAGCACTGGGAACTTATACGAATGACACCGTTCGAAGCATTGACTAAGGTGGGAGCGGTATTCCAAGACAGGGCCCTTCTTGATTTCCTATTGCAAAGTTACGATGACCGCACAAGCAAATTCAGGATCGGGACAAGCATGCTAAGTTTCAGGCCTGAAGATGTCGCCCTCGTTCTTGGTGTGTGTTGCAGTGGAGAGGAAGTCGTCTTTCAGAAGAAGAAATCACGCTCATCTTTCCAAGAGAGGTATTTCTCGAGAACGTACGAGAGACACAGAGACTCTATAAAGAGAACTCTTGAGCAAGTTGTTCGACAAAGTGGACAAGAAGAAAATTTTGTCAAACTCCTGATGGTTTACCTCATGGGTACGGTCCTCTTCCCAAATACGTCATGCTCTGTTCCAAATTGGGTCGTTGATTATGTCGACGATCTACGTGGCATGGGCCGATACGCATGGGCGCAGGCGACACACAAGTGGCTTATGGATGACGTCCCACAAGCTGCCGCAAGAGTGCGAGCAAGATGCGCCGGGGAGAAGATTCAGGCGGGGTTCGTGAAGGGTTGCTCGATCGCATTGAACATATGGTTTTACGAGCTAACCGGTTGCGGAAACAAAGTGAATTTGAGCAAGACACCAAGGATGCTTTGCTACGAGAAGCAAGGGTCGATACAAACCATTTTGCCATCTCTGGAAGGAAAGGAGGTAATCATACCGAATTCTCCGTATAATTATGGATATTACCATTTACTATATGTAGTCTCTGTTTAACTAGAAGCATTACTATTTAAATATTTCGTTTACCGTTTACATATTGACGTCTTTGTTTAAGAAAACATGTTCTCTAACCTTACCTTGCATATGTTAGTTTCGTGAGCTGGTTGCCGCTAATGCGAATGAAGATATAACTGTTGGGGCCGCCCGACGGACAATGCACGATGAAACTACAATCTCTCCCGAGCGCGTAAGCCGTCATTCACGTACTACGAGTTCAACGCGCCGTACGGGAACACCCCCCTTGCCGTCGGCTGCCCCCCCGACGACGGCAGCCACCCCGCCGGCTGAAAGGGACGATGTCAACGAACGTCTGCTGCAGGCGTGCCAGTTATTAACATCCGAATTCCGAGGGCTTGTTGCTCGGGTTGATGTAATGGAAGGACGGTCACATTCGAATGAGCCGTCCATACAAGCAAATGAAGTTCCCGGTTCGGATGCACCGGAGGTAGACCAGGCGAATGCGGGGGCCTTCACTGAGACGAGCTCGGAATTTGACGACGATGAGGTCATTGCGGTCGCCATTCGAAGACGGTCAAATTTGAAGAGACCCGCGAGAAAAACCAAAAGAATAAAGCTGATCGCTCGAGAGGCTGACGACGCAACAGTAGCAGCGTCGCAGACAGACACAAATCCGGGGACCGATGTCGTGGTCGCCGCATCGCATGCGGACAATAGCAACAATGAACCACCCGAACAGGTACGGCACGATTTCATTCCGCACCGGAAAAAATACCCCGGCCACACGCGGCTCGACATATTCGAGCAAGAGTTAATAACGATCTTCGTCAACTGCTATATTGACGAGTATGTAGGAAGTTTTTACATCAACATTAGCCTTTACCATTTAACTATAATTGTTACCGTTTAACCATATCTTTTAACGTTTAACTATGTCTGTTGTCGTTTAACTATTTCTTTTACTCGTTAATTATAGTTTTCTTTCTCTTACTGTGTCTGTTACCGTTTAACCGCAGCACTATCGTTTGGACTAATGGCTTTGTCAGCACTACACGGAGACAACTATTCTCCATGCTTGAAGGACAAGAAACGGTTCCCGACGATGTCATAGACGCGTTCGTATGCATAATTCAAAAGTCACTGAAGAGGGTACCATACCCTTATAAGAAACGCGCGTCCATCACACGTCCACTGGCATTGTTTATGTCCAAGCAGCCTGACGCGTGCGAGTCGACGCTCGCTATGATCGGAGACGCGGCGCGAAACCGGCATGAAGTTGACATTGTTATCTTCCCAATCATCATGATTGGCCGCTTCCATGTGGTGGTGCTTGACAATGACAAACAAGAATACAGGCATTATTCGTCATGCCAAGGTGACGAGTACGAGAGAGACGCGTTTGAAATGGTAAGTGCCTCGGTCATTCAGAGGAGACTTTTTAACATCAGTAGTTTATTAACATCAGTTTGTATATCTCAACAGAGGAGACTTTTTGACTATTGTGTGGACATGGAGTCCGGCGAGCCGGCGACTATACTGTACCCTCTAATTCACGACGATGCCACCGCACGACGGAGACGAGGAAGTGCCGACTGCGCCGTTTATGTGATGAGATTTATCGAGCAAATACTCGAAGGTGTCAAGGACTTCATAGCGATCATCGACACAACGACCAACATAAAGATTTCGGCTTTCCGCAACCACTTCGTCTACCTTCTTATGTATATCGGGGCATAAGTAGGTGTCCCATTTGTTCGCTTGCTCACGACGGGTGCATATCATCCGCATTAATTTGAACCTGTATCATAACAAATTATAATTGATTGTTAAGGTAAACCAAGAATAGTTAAACATAAACGTAATTATTTAAACAGAGAAAATTATAATTAAACACGAACCATCATAGTTAAACAGAAACCATTATAGGCAAACGTAAAGCACACGAAGTTAAACAGTGACGAAGAAGTTTAAACCGAATGAAAATCAAACATTCAAATACCGTATGGAGTCGACCATTCTCGTCACTGGTAGATGGCGAGCTTCTTTTATCCACGCATTGAAGGACTCTGCGACATTTGAATACATGTTGCCCCAACGTTGACCTTTAAACAAATAATTACACCAATGTGACAAATCTGACTTTTCAAGCAACCAGCGGTGCGCTTCTGGTGATATGGCCCGCAATTCATTCACCGTATCATCAAATTCTTTAGCCGTTGACGCCCACGCAATACGAAAACATATGGACCAGCACTCGTCCTTCAATGCCTTCCCAAGTCCGCCATTTGCTTTCATAAAATTCGCCTCCAAGTGTCGAAGGCAATAGGCATGTGGGGACGAGGGGAAGACCCTTGCAATGGCGTTCACAAGCCCCTTAGACCTGTCCGACACAAATGTAATAATCTCTTCATAATCGCCGTCATCGTATAACGCATCACCTAACTTGGAAATAAACCACGTCCAATTCGCATCTGTCTCGTTGTCGACGATACCGAAGGCCAAGTGGAAAAACCCATTGTTACCATCTTTGCCTGTGGCGCTCAGCAACGTACCACGATATTTTCCAAGAAGATGGGTACCGTCGACAAACAGCAGCGGCCTACAACCCCGCTTGAATCCCATGATACAAGCACGGAACGAGAAGAATGCGCGTTTAAAACGGTCACCGTCTCTTTCTACAATCGCAATGCTGCCGGGATTTGTCTCGGCCACCTTATCCACGTACCAAAGCAGCAGATCATAGCTGGCGACGTCGCTGCCGTCGAGAATCACCCGGGCACGCTCTTTACCCAACCAAGCTTGCTTGTATGGAATGTGGACACCGTGTTCCCGTAACATGTCCTTCTGAATGTCGATAGGCCTGTACAATGGCTGGCTTTTAAGCTTGTCAATCACTCGTGCGCTTACCCATTTGTTCGACGCTTTCGGATGTGACACCGAGCCAATTCCACCACCGCAATTGTGTGACGGGTGCATTGTCTTTATTCTGAACGTATTTTTATTGTATTCCTTCGATGCATGAAGGCGCCAGCCACAACCAACGGCAGCGCATTCTATAGTCACCCTGTGTTTCTCATTCTTTATGAATTTGAAGTCGAAATTCCTCTTGATTGCAAAATTCCGAAGCGCGTCTCTTAAATGGTCAACGTCTACGAAACGTTGTCCGATATCCAACGACAGCACTTCGGGATGATCCGAGGAGGACGGAAGACATGCTCCACCGTCCGGGTCGCCATGAGATGGAACAGGTGCGCTGGCAGAATCAGAATTCCTGCCAACACTTCAGTTAAGCGGAAAACATCAGTAACTTAATCGGAAACAAAATAAGTTACCCTGAAACATGTATATTTAAACAATAAAATAATAAGTTAAACACAGAAACTATTTGTTAAACGGAAAATGGTGTAGTTAAATAAAAAATACAATATTTAAACGGTAACTATAATAATTAGGCGAACACATATGACTTCAAAAGTAAAGATAAAGGATAAGAACTTTACAATGACAAGAATTCGTTTTGACTATGATGCGACAATGGCACATCATCTGTCTCAACAACGAGATCGACTGCAGCGCATTTGAAGAGTGAGTATACATGACACATGCGCTGGAAGTCAACCTCATTTTCTATTGGACAAATCGTTTTATGTCCATCGGGTGTGATAAACTTCACCCTAACATGGGAAACATCAAGACCCCATCGGTCACATATCTCCGCTAAGATTGAATCCCAAGAAGTCTGTGCCGTGAACACTAGCACTCGTCCCTCACCGTTGTATCTTGCAATTGCACAAAAACTCTCCATTAAAAACCTGAAACCTGCATATAAATAAATATAAATTGGTACTCTCACTTAAAGGATGATCAAAGTGATGGAAAGGAAGACATTCTCACCTTATCTCAGCTTATCGGCCAACCGGCGGAGTTCAAACGAATGCAAACGATGAATCTTCCAAACTTTATTTCAGAAAAATCAACGCAAGCAGGGATAAAAAAGATTGACAAAAGCCAAATAAAAAATGTTTAACATGATGTGACTGGGCGGTTTTTTTCCCACCATTTGCAAGGGCACGCACGGTATTTCACAGCATAAACCTTGTACAAATGAACGACAGGGGGGAAAAAGGAATTCAAACACTAACGGAAGGGCTTTCTGGGGTATTACAAACTTGCAGGGGCTGTCTGGGAAGTTTTGCAATTCGCGAGGGGTGAATAGTAATTTTCCCTTTTTTTTAACGCAAGTCTGTATTTTTGTTTAAATAATTTTGATTGCTGGTGAAGAGGCTAGATCTCTATGCTAATTTCATCAAGCCAACTTCTTTTCCTTATCCAGATTGGCGGAGCTTAGAAATTTTTTTAGGAGAACCAAAAATTTTTGTAAAAGTGACTAATTTTTTTAAAAAAAAAGATAAATAAATAGTAAAGGCGACAAATTAATAATAAATTTTTATAAATATTTTTTTAATATATATTAATAATATATATACTAATTTATAGAAATTCACATTGTCAAACAATAAATTTTTATAATTTTTTATTACTATGTACCAATTTATTAAATGTCAAAAAGCCTAAAAAATTAAATTTTATAAATTTTTTTCTAAAACTATAATATTTTTATACTGTATGTTTTAATTTGTGCAAAACCCGACTTGCCAAACAATAGCCTTTACTAAAGAAAATATACTATATAAATTAATTCATAAAATATTAAAACCCCAAACAACAAATTTTCACAAATATTTTTTTTCTAAAAATATTATTATTTTTATATTATATGCATTTTATATGTACTATATATATATATATATAATTAAAAGAAATGGAGCTCCTCCTCCATTCTTCTTCTTTGACAACTCTTGGATCTCAATACCTACCATTTAACACCTACGTTTCTTCTCCGGTGCTTCTGACCTTCATTCCCTCAAGTACTCTTTTTCTGCCTCTTCTACCCACTCACTAGTAAGCTCACCCACCTCCTTGACGTCACCTTGTGTTACTCTCTAGCAATTATGTCACCTATATCGAAGCAGACTCTAAAGGTGGCTTCACCCGTTTCACTTCTGGTGAGATCCACAATGTGGACTCGTTTCTCCCACTTGCAATGGAGGTGGATGTAAGGGTGTTGTCAATGGTGGTCATGCCCGTCACCACATCTCATTAATCACGTGACAAAAATAAATTTGGAGAGAGAAATATGAAATGTATTTTTATTGGGTATCCATTTGGAAAGAAGGAATTTCGTGTTTATGATATCGGAAATAAGAAGTATTTTGTGTCCCGTGATGTGGTCTTCTTTGAAAGATTATTTCCATTTCAACAAGATAATATAATTAAAGATGGGCATGATTTTGTGGGGACAACATCTCCTACTAAATACAATTATGGTGAAGTGGAAATGCATAACCTCTTTGGAATGATGAAGAAGACCTTGCCCGCATAAAGCACATGGCGTGGAAGATAGGGAGAGTGTGTGACACAAATTGATCATGTTGGAAGTGATGTAGAAAGGCGGAGTGAGGAGTGTGACATGGAAAGGAGGAATGAAGGAGCCCTGGAGGTATCTGTCGATTTAGCGCTCAGAAAATTAAGAGAGCGCTTGATATTCCGCAGAAAATCATTGGGGAGTTGGTGAAACTAGTCTCTAGTTGCGGAAATCCAAGCAAATAGTATGTGAATAATTTTAAACATTATAGAGACTAAAGGAAGAACATTCGAATTAAAAATGCAATTATTTTTTCTAGTCATATGTTCTAGAAGATTGCTCTCGAAAGAAGATCCCAAATGACATTCTGGCGAGCTTCTAAAGAAGGAATCCAGGTTGCACGTTGGAATTAAAAATACAATTTATTTGATGAATTTTTTATAAGCTTATGAAATACAACAACAAATCAAAAATAATATCTTTTTACTAGTATTCCCTTCACTAAAAATATTATGTGATATCAACTTATTTTTGGATGATTTACAGTTGTTGCTTGAACACTCTCAAGAAAATTACACTCCTCTAAAAAATCTCACATAAAAAATAATCCTAACTAGATGTTAAAAATGATTTAGTAATATTCCACTCAATTTCAATAATGTGTGTGATAATTCTTTTAAAACCAGATTTCTTTTTAGATATATCTTTTAGTTTGATATAAAAATTTTATTTCTACAAATTTTATCTCTTCTCTACCAATATCAACCGGTCATGTTGGCACGGCCTCGGAATAAAAAGGGCAGCTTGGACCATTGCGCGAGTTGGGCACAACCCAAAGTTTTAGTGATGCGGCAGAGATTTCTTAATTGAATATCTAACTTTTTTTTTCCCATTAAAAAATTATTTCCTTATTTAAGTTTTTAAAACTTTCTTTTTTATGTATATATTTTCTAGTTTGTTTGGATTTTTTATTTTCCCAATATATGTTTTAATAAAATAAAATAGGGCATGGATCTGTGCCATGCCGGCCTGGTACGATTGGCAGCCAGGCCCACAGAGCCCGGGCCCCCCATGGGCCGCTGCAACCAGTGCAGGCTCACTTAACATCACCACGAGTTTTCTCCATCAATTAATTCATTAAATTACAATTTTTTTAAATTAAAATTTAGAGCATATAATCCCTCTCCAAAAATCACACAAATAATGTTCCTCTCCTGAAAACACTCACATTCCTCTCATGATCCCTTCTCCAAAAACAAACTCCATTAAATACAAACCTTACCAACTTAAAACCAAAACCTAACAAAAAAAAAAAATACTTATAATGCCTTGCGTGTGCATCCTTAACGTGTTCCAAATTCCACTCGCAACTCCGCCGCCGAGAGATACCATGCCGCTCTCCTTCTTAGCCACCCTCTGGATAGGGTTACCACCGGTGCAACAAGGGGGTGAAAAATTTTTTATATTTGGTTCATTGGAGAAATATAAAGAGATAATCTATTTTTTTGTTTAGTAAAAGGAAAAGTAAAGAAGGGTGAGGAGAGGTGCTACGTGTATTTACCAATTTGCCATTTTATATAAATTTGATCATAATAATTTTTTTATACATACATTATTTTGTACCAACTTTGTTAATATTAATATTACTTAGGATTATTTTGTACTAATTTTGTTAATATTAATATTAGTAATAATATTATTTGTATAATATTAATAATAATATTATTAAACTAATACTATAATCACTTATTTTTTATATATAATTTTTTATTACTATTAAATTCACACATTACAAAAAAAAACATGAGAGATGAAATTAAGTTTTAAAAAATTATAGTAATTTCTTAAATTAATAAGAAGTAATTTGGTAAAATTTTGTTAAATATTTTCACCCCTCAAAAAAGACTCCAGTTTGAGAGACTCCGGTTTAGAAGAGTGGGATATGAAGTTTGGAGGAGTGGGCGGCGGCGTGCTGGGGAGGTGGTAATGCGTCGGTCGCAAGCGTTGAGGCGGAGCATGATCGAGAGGTGATTCAACACTAGAGCTATGACGAGATCTCCGCTTTACCGTTTGTGAATGTAATATATATCAAACTTTTCTCAGGTTGATTTTTTTTAATACACACATATATATAGGTCTAGTGAGGGTGATGCTGTAATTATATATATATATATATATATATTCCTTAAATAATAATTTCTTGGATTTATTTCTTTATGGTTTAATTTGGTTACAGATTAAATGCTAAACATATTACAGCCCACAAAATGGCAAAACCATTATATTCATTTTAAGTTTACTTCTAATTAGGGATGTAAAAATATAAGTTAGTTATGATGATCGATAATGAGTCATAGATAAAAAAAAATCCAATACAAGGCTTTCAAGGAGGAGGATTGCGGTTAGTGAGAAGGACGTTTGTTATAAGGCCATCAAGCATCCAAGCTCTAAAAGAAGAAGCCATGCGGCCGATGCGGCTGAAAAACGACAGCGAGACAATTACTATATCATATCCTCATCCTTCAACGTTCCTCGTTGTCTCAGCTGACGGTTGGATTCATCTTCTCCAAGCTAAGAATGTCCAGTCTCATGACCCTCAAGGCATTGCTTTGAATTTCTTGGTAGATTGCAGGTATTGTACTATATATTATAATTCTTTTCTACAATATTTACATGAAACTTAATTTTACATCCATTATCATCATCTTAATCTTAAAATAGGAGGCACCTTGATCCACCACCAGGAGAAGAATACTTAGGCAACTGTGTAGTTGGATGTCAAGCAAAAAGTAAAGCCAGTGAAATACTAAGCAATGGAGGCTTTGCTTGTGTTGGGGTTTTCTGATTTTGGAACAGTGAAATTATCTGCGGAAGTTACTGAAATAATGTTATTGTTCACTACACTGTAGCACTGTTACTTCATGTGCGGTCGGTGTGGGCGCAAACTTGCCCGTGAACCTCACTGTCGATGCCATGCAGTCTGTACGTTCCTCACACACTCTTCAGCCAACAAGTACTGAAGTAAAACACTGTTCATGAGTACTGTCCACAGGTACTGTAGAAAATCACTGTTTACATGCGGGCTTCATGCGGCCATGAACTACTCGCACACTTCATTGGCGCGGCCCGTACGCTGCTCGTAAGCCTCACAGCCAAGCTTGTAAAGCTTCTTTGGGGCTTCAAATGTTTTCCCAAGCCTTCTACAATCCTTCAAAGCTTCAAAACAAGCTTAAACAACTACAAAACCCCTCAATTATTGTTAAAATGAGATGATCAAACATACAATCAAGCAAACCAACGGTTTTAACATGGAAAACCCTACCAATCGAGGGGAAAACCATGGGACTCCTAAGAATCTTTTAAATATGTTTCACTATATCAATTATGAAATGACAAGAATTTTCTCTAGATACTACTAGAGGAATAACAACAATGCATCAACACATTCATCTACCACTGTGGATCACGGGATGCCTTTCAACCTACTCCAGGGTCGCCGGACTCCGGGGTGAGGTAAAGGTTAGGGCGGAAGCCTTCTCCCCTAAGCTGAGAGCCTCCCTAAGGGCTCAGGGCATAGAGAAGGAGTGCAAGTATAAGAGGAAGGAGACTAGAGATGCAGATAAGGAGACAAGGAGATATAAGAGGAAAGATTCCCTGGTTTTATTTCAAGCTTCACACAATCACACTCCCAAACTCTTTCAAGCACACTTACTTACAAACACTAAGGGGCCTTATATAGGCTCCAAGACTTGACCATTAAGTAACCATAACTATGGTTAACATGCTAACCATCGTTAGGTTTATCTAACTGCTAGACAAAGATAAGACTTGATAAGACTTGATAAGACTTTAGTGGAGTACTAATATTCTCCACTAATTACAAGCTAACACTCTTAGCTATCATTCTTAGTACTAGATCACTGTATCTACAGTGAATCTACTGTTACGAGCTACCATTCTTACTTTTATACAATAAAAAAAACAAACACCGCTTCAGTCCACCTTAAGAGTAGAAAGAGTCATTTCATCTGACTGGGGCGACTGATCTGAGTCATATTCTGAGTTATATCCACGTGGGAAGCCCAAAGGAAGTTCATCTTCTTCTTCAACAACTGGGAGGTATCCAGTAGAGTAGTCTCCCATATGAGAGAGTGAGATAATAGCATTGACATCTTTGAAGTGTTGAACCATTGAGGGATTGTTGAATTTCAGATTAGGAAATGGAATGTCAATGGGGAGTACTTCTTTTCTTGCATAAACCTTCATTGTGGAATCTTCAAGTGCTAATGGATGGTAGTAGGATTGCCCATTATTGATAAAAGTGAATGCTCGCCACAGAGATATTTGTTCAGCTACAGAGGTGTCGAATTGTTGAAGTTCCTCCTTGAATGCTCCAATTGGAAGGTGTGTCTGATAAGGAACAGATTTTGAAAAGACTTCAACTGTAATCCGGTGTCGTGCATCCTCTATATATCCTTCGTTGTAGCTTGGTGGAATTGATGTAATTGCCAGATTTATGACTGCAGGAAACTTTGTCTTCTTGAATATCTTGGTCAGTAAATAAGAAAGCTTCCAATGTTTCTGAAAGAATTTGACTTGTTTGGACTTTGTGAGCACTATTCTTCCAATCATTCCAAACTTCAGTAGTTTCTCAAAGCTATGAGCTACTCCTTTGATTTCTTGGTTAATCCAGGAAGAGAGCTCAAAGGATGTTTTAAAATAAGGAATCCTTTTTCGCATTGACAGTTCTGGTGTCGGTGTGGTTCTCCTTGGAACAGGTCTACTGAGAACGCCATTCCCAGAGGTTGTATTTCATCTTTAGCCATTTCTCTGAGAAGTACTTGTGTCTGAACAAAGTCTTCATATTCTGTCTTCAAAACTTTTTGTAAGATAATCTGTTGTACATCTTTGATTATTGGAGGAAACCTTTCTAGAACCTCTTCTTTTTGCTTTTGAGACTTGATCATGTGCTTGGTCATTTCATCATGATCATCAGTTATCTTTTGAAATTTCTTTTGGAGTTTTTCAATTTCTTTTTTCTTGACTTCTATTTCTGTTTCCATTATTTTAATTTTTCTATCTTGGGCAATAAAATGTTCAACAGCAGGTGGAGAGAAAACTTTGGTTTGTGGTTGATTTTTGGTTGTGGAGTTATAGGGAATTATTTGATCAGGTTTTTCATTTTGTTCCTGAAAATATTGGCTAAGGTTTTTCATGGATTGAAGGAACAGAGAATTGTTTCTTGTAACCCAAAGGTCATCAAGAATGGTTTGCTGTTGATGATCAAGAATATTTGTAGTACGGAATTTTTGAGTGGATCTTTTTGGGAAGATGGAAGGGTAGGGTGTGATATTTAGTGGAGTTTTTTCTTGAATTGTTGAATTCTTTGATGTTGCCATCTGCAAAAAAGAAACTAGTTAAATAAAAATTTCTTGCTTATTCAAGCAAGTGTTGATCTGCAATTAAACTCGTTAGTTTAAAAATTTCTTGCTTTCGCAAGCGTTATGGGAAGGATAATCCAGACTCCCACCATAGTAAGAACGCGAATGGACCTGCTGGTTTTTGCAGCCACAGTCTCACTATACGGATGGACAAGTCTTTTGTCTAAACATGTTTGCTTTCTTGTATAATTCTGCTCAACTGATCTGCAATGATATTATCTTTTCCTTTAATATGTTCTATAACTACATGAAAGCCATTTCCCACTATATAATCTATGAATGTCAACCATCTATTTGTTGATAATTTATTTTTCTGACTTTTTATGATAAAAAGACACTATTGCTTGACAGTCAGTTCTTAACAAAAATTCTTTGCTTTCTATAACAAATAATTTAAATTTTTCCATTGCTTTTATACAAGCTAAAATTTCTGCATCTGTGCTTGTCACTTTGGTATTGTATGTACCACTATCATATCTACTAATTTTTTCTTCAATTTTTAGAGATTCTTTTTTAGGTCTAAATTTCAAAGCAGCTCCCCATCCACCTATTCGACCATCTGTTTCAATTATTAAATAATAATTTGGTGGAGGCAATTCTAAAGGTTTTATATTGCTTACAATTTGTTTTATTTTCTGGACTAATTTGATATCTTCATTGTTGAATTTTCTTTCTCCATTTTGTTTTGTCTTGTTGTATAATGGTCCAGCTAGTTTACTTAAATTTGGTATGAAATTTCTTGCATAATTCAATTTCCCTAGAAATGATTGAATCTGTTTTAATCCTTCTAATTTGTCTGGCATTTCTAAGATACTGCTTGCTATATGTTTTTGTAATTCTATTTCCCCTTTTCCTATGATGACTCGTAGGAATTCTATTTTTCTGCATCCTATTTTCATCTTTTTCTCAGATAAAACAAGACCATGTTTTTTGCATTTTTGAAAAAAGATTTGTAAATGATTTACATGCTCTTTTAAATGATTACTAAATATTAAAATATCATCAATATATGTTACAATAAAAGAATCATTTCTGAATATGTTATCCATTTTTCTTTGAAATATTTGAGGGGCATTTTTTAAACCAAAAGGCATAACTTTCCATTCATAATGTCCGTTATGTGTTACAAATGCTGCCCATTTTCTACTTTCTTTTTCTAATTTGACTTGCCAAAAGCCACTTTTTAAATCAAATTTGCTATAAATGTTTGTTCCTTTTATTTTATTTAATAAAGCTTCTTTGTTTGGCAATGGATATCTATTATCTTCTGTGTTATCATTAAGTCTTTTATAATTAAATACCATTCTGCTTTTTCCTCTTACTATTTCACTATGTTTATTTACTATGAAAGCTCTAGTTCTGTGAGGACTTTTTGTTGGTTCTATTATTCCTAAATCAAGAAGTTCTTTGATGTGTTTATTAAACTCTTCTTGTTCATATGGAGTTGATTTTATTACTGGGCAGGTTATTTTTATTTCTGGATTTATTATTTCTAATTTGCATTCTTCACTTGTTCTGTCTATATTTTTTATAGGATTTTCTCCTATTGTTCCATCTATTCTTAAATCTTCTAAAATGGGTTCTATTTTGTCTTTTAATGGAGTTATTTGATTTAATTCTATATAGTTTATGACTTCCATTTCTTCATCTATTGGGATACTTAATTCTGATAAATATTCTAACGATTGCACTTTTGTTGTTGTTTCTAAATGATTTGCTTTGTTAAATATCATTACTTTTTCTCCTTGGATAAATATTCCTCCTGCTTGATTTTTTATAAAATTCATTCCTAACAAAAATTGTATTGAATTTTCATTTGTGATTGGTTTTATCCATGTATATGGTAAATTATATTTTTGATTGTTTAATATTATTGAACAATTGATTAATTTTTCTTTTAAGGTTAATTGATTTCCAAATGCATCTTTTACTATTGCTTTTTGAGATGTTTTTTCTTTATATTTTGATGGGACTAGATTTTCTGTTATATATGTTTTACTTGCTCCTGTATCTATTATTCCTTTCCCTGATATTTTAAATCCATCTTTGAATTCTAAAATAAAGTCTATATTTAATAAATTATTATCTTTATAATAAATTGTCATTATACTTTCTTCATTTTCATTTATTATATTTTTCATACTTTCTTTTTTATCTTGATTTTCTTGATTATCATTTTCTTGAATTTCTATTTTTATTTCTTTTTTACTATCTTGGATTTCTTGTTTATCATCTTCTATTATTATTGGATTATTTCTATCATTTTCTTGTGTGACTATTTGTTTTAAAATTTTTATCTCTTCTTTTATTTTACTATTTTCTTCACTTATTTTTTGGTATCTTACATTTTCATTTTTTAACCTTTCTATTTCTTCCCTTAATTTCTGATTTTCAAATTCTTCTTCAAGTTGTTTTCTTAATTTTATTTCTTTCATTTTTTCTAAATCTTTTCTTAATTTATCATTTTCTTCTTCTAAATTTTTTATTCTTTTTAGTAATTGTTCTATTATATTATTATTAGTTATATCTATGTTATTTTCTTATTTTTCAATTTTTTGTTCTTTAAAACTAAATTGATATAATTCTAAAACACATTTTCTACATAAAGATAATTCACATTTTTGGCATGTTGCCCTATGTTTTGTAATATGAAATTTATAACATTTATCACATTTTTGCTTATAATTAATTTTATATGGCTCAAATTTATGATTACAGTTTTCAAAATTTTCTACTTGGTTATATTTTTCTAATAAATATTTTGGATTATTATCTAGATTGTATGTTTGTTTATTCATTTTAAGGTTTTAGTCTTCAGAATAAAAATTTGGTCCTTCATTTCCATCAAATATGCTACAGACATCACTATCATTTTCACTATCATTGCTGTCTATACTTACAATATCTATTTCATCATGGATTTCCAAATTTTGATACATATTTAATCTTTCTTTTTTAACTTGTGAGTTTTTACATTCTCTTGCATAATGTCCTTCTATACCACATAGATAACATTTGCATTTTCCTGGTGGTTTATGTGTTTTAAATTTTTTAACATGGTTTGGTTTTGGTCTTCCTTTTTTAAAATATTGACTTTTTTTTAATCCTTTTGTCTTTTTCCATTCATTGTTTAGTGCTGGTACATAGATTTTACTACAATAATTGTAATTTGAAATTTGTCTGTTTGCTTCTGCTTCTAAACATTTTTCTTTTAGATAATTAAATGTGAACATTATTGCTGGCTCTATTCCAGTTAAATTTTCATGTCCTTTTTCTATCCAGTTTCTTAAAATTATGTCTCCTAGGGGTTTTGGGAGTTTGTTAAACCATTTTTTAGTTAATTCATTATTTGTAAATGCTCTTCCTGTTTTGGCTGCTAATGTGATGTATGCTTGACTAAATTGAACTATTTCACCAAAATTATTGATTTGGATTCTTTCTAAATCTCTGGCTGCCATATCTTGTAATAATGTATCTCCCCTAGATGGATTTGTTCCTAGAATGATTTGTCTAATTTGTCCTGTTACATTGTAAGGGTTGTCTGCCATTTGTACCATATATTGATATTCTTCTGCATAATTAATTTTCCAACTGTTTAACAAATCTCTTGCAGTAGTTCCTAAAAGATTTTCAATAAAATTTGTTGTTCCTATTGAATCTAATGTATGAGGTATTCTTTCTAATGCATTTATGGCATCTGATTCCCATCTATCTATTAATTCTGGCCATTTTTGAGGATGGATTGTACTTAATATTAACATACTTCCTTCATTATTTTGTTTTGGCATTGTTTTTATAACTTCTAAGGGATCTGGTTTTCCTTTGTTTATTTTATAATTTTATTCATAATAGTTATTATTAAAATTATGTTGGGATGGAAATTGTAATGGTTGGGTTGTTCTACTTGTTCTTTCAATTGTTGTTGGTGTTATTATTGGTCTTGTATTTGAACTTTCTGCTCTTTGATTATTTGGATTATGGCTTGCTCCTGATTCTACATTCATCATTATTTCTTCAACATTAATTTCTTCTAGTTGTCTAATTATTTCATTATATTCTTCGTCTTCATTTTTGTTGTTTATTTCTTCCATTATGTTTGTTTCTTCTTTATTTTCAATAGTATTTAATTCTTCAATTATATAAGTTTCTTCTATTTTGTTTTTTATAGGATAGTCATATTTATCATATTTGCATTCAATTAGAAATATTATATCATCTATTTCTTCTGGTAATTCTTCAAAGTCTATTGTCCAGTTATATCCTGGATATATATTTTCAATTTTTTCCTCCATTTTTAGATTTTTTAAGAATTCCATATTATTTTAATATTGTATAATTTATATTTGTTAATTTTAATTGTTTCTTTACTTTGTTTTAATCTTTTATACATATATTTATTTGATTACTTTTCTTAGTTTGATTTTAGATGTACTACACAAAGTAGTAGTTTTAGTTTGTTTTTGATTTTTAATTTTGATTTAATTTATATATTGTTTTTGCTTTTTGTTTTATAGTTTTTAGTTTCTTTTTGGTTTTTTATTTTTTAGTTGCTTTTCTGATTTATAATATATACTTGCTGAAATAAAAGTACTGAAATAAAAGTACTGAAATAAACTGTGCAAAACTGAAATAAAAGTTGCTGAAATTTAAAGACTGAAAGTAAATTGCAGAAAACAAACTGCTGAAATTAAAAGTACTGAAAGTAAAATTTTCACAAAGAAAATTATGAGAGAAATCTTATGCTCAAACAAGATCACCAACATGTAATAGATGATAGAAGTTAAACTTAGTCAAATAACTTATATTGATCCATAATTAATTGAAAGTAAAGTTGCATGTTTTTTGGTTTTTTGGTTTTTTCAAATTTTTTCTTTGCTTTTAGTTGGCTTATATTCATTTCTCTTGATATGATCAAGAAACATGATTTCATCCTTCATATTATGAGTTAACCCTTCTTTTTAATTATCTTATGTTCACTCTTCTTAATATGATACAGACGCCCATAATTAAGAATTATGATTATATCCTCCATATTGAGAGTCAATCTTTCCAATTTTAAGAGTAGCTCAAGACTTACCTCCACATTCTATCAGACCCTTTCTAACGGCTCTCCCTGGCCTCTTTGGGTACTAGTTGGTGTTCTCCAGTTCATCTTTTGCTCACTCTTTCTACCAGTTGGATTTTCTCAATTCAAATATTTTGGATTATGTTTGAGTGTTTAAAGATAGATTATCTCATTTAAATATTTAGGATTATCTTTTCATTGGTTGCCAAAATTTTTTCCAAAATTTTTAGTTGTTTTTTGTTTTAGGTTTTATGGATCAACATGAAGTTATAAAACTAAGATAAAACTTACTATCTACATGCTGGGGACCCTGTTAAGGGTTTACCCCTGCATAGTTAGAGATTACCTTTTTGAGGAAGGTAACCTAGGCTCTGGTACCACTGTGGATCACGGGATGCCTTTCAACCTACTCCAGGGTCGCCGGACTCCGGGGTGAGGTAAAAGTTAGGGCGGAAGCCTTCTCCTCTAAGCTGAGAGCCTCCCTAAGGGCTCAGGGCATAGAGAAGGAGTGCAAGTATAAGAGGAAGGAGACTAGAGATGCAGATAAGGAGACAAGGAGATATAAGAGGAAAGATTCCCTTGTTTTATTTCAAGCTTCACACAATCACACTCCCAAACTCTTTAAGTAAGAATGGTAGCTTGTAACAGTAGATTCACTGTAGATACAGTGATCTAGTACTAAGAATGATAGCTAAGAGTGTTAGCTTGATCACGGGATGCCTTTCAACCTACTCCAGGGTCGCCGGACTCCGGGGTGAGGTAAAGGTTAGGGCGGAAGCCTTCTCCCCTAAGCTGAGAGCCTCCCTAAGGGCTCAGAGCATAGAGAAGGAGTGCAAGTATAAGAGGAAGGAGACTAGAGATGCAGATAAGGAGACAAGGAGATATAAGAGGAAAGATTCCCTTGTTTTATTTCAAGCTTCACACAATCACACTCCCAAACTCTTTCAAGCACACTTATGCCAGCTACTGAGTTTCACATGAAAAA
This sequence comes from Dioscorea alata, assembly GCA_020875875.1. NCBI lineage: Eukaryota > Viridiplantae > Streptophyta > Magnoliopsida > Dioscoreales > Dioscoreaceae > Dioscorea > Dioscorea alata. The sequence goes on along the minus strand of CM037015.1, from coordinate 23,125,336 downwards.
GATCTACGCCTGGGCAAGAGAATACAGGTTTGGAGATTATACAAGACTCAGTATTCCTTCTGTAGTCTTAATGCTACCAAGTCCAGATTCAGAACAAGGATCTCCACAAGGCTTAGATGACATTGCTGAATTCAACATTGATAACAGGATTTTATCATCTTAATAGTGGATCTACACAACAAGCATCAAGAAGAAGATAAAATGAGGAAGCAAACCCTAAGGCAGAGGAGAGCTACTCGCATGGATCATTCCAATAAATTTGGATGAACTCCGATACCAATTTGCCAATCAACTTCTTGCCCTAACTCAACTCTCTCTTTCTTCCTCCCACTTTCTTTTTGGTTTCTCTTCTCTTTAAATGTGTATAGTGCCACTCCTCAATCATACAAATGAAGAATCATAATCCAACTCTCTTGTCAATTACACTTTTGCCCTCCAATAGTTAACATAGTTTTTTTTTTTTTAATTAACTTGGGCCTTGGAGCCTATTATTGATCCACCCACTAATTGGGCTGGACCCAACAGCTCGAGCTCGAGCATGCTCTGCGATACAAAGAGCCATTCAAGAACGTCTCCGGGCTCCACTGGGTGGCTGTGAGGACTGGGCCGAGGAGATTATGAAGGTGGCGGCAATGGAAAGGATGGTGAATGTTGTGGCTTCACCAAGGTTTAAGGTTTATGAGGTTTCAGACTTTGGATCGGGGAGGCCATGTGGAGTGGAGTTGTTGTCCATGAACCAGGAGGGAGAGCTTGTTCTCTTCGGTGCTAGAGAAGAGGGAGGTGTTCAGCATTCTGTTGCTCTTGATCCTTCTTGCATTCACTCTTTTGCATTCACTTCATTGAGGGCTTTGGATCATTGTAATTAAAATCCTTGTTGTTGCAGTATTGTAATATGTGTATGTGTATGTGTATGTTTTCCCATCATAATTCCTTGTTTATTTGTGATAATATATATATATATATATAGATGATGATGATTGTTAATGTTGAACTATATATGTTTGATTTACAGTAGTGTTGTATTGTTGATAGATGACCTTAGTTCATATCATTTTGTCATTAGGTTGGCCGGCCACATGAAGATATATAATAGCAAAATAAAATGGAATCAATTTAAGTACATAGATAAACAAAAATTTCAAATTAGAATGATAGAATCAACATCAAGAGTCACTAAAAAAATGCAAATTAAATTGAACTAATTAAAGTTTTTCTTGGTTAGAATTAGAAATCATATCCTTAAAAATTAGCAACTAAAAAATGGATAAATATGAGACTATACTTCTAATGCCTCTGAACTCCATGATAATGACTAGGCAAAGACCAAGTGTCACCACCACTACCACTACCATTAGCAGCATGTCCACCTTCCACTGTTCTCTCAACGCCAAACTCCATGTACTTGACCAGGGCCGGCTCATCGACTCCAGCATTAAAACATAAGAAACTCCGTTCTGAAGAGGCTGAAGCCTCTCCCTGCTTACCAATAAAGCTCTTCTTCTTCTCCTCCACTACTTCTCCCTCATGAACACAGTCTTTATACTTGTTAAGATAAAGCTCAAGAGGATAAACATAGTTCTCAAAGCCAAGGGTGGTCATGGCCCAAAGAAGGTCCTCACCATTAACAGTCTTTCTCTTTTCTTTCCTGCATTTGTCAGAGGCCTCACCGGTGATGAAGCTGATGAACTCTGAGACACACTCTTGCACTGCCTCCTTGGCTTCCTTGGAGATCTTGGCATTGGTTGGAAGAGACCTCTTCATAAGGCGGCTCACGTTGGCGATAGGGAGGAGCCGGTAGGCGTCCTTCGACGAAGGCTCAGCATCGAAACAAGGGCTTTGTGAAGAGCTGAGCTGGTGTGTGTTTCTTGCTTTCATTTTTGGGAGCTCGATGGATGGAGAGAAGAAGATATATATATGAGATTTGGTGTTAGCAGTGTATCTGTGGTTTTATATATAGGAAGACAGAGGAGCTTAATTAGTATTTCATATTATTATTATTTGGTTAATAACTTAAATTTAATCGTATGTCCTCAAAAAAAATATACTCAAGAAATACAGTTTCTAAATTAATAATCACCATTTTTTTTCTTACGTGCAAGGTCATGGTGTTAAGTTTGTGTCGATATCTACCAACAATCAAGTAATTTTTTGATATTTTGATTTTTGTTAAAACTTTTCATAAGTTGTGAAAATTTCAATCACGAGTGTGAGTAATTATTGTATGTGAGTGGCCCAACGCCAGCGCCCATATATACACGGTCTTGGTTACCCCCATAAAAAAAAAAAAGTTGTGTTGATGTTTAACTCATGAAAATGCTATTAGGAAATTTCATCTCACAGTAAAAACATTACTTTGAATTCAAAACTGTAATTCACATTAACTATAAAATATATGTCATAATCTTGGCACATTAACTATCATATTAGAAAAAAAAATAAACAATTCATATAATTCAAAAATCAAAGTAAATAAATAAACATAACTTAAGAAGTTAAAATGGATTTTTCTTTAATTTTAAAGATCAAAATAAATAATAATTCAAACTTGAAGGCCCATTTTTCATATTAGCAGCTTTTGAATTTTAGATTCTTGTAGTGTATCATATGCAATTCTCTACTTAAAATATTTCTATCAAAAGCATCTTTTCCTTTAGGTTTATCAATTTTTTGTCAAGCATGTAGTACTATAGATATAGTTAATCCAAGTTAGAGAGGGTTATGTTTAACTACCATCTTATTGGAGAATTCAATCAGATTAAATTTTTGTTTGTTTGTATTTCTAATAATTCCTAGTACATTAATTTTTTTTTCTTCATTTCTCATTGTTCTAGATTATTGATGCCATTGCTTAAAGCTATATTAATTTTCTATAATCAATTTAAAAAATAAAGTAAAATACTAAAAATATGAGGGAAAAACTTAACAGCTCTAATTTTACCCGGTTTCATAAAACTTCAAAAACATACAAACATATTTTTACTCTAAATTCTTCAAACACATTTTTGAACATTTAAAATATAAAAGAGAAGAGAAGATGAGGTCTTCCATATATTTCACTAATAAAATAATGAGAGAAATCAATCTATCCCTTAATATCTAAGATAAGAAAGAAGAATGAGTACAATCCTATATATTTCCAACAAGAAGAACTTGATTATAAAGTGATATATATATACAAGAATATGAGCTAATTAATCTTTGAACATTATTGTGACAAATGCCTTCAATGGGAGTGGCCGGATTAGTTATAGAAGACTTAAGTTTTCCTGAACTAGCTGTCTGCTATTAACACCAGTTATTTTAACTCACACATTTCAATCAAAATCTTATTGGAAAAACTGCTCAATTAATTTATTTAACTTGATTGTGATGTTAAGAACCTGATGATTGCATGATGCCATGCACAACCTTTTTAGTGCTATTTTTTTAGTAATATAATATTACAATTAAACACTTCTTTGATAGTGATGGTGTCATGGATTTCATTAGTGCTAATATTATTATAAATTAATAAGTTTATCCTAATTAGACAACCTGAAACCCCAAAATCCTTCGAGAAATTGTGAAAATTCTGGGTTCATAACCTAATTTCGGCAAATAGAGCCGCATGAACTATCTTAGCAAAAGCAATCATATGACATATTTGGCCAGCAAAAACTAAATGTATTTTTAATTTCAAGTCATTACTTTTTGCTTCTATTATTTTAAAAATTAGTTATATATATATATTTTTTTGGGCTTTTACGGTTCATAAAGTCAAAAGACAAAAAATGGAGCAAATAACTGACAAGCATCCAGTTCTTAGAACTTTCCATGAAGGATGAACCTAACCTTGACACATAGGCTTCAAACTCAACTGGAGGCATGTGACTATCTTTCTTATCCTAGCTAGGAAAGCTTTCCTGAGTTTTAAGTCGTGATCTCAGTTTTTCTTATTGTTTTTCTTTCTATTTGTATTGGCTTGTTTTAGGCCATGCATTTTTTTTTTTTTTTTGTTGGTTTATGTCTTCACCCACTCATGAGTGGACACTATTTTTTCTTTGTAATTCTATTATATTTTAATAAATTAGAGATTATCCTTTTTAAAAAAAAAAGTTTTTTCGATATAATAAGTTTTATAGATGTAAATAAACCACCATTTTGATATTTTGGAGTATTTTTTTCCATCTGAACCGTCCATTAAATTTGATCAAATGGTTAAAAAAAAGGAAAAAGAAAAGGCGGGAATGGAGGTTAGGATTTAAATTATTTTAGATTATCGCACAAATCTCGAGGCACCTAAACCAGAAATCCTCCGTCCATTTTCAAATCCCCTCATTTGCCGCAGTGGGAGAGCCAGGAGAATGCCAAAGAAGACGCCTTTGAAGTTGGGTTCCCGGGCGATGTGCCAGTGGTGCGACGAGAAGCTCCATCCCGTCGAGATCATTGCTAGCCGGAAGGTCTCCGACGAATACGAGTACTACGTCCACTACACCGAGTGTAAGTCCTCGATCCCAAATCCTTCTTTTCGTTCCTAGTGGTTCTTGCGATGTGGGAATAGAGATTAGGGTAGTGGGAATCTGATTGTTTGCATTTATGTTTATTGAACTGGTTTGTGGAGATTTTCTTATTATTTCGTGTTCTTGGAGCTTTTGTGCTGAACTATTGACACAATTTGATCATTAGGGATTTGGGAGCAATGATCAGGGTTTTAGAGGGATGGGCTTGGATTATGGAATTTTCTTGTTAATTTCTTGATTATTGAGAAAATTTAGGAAGTAGCAATGATATATTTGGTATTTCCGGTGTGATTTATGGTTTATATATAAAAAGAATTCACAGAAGGTTTTTGAGGTAGGCTTCCTCTTGTTCTAAGGGATCAAGAAGAGAAGAAATTTGATGCCAAAAGTAATGGTTCATTTAAGCAAAATAAATAGAAAAGTAGAGGAAAGTGAGAGGAGGGAGGAGAAGAACAGCCATAAAAAGATATTTGAATCATAAATCAAAGTTGCCCAAGAAGTAAAGTGTTATACTTTGGATATGTATCCTACTAAGGCAGTTCCTTGTTTTTCAGTGATGTGCCTTCCTAAGCGAGGAATTGTCATTGTTCTAGTAGTAAGGTTTGGGTCTGCATCTGCATACGTCCTCAACCTATCATTCTGGATTTTTTTTTCCTTTATTTAAACCTCCAATTGCATTTTCATTTTTATTTTGAGATTTGTGTGTTTATAATGTAGTAAGCAATGTGATACTGCTTTGTAGTTGATAAGAGGCTTGATGAATGGGTTAAACTTGAGCGGCTTAATTTTGACTTTGAGAAGATTGACAGTGATCAGAAAGTGGAGAAGGAGGTATTCTTCTTCTTAACTATTGTCCTTGATTTGATTAAAAGGCAATTCTTCATCTTGGGATGTCTGCATCTTTTGGGCATCTCATGTAGTTGTACTTGGACAAGTTATTTTTATGCTTGTTTGGTAACCTTTAAATTCCCCACTGTAATGGTTTTTTCTTTCCTTATTATTATTATTATTATTATTATTATTATTATTATTATTATTTTGCAGCTATGGTTATTTGCTTGTTTATACATGGAAAGTTTGTTGTTAAATAGATGGCAAACATACATACTTGATTCATAAACTTACATATTTTATTTATAAATTTTTTAGACCAAAAGCTTAAAAATGATGACACGTCTCCAGAGAAAGAAGCTTGATATGACACATGCGGAGGGATGTTCAGGCTCAAAGAATGATATTATTCAAAAGGTGAATTTTGGTAGTATTCCTTTGAATTGGCAGTCCTTGTTTCTTTTGGTAATCTGTGGTTGAACTTCGGTTTTTTTTTTATTATTATATTTACTTCAAATTAAGATCATGCACAAAGTATCAGATCACTTGATAAATTTTGATAGGAGCTACTAAAACCATTAGCTAGGTGTGAGAAATCTGTAAAACAGTATAAGATTCACTTCCAATCCAGATAAAATGTACCCTAATTTACCAGCACATAAGAAATAAATAGTTTTAGTTATAACTATGTCTAGGATCAAAATGTGGGAAATTCGTCATAAACCTAATGATCTGAATCTAGTCTTAAGTTAGATGAGTAATGCTTCTAGTGGTTGGACTTTGCTGCTTGAAGACCGCATTGCTCCAACTCACAAGGCTTATGCAATTTTAAGTAAGATAAGGAGCACTGGAAAAATAGCTAGTGGCTGAGGTTGATGCATCTGCACAAAGGAAAGAGTCCTAGGGACCAACTTCCTTCTGTTTTTTTGCTGAGAAATATGGATACGCCACACTGGCATAAGCACACCTCTAACGCTCATTCTCACCAATAGGGAAGTGTTATTATACCAATTCCCCTTGTGAAGATGGTTAACTTGTTCCTTTATCTTCTTATATGAATGATGCATTTTCTGATTGTTTAGCTAAACAAACAAATTGTGATGGTCTTCCTCTGTTACTGACAGAAAGACCATGAGGACTTTAAACCTGGCAGCTTGCCGGAACATGAAAAAGTTAAAAACATTGCCAAAATAGAGCTCGGAAGATTTGAGATGGAAACATGGTACTTCTCCCCTTTTCCTCCAGAATACAATGAATGTGAGAAGCTGTACTTCTGCGAGTTTTGCCTTAATTATATGGAGAAGAAAGAACAACTTCTAAGGCATATGGTGAGCATTCCCCGGATTTCTCCTACTTTCACTTTGTCAAGAAACTTGCATTTCCTATTGCAGAGTTGATTTCATTTGTAGTGTTGGAAAAATTAGAACAAAGCCATAAATGGTACTTGAACAAATATATATTAGAAAATATGACTTTGTTATTGATGTCATAAAGCTTTTCTTTTATATATTAGACTTTCATTTTTCTGGAGGATTTTTAAATTACTTAATTTCTTGTGTTTTCTCTTGCACTAAGGAATTTTAATTGCATAGAAAATTTGTTTAAGACAATGCCCGGAAATCTGGACTTGGGTTTTCTGAATTGAGACCTTGTCAATGAGAAAAGGTCTTAAAGGAAGTAGCCAATACAGATTTTCCTTGAAAGCCCATTTTGTTTCTTTAGTTTCTATTTTATAATTTTTAGCCAAAATGATAAATATTGGTTAAATCATGCTGACTCTAAAGAAACAATAAAGTTGGCATGCTTACTAGCATTACGGAATGTAAAGGAATCTTTTCTCTCCCATGCATTTCTTATTAAGTAACTACTAATGTTATCATATGAACAAAAAATTAGGAAGTAAAGTGCTGTGCAGTTTGTCATACAAGTCATCATCTTATGGCTAATTCTAGATAATGCAATTCTATGAAATAAAATCTTCCTGTATTTTGCCAATTAAGCACCATTCACTACATTCATGCGCTCATGTTCGGCCTATCTGTAGTTTAATTAACTCACTGTCTGGTTAAGTCTACAGCCACTGATATCTCACTTTCTTTTAGGGATTTGAGATTTTTATGCCTTCAAAACTTCATTTTCAAGGGATTCTCTTGTTCTGTATTGTATGAATTGTTATTTTAAGCTTCTAGCTTTATGCCTTCTTGTTGCACAACATTCTCTTTGATGTTCAGCAATTGCTCTTTTCAGAAATATGTTCTCACTTTTATCATGCAGAAAAAATGTCAGCTGAAGCATCCCCCAGGAAATGAGATCTACCGAAGTGGCACCCTTTCTATGTTTGAGGCAAGTTTTTTCTATTTTTCAAATAAATTATTTTAGATTTTTTTTAAGTGCGAAAATTGTGTTTATTTTCTAGTAAAAATGCTTCTTTCTTCTTCTTCTTCTTTTCTTTCTCTCTCTCTCTCTCTCTTTTGCAATAATGTCAAAGTGCCATGTGATATATTTTAAGTAAATTGGACGTGCTACTGACTTCTCTGATTACCATTAAGTTCCTTCCTCGTTTCTGATGTTCTTCCACTTGCATTCTATGAATTTCTTTCATAAATTTTGCTACAGGTTGATGGCATGAAGAACAAGATGTATTCACAGAATCTTTGCTCTATTTCAAAATTATTCATTGAACACAAAACAGCAGATATTGAGGTCGGTGGGTTTTTGTTCTACGTTCTCTGTGAATGTGATGATCGGGGTTGCCACATTGTTGCGTATTTCTCTAAGGTAGTATATTCAATTTAATATTTTAAATTTTTGGACCAAAATCATGCCTTTGTTACTGCATCTCACGCATGTCAAGTCTTCTGTTTAGCGCTCTATTCAGGAAGCAAACATGTGCCAAATCCAATCCACCGCTGGTAGTTTCTTAAAATTAATGGAACACCAGGCTAACAAATAGGTTGTTTGTCTCCTTCAACAATCAAATGGAAATAGTCAAACTAGCCTTTTCTAGCCTGTTTTCTTTTCTTCACTTTTTTTGGTAATTGAAACTTCATGTCTGTCAAGTCATGTACTCTGCAAAATCTAAGTTGATATAGCCTTGTCCAATTGTCTGTCAAACGGAGAAGTAGTGTTTCTGAATAGGATACATGATTAATTTTTAGAAATTACATTGTATGAGATATCCATTTTTTTTTTTTTTTTTTTGTTGTTGTATTCTCCTTCATTTATCTGCTATCAATTCTCAGCTCAGGCTCAGAAAACAGATTGTTCACGACTATATTTGCAGCTTTGAACCACCAATCTCGGGCCTAGTTATTTATTTTCTGCCTTGGTGTAAACTCATGATTTGCCACCTTGCTATGTAGATTTAGATGTTTCCTTTCACTAACTACAGGAAAAGCATTCCATGGACTCTTGCAACTTGTCCTGCATTCTGACCTTTCCCCCTTACCAGAAAAAAGGATACGGAAAATTTCTGATTGCATTTTGTAAGTTCCACCTCGCTGGCTTGATGTTTGCGATTCTCATTCGTGACGTGACGTCAGACACAGTATTACTGTCCCGTCAGGATTTAGATTTGTCCTCTTATAATTGATCCTATTCCTTTCACGGTAGCTGAGATTTTTTTTTTATTCAGTTATAGTAATCATTGATCTGAGGTTGGATATTTTCACTCACTTTCAATGGTTTATCTCATCATATATTGTTTGGCTAGATTATGAACATTTTTGTTTTCTTAAGCTGGGGATGTTATAGTATGTCTTGAGATTCAATGAGCTGGATAATGTCCTCATGCAAGTGAAAAATCTATAGTTTACCACACAAGAATTGGTTATGCAATGTGCTGCATGTAATTTGTCATTTTTTTCCAGTACATAGTATACATACAGGTGATTGCTTGTTTTTGCTTGATTTATGCCAGCATACGAACTCTCAAAGATCGAGGGCAAAGCAGGGACCCCGGAGCGGCCACTTTCTGATCTAGGATCAGTGAGTTATAAGAGATACTGGACCAGGGTTATTCTAGACATTTTGAAGCATAATAACGACATAACGATAGATGTAAGCTTCATTGACTGTTTCACCTGCGAAGATAGTGACATTTGAGATCTCTATCTCTGTTTTTTCACCGCTATCATTTGGTTTATACTGTGTTATTCAAATTTGGCATCAGCCTGATCCTCTCCAATCCTGTTCCCTTTGTCCAAAGTCCTTTACTTTTATTCAAACAGAAAATACTTGTCTACATGGTTGCTGTGAGATCAGTTATTCATATGTGCACTTGACATTTAAATATTTCATAAGAAAAAAAATATATAGTTCTTGCTTCCTTTAATTAGTCCTAGGCTTTTCTTCTGCATATTTAATCATACTGTATACTGTAGGGTGTGTTCTATTCATGGAACTAGTGAATGTGCATCAATAATGAAACTTTTCAGAGGGCGAACTCTGATTGTTTGGCTAGGGGTGAGAGCTTTGGAAAGTCAAGCCCATCCCGATCCATTTCAGACCATTGGTGTTTCTGGATATTTCAACCAGTTGAGGAAGGCAAATGCTTGCTAGTTTCTGAATCCACTTCACATACAATTTCTAGTGTTGGAAGTCACTTTACTCTAGTTATTTCAAATGCTTGCTAAGTTGGTATTGAATTCAGGCATATTTATCACTTAAATATTTGTTCTCACAAGATGTTACTACAGTCGTTGTTGCTACTCTATTTGTTTGTAGTGTGATTCCACACAGAAAAATTTCTTTTTCTTGTAGTACATAAGCCTGCCAATGCCATGTTACCTGTCTGCTTATATGTGTGGTATGTGTACATTTTGCAGGAGGTCAGCAATATGACTGCAATCAAGCCTTATGACATCTACAACACTCTACGGGAACTTGAGTTGGTGAAGTGCAGGAATGGCCAATACATCATCTCTACGGACAGAAAAGTAATAGATCTTCACCTTAAGGCTGCGGGCAGTGCAGGCTTGCCTGTTGACGTCTCCAAATTGATTTGGACTCCATACAAAGCATGAGGTTAATGGTAAAAGTTCTTAGCACTACCTTCTCTTCCATTGGATTAGCAGTATCTGTTGCGCCAGCACAGATCTACAGACCTTATATAGTCCTGGATTGTCAGATTGTTTTACTGACTAGAGTTGTACATATATATATATATATATATACATTTTGACGAATAGGCGACAAATGTCTCATTTAAGAGAATTCAATGATCTGTACAGTCGTGAAGTTAATACCTCAACACATTTGTGCCTTCTCTTTTCATGAGTTTTAGAAATTGATTTCAGATTCATCTTAAAATAGACATGTTACATAAAAAATTCTGTGTTAATAAGTCAAAAGACTGTCAGTAAAGAGTAATAATTTTTTTTTTCTACTGGTTGATAAGAAAATTCCAAACTGTAAAATAAATGTATATATTATAGGAAAAATGAAAGAAATTTCAAATTTTGGTCATTAAATTGATTTTATTTTATTTTTTGAAAAAATAAATAAATCATAAATTCATTGCAAAACGGAACGAAATACAATAGGACAAAGACAAAATAACAAAAAGGAACATGACAAAGTAGTCACCAACGAGGGAAAGAAAACCAAAAGAAAAAAAAACAAAGGAGGGCACCCTCGAGGGAAAGAAAACCAAAAGAAAAAATAAAACAAAGGAGACTCTTCGAGTGGATGACGACCAGGCCTCTGTGGTCTTGTTATTTGTAAACACCAGATTGTGTTTGATCATGGATAGAGACTCTTCGAGTTGAGATTTGGTCGAATTTGAAGTTGCATATATCCAAACAATGAAAAAATGGTCAATATTACAGATAGTAGAATAAAAATCTATAGTTGTAAATTTAAAGATTTGACTATTGCACTCAACTCAGATAGCCCAACAAATGACCCTAGTAAGGAGAAGACCTAGGGGCTTAAAGGTAATAGCGCCCTTCATCACCCAAGAGGTCTAAGCCTCCAATAGGGTGGTGGGAATCAAAACATGAAAAAGCATCGTGAAATGTGCCAAAGATCTTACTTGAATTAGAGCAATTAAATAAGAGATGATCAGTCTTTTTAGTAGCAGTGTTATAGAGAAGGTAAGTACTAGTAGCGATACTGTTGCAGCCCCACCTTACTAAGTTTTATTGGATTAGGATTTTATTGTTCAGGACCAACTAGAAAAATACTTAGATTTTAAGCGGGCAGCAACACTTCTAAAGAGTCTTGCCAAAAGTGCAGCGAGCCCCACTATCATTGAGAAAAGTGCATAAAAATTTAACCAAAAAGCTTTTATCACATCATCTCCAAGATTTAGAATCCTTCTTTGAAATGAGTCGATGGTCAAAGACGGCCGTAGCGGTAGGAGTTCCACAAATTTAGATCTGGTTCATATTAAAAGAAAAGAGCTACTGAGTTGAGGGGATTCCTTCACCGGGCAAAAAAATCTGACTATTAAAATGATGCCAAATTGATTTTATTTTGTTAGCATTCAAAGGGTAGAATATAAACGGGCCATTCAATTAAAAAAATTAATGTGATGAATATGTCCTACTTAGATACTGAATTTGGATGTGATCTTTTACTGCTCAGTATGATAATGTGGATGAGGGACATTACAAGTGTCTTGATGTCTTGGGTCTTGATTTATTTGAGCAATGAGTAGTGGGAATGAAAAGGTAGTGTGGGATTGTCAGGCATTGTATAACAACTAACAAATACCAGTTTCATTGATTGATTTCCAGGCTGGTCTGAGTATTGCCATGCTGTCATACTCCTTTTTATGGTTTATGCTGCCAAAAATATGGCTGCCTCCCTCTTCTTCAGGGTGCATCCGAGGCCTATTTTTAGAATCAGACCCATATTATCACATAACTCCCTGGCTTCACATTAAACACTATTTTAAAAAAAATATTCATTTATCTATGCTTAATTGAGAATTAAAAATGCTATTTAAAAAAAAATATTCATCCATCTAGGCTTAATTGAGAATTAGAGATACGAATCAAAAGGTTGTCTTTTCCAATAATATTAATTTTATTAAAAAAAATGTTTTATAAAGATTTTTATTATTTAAAGTTTAAAATGCACCAAATGTAGTGGTGTCAGAAAACATCTTTAGTTATGAGAGTGGGTTTATAGCCCAATTTTTTATGTTAGTTGAGTGAGTTTATATAAACTAAATGATCGATGGATGGTGTATACGCGATAAATTTATTGATTTTGTATTAAAAAATAGGATTGGGTGACTCGGTGAGGGTTGCTTTATTTTTAATAATTTATTGAATTACATATAAACTGGCTTTTTTTCTCTACTCCACTTCTGTTGCTGGTAATTGTTTTTCCCTATGCTTCATATTACAATTTCTCCTTCCACTATTCTTGTTACCAGAGTTATTTTATTATCTTATTTTATTAATTTATTTGTCTTCATATATATATATATATATATATATATATATATATTGACAAATCCCTGGTTATTTTAGGGTTTTAAAATTTTTACAAATATCAAGTACTTTTTCTTTTTTAGAAGTTATTTCAACTTTTTAAATTTTTTCATGCAATATTAACTCTCTTAAACCTAAACCCATCTCCGTGTTTAAAAAGAGAATTTAAAAATAAAACTGAAATTATTAAATAATTGACAACATGAAATAAGTGATGTAAAAAAAATTGAAAGGGAATCAGTAATTGGAGTGACATGTGATCCTTTCTTATTTACATTTTCACATGAGTTAAAAGTCTTTTTAATTAATTTTTAATATTTGATATGATGGAACTGGATGGATTTCACAATGGAATAATCCTTATGAAAGGTCAGATATTTTTTATTAGAAATTATTTTAGAACAAATAATAAATTGCGAAAGCGTACCTGCACTTCCATTGATAATGATGTAGAGAGGGAAAATAGGAACCCTAATTCAAAAAATCATAATTTTGAATCTCATATTGTTACGTGCTCAGTCAGAGACCACATCCTATTTATAAGAAACCTTTAAAGAGTTAATCATAAGTCTATCCATCATAGATTTGATAATTTTGCCCCTAGAAATTCTATACATTATATTATTATTATTGTGTAAATCCACACATTTTGTTTAGATAATCAGGACTCTATCCAAATTTTAATTAGATCACCACAATTTTCTCCATTCAAAATATAAATATGATAAGATATACACAATTATAAATGTTATTTGTGTACGTCTACACAACTTATGCACATATATCTTTAGATATTGTTAGTTCCGCCGGTTAGGGTTTGTGAAATAAGAGGAACACTCACTTACTTAAGCACTCAAGAAAAATAAACACAAACCACAAAGAGGAGACACAAGACGTTGGTAACCCATTTCGGCATCCACTTGCCTACATCTGGGGGGCCATGCCCGGAGATCAACAATCCACTAAAAAGGGGTAAAAGATAGAAGAGTACAAAACACACTTGTCACTCTCTCACATACAAAGAATACTACCCTCTCTAGATTGTCCGGTACCTCCCTACTCCCTCTTTCAAGAGTCGTACCCAATCCTAGACCAATGTTGTATATATAGACGCCTCAATGTCCCAAATATAGCGCATACCCTTTTTAGAATCTCCGCGGCTTCTAACTTTGGAACCTTCTGAAATTAGATGTCGTAACTTATATTGTAACATTTGTTGCGACATTGGCCCTGGCTGTTGGCTTGGTTGAATTCTGGCTCCATTGCTAAGCGATCTCAAGACACCCTATCTGATCCGAACCTACCAGCAACTAACCTCCCTCTTCAGCTCCTCACCACACAGCCCCCTCGCAAGGGGCGCACGACTTATGTGCGTCTTCATGAAACTTGCCAAACATAGTCTTCACTTCACCCAAGTTTGGTCTTCAAATCTTCTACAAAGATCTTCATTCAATCAGCTGAATCTTGCCACCAATAGGCGCATCTTCAAACATACCCTTAATAGACTTCATATCATCTCTATTAAGGTTCTTCAAATCTTGCCTTCAATAGTCTTAAAAAATCATACCATTGATAGGTTGTTTCTTCATTTAGCTTCACCCATATTTAGTCTTCAATCACATCTTCTAAATATGGTCTTGATGAGATCTTGATATCATCTTGTTGCTTGCTTGATCTTCTTGCCTAAAATAGTTTCAACAAGATCTTCATTTAATCTTCATGAGAGTTGTAACTTCTTGCCAAAAATAGCTTCTCCAAGATCTCTCATGATATTTTCCACCTAGCCAAGTTTGATTGCCATGTCATCCTTCATTCCACGTCATTGACCATGCCACGTCATCATGCTTGCCACGTTATCTTGACTAGGTGTCAAATTATGCCAATCTTAAAGTGCATTTGCACTAATAGATATCTACATGATTTATGGTCCAAAAGCCAATATGATATATATATATATTTGGGGAAAGGAGCTCTCAGAGCTATAAAGCCAATATGATATTCTAATTAAAAAATAAATATGGGTTTGGATTTGGACAGTGAAGTTAAAAGACATTGAGTTTGAGGATTTAACTTCCAATTTACCATTTAGATGCCATTTGATAACTCAAATTTGGTAAAATGAATCAAGTTTGAAACAATTTTTATTAATTGTGTGTTGTATTGCAACGATGAAACCGGATCAAGATCAAGTGGGATTTCATAGCTCTTGGTTGGTCATGGTATATTCCTACCAGACAAGCTTGAAAAATACTTCAAATCAATTAATCGTATACTTTAACCTATCTACTTTTAATGAATAGGTCGATGGACATAGCTATTTTTTAATTATTATATTTTTGAATAAATGCACATAGCTAGCTTGAAGAACTGAATTTAATTTAATTTTTATTCGGGTGAAAAGACATAACATGCTTGAATGACACTTGTATTCCAGATCAATCAAGTCAAGCAAACTTTAATTGACTTGGTTTTTATATTAGAGTTTTTTGTTTATAAAATTCTATATAATGTCCACTGAAATATATATAAAAGACATATTCAAACAGAGAAAACAGGAAAATCAAAAAAAGAAGCTGAGAAGAAGGAAATTATAATGGGATTTGTGGAAAAGAGAACGAACCAAAATAAATATAAGAGAAAAGGGAAGATGGAAAATAGAGGAGAATTCAGCATGAGCTGCCACCGGTGGATGCGCCATATTTTATATAATCCTTTTGGGGTCTGTTTTTTTTTTTTTAATGTATTATTATTATTATTATTTTAAATAAATAAATTATAATATATTTAAAAACAACAAGGATTATAAAGACACAAAACTTACAAAGACCGAAAAGAAAGAAATCGATGCTATTATTATTTCTGTTGTTGTTGTCTTTATTGTCTAATTATTTATGGATGGTTAGAGTGTTTTTTTTATTTATTTATTTTGGTTCTATATATTTTGATTATATGTTTATGTGTTTTTATTTAATATAAATTATGGTCTGTTTTTTAAATATAAATAATAAAAGAACATACAAAAAGACAATGAAAACGAAAAAGAAAAGGCAAGATTTGACATTTTATAAAAATTTAAATATATGATATATCTATCTATGAAGACAAGTTCATTTTCATTGTTTAAATTCAGAGTTTCATTGTCAAAGTTATAGGGATGACTTTGACTCAAGACTTTTCCTTATCTAAATAAATAATGAAATTATTTTCCGCATATTAAATTGGCTCAATATTTGTGTAGAAAATTTGATTTTATGAAGAATATTTTTTCAAACACCAATTATTTGGTCTCATATGCTTAATCATTAAACATATATCTTGCCATTTACAAGTAAAAATAAACGACTTAAAAATATCCGAGCTCAATGTAAATATATGAAAAATGCATTATATTCACTAACTCAACATTTTTTTGCATTACCATAATATACCTAAAATAAACAAAAATATATAGAATGGATTGTAAAAACTCTATTTATCACACCAAAATTAATTTTACGACAAACTCAATCTTTCAGATTATTTTGACACTTCCAACCTTCTAATACTTCAAATTATTATTATAAAAATATATAAACTTAAAATTAAAAATTTGATACATACTCAGAAAATAACTTTCTTTTACAACCGTAATTAGAGAATTCTGATTTGATCACATTTATATATAAAAAGCACATATACATGCATATACAACATAAAATTTACTAAATTATTTTAAATTTATTTTAATGTTGTAAATTATAATAATTTATAGAATAAAACCATTAAATATAACTATTGAGGTAGAGCTCAATTTCTTATATATGTTTGGACAAGTGGTTTTTTCATATTTACCCAAAATAAAAATTGATAGGACATATTTATCTTTAAAATTGTTATATATATACTGTTAAAATAGAATAATAATTACTATAATCATAATGCATATATATATATATATATATATATATATATTAAAAAAAAAGCGGGGGAAACGGGCGGGAAACGGAGTGGGTATTGGCCTAATATTGTGCCCTTGTATTATTATTATCCGTTTCTGTTTGTCGGAACGGAACGTGTTAGATAACTGTCGCACGGGGGGTTTGACTACGTCCGACGTGGCATTAAGTGGGCCCCATGGAATCGTTGACCAACAGAGCCTACCCGTTGCCCCGCTCACCCCTGTTCTCTATAGCCCACCTTGCCTCCCGGGGCAACGGGCAGCTCCCAATTCCTCATCCTCTCGAGCGTAGAATACACACGTAAATTATGTACACGAGTCGGATTTGTACTGGATAGTCGTGTTGTACGAGGAATGTGGTTGCCAATAGGAAGGTGCCACGTAGGTGGCTTTGTTTAAGGTTGTTGTAATGAGAGGAAGGTTTATCGCTTCGATTTTTCTTAGAGGGAGAAAAAAGAAAGGAAGAAGAAAAAGGAGTGAAAAAAAATTCGTATCTAAAGGTAGAGAGGAAAAGGGGGAGGGATTTTGGGAAAAGGGGCGGCGAATCTACTATCTGATCGCTTTCTAATCTCGAATCCTTCGCTTTTTATCATTCCGGGGCCCGATTCTGATCCTGATGGTGGTTTTGTTGAGGGGAATGGTGTGGATTTGAGTGTTTTTTTGGTTAATTTTTTTTTTTTCTAGAGTTGGAGTTGGAGTTTTGCTTTTGTTGTTTGATGCGTGGTTTCGCGGGGATTTTGGTGGATCTGTGGTGATTGGTGGAGTGAGGGAGGGTTTGAGCTGGAGGAGTTGTGGTCTTTGAGTGGGAGATCATGGCGGCTTGGTTTCTCTGGCTTTTGTTGGTTTTGCAACCGTTCTCTAGCGTTTATGCTAATACGGAAGGTATTATTTATTTTTTTTACTGCTTTTTTGTTGTTGTTTTTCTATGGTTTTAGCTTATTTTTTGTTTGTGTGTGTAAAATGATTGATAGAGAGTTTGTTTTTGGAATTATGGATGGGGATTTGGTTGACGTATGTCATTATGTGGTTGTTTTGGTGGAAAAGATGAAGTTTTGATCTTTAAATTCGTTGTTTGATGTTCACGAGAAGCAATGAATGGTTTGTTTTTATTCATCTTAGTTGGATGAGATCGTTGACTCCATACTTCGTGTCTGGAGTACTTCCTGCAGAACTTAGGTCCCTAAATGGTTCTTTGACCCACGAATATGATTAAATGGGAGAATAGTTATGGAAATTAATGATCTGATCTTTATTTTTGGTTGATTGGTTGTTTCTGGAAGTCATGGGCTATCTTGCTATATATAGTCTGATTTTCTTGAATTAGAAATCTGTTAACCAAATATCTATATTTTCTTTGATGGAATTATGGCCTTTTTGTTGTAGTCCTAGTTTCTTAGTAGCCTAAAAGTGTTGATTTACTGACCTGGTTCTGGCCTCTAAATTATGAGCTTCCTTTTCTTTGGAATTTTTATTTTGGTTATGCACCATTTCTGCAGCAAATCTAGTTATTGATTTCACGCCTGTTACTTATTGATAAGTTACTTTGGTTGTGTAAACCCGAGCCTTAAGCTCTCGATCATATGGCCCTCCTCACATGCCAACTAGGTTGGTTTCCATCATCAGCAAACTGTTGTGGGGTGTTTGTAACTGGTGGTTTGTACCCAATTGGCTTGTTTTCCAAATTGTTTGTTATTTTCCTGTGCTTCTATTGTTTCTGCGTAATAATTACCTAACAATCTGCTGCACTTCCTATGACTTATCATGTTCTTTCCGATATACACAGGTGATGCATTGCATAGTTTACGAACCAGCTTAAATGACCCTAACAATGTGCTGCAGAGCTGGGATCCTACCCTTGTCAATCCATGCACTTGGTTCCATGTTACATGTAATAATGACAATAGTGTTATTAGAGTGTAAGTGAATGCTTTCTCTGTGCGCAGTGTGCTATTATTTGACTTTCTTGGCATTGCATAATTTGATAATTTGATATGAAATTTGCTTTACTTTCTTCTGCCTCAGTGATCTTGGAAACGCAGCACTCTCTGGTACACTAGTTCCTCAACTTGGTCAGCTGAAAAATTTGCAATACCTGTAAGTCAGTGATCTAGTGGTAATTCTAGTTTCTTGGGTTTCATTGTTTCAAATTAAGATATGGAGTCTCTGCTTATGGACTTATCTTTTTATCATTATGAAATGTAAGGAAAATCCTAGAAAAAGCGTAATTAGTAAATAGTTCTGAAAAATGCCACTTCAGTCTACTTTATTGAATCATATGAAAGAAAGTAAATTTGAAATTCAAAAAATGGTATGTTTTGGGAAGCAGAGCAAACATTTTACTATATACGGTAATCAGCCTATGGATTGGCAGGCTCTTCAAATTTTAATATTTTCTAGTTGCTTTATATTTATGCCAATAACCATTGATAGAACTTGTAATTTGCTGTGTACTGCTTTTTTTTTTTTTAATCCATTTTAGTAAATTAGTTGCAGAGTTAATAAAAGCTATTTATCTTGTGACAGTGAACTTTACAGCAACAATATAAGTGGAACTATTCCCAGCGACCTTGGAAATTTAACAAATCTGGTCAGTTTGGATCTCTACTTAAACAGCTTCACTGGTGGAATCCCCGACACGCTGGGAAAGCTCACAAAATTGCGATTCCTGTATGCATCCTTGCTTCCTTGTTTATATGTGTCAATCTTTCATATTTATAGTTTTGCCTTCTAGTACCAGTCCTGACTCCTGCCTGGAGATATTGTTCAGGTTGCAGGTATATTTGATGTTTTATATTCACAATTTTCAGTATATTTTTTACTTTAGAAGTAAGTCAATTAGGTGTCATTTTCTCTGGAGCATGAGCTCCTCACTTGGTTTCACACTAGCTTGGTAGATTTAGACGCATGTCATCCTGACATGTCTCAACTGTTTATGTGCTGGTTCTTCTGTTTCTATGAGTAATTGTATTCTTTTGGGTTCATCTGATGTGTTTGTTCCTGATCTCAATTATCACCTATTGTGTTTTTGCCAATTTCTAGAATTTTTTTGGCATATGGCTAAATTTTTCATCTTGAAATTTCTGTGGAAGGATAGTCGGCTTAACAACAATACTTTATCTGGTCAAATTCCTCAATCATTAACCGGTATCCAAGAACTCCAAGTTCTGTAAGTTAGCTTTCTTTCACTATTTTGCGTGTCTATTACATATATCTGGTATGTTACCATTTGGTCATTGATGCATCATACTTAATCCATTTTAGGGATCTGTCAAACAACAATCTATCTGGACCAGTTCCATCCACTGGATCCTTCTCTCTTTTCACTCCTATCAGGTGTTCTGCATTTGCATTGCTCAAATTTCTGTCGCTTCGATTTGCATGTTAATGCTGATCATGTTACTCAATGTTGTAGTTTTCAGAACAACCCACTTTTATGTGGTCCTGGGACATCAAAACCTTGTCCGGGTGCTCCTCCATTCTCTCCTCCACCTCCATTTGTTCCACCTTCGCCGCCCTCATCTGCAGGTGATGTTTCTTGCAATTTTGCAACTTAACTCTACAGTTTAGGCAGCATTTGTGAGATTTTTTTTTTTTAATATTTGTGCTTAATAATTACACTATGAAAATGTGTGTTGTTTTAAGTTTTCTTTTCCCCCATCTCAAAAGTGAAAGAGTGTTCTGCAACCTTGTTATTTATAATGTCTTTACCTATGAAGTCATTGAAAGGATGATTGTAGTGTTTGCTGACTTCGTTTTGATTGCATAGAAACTTTTAAATGTTATTCCCTTTTTCTTTGTGAAGTGAAATGGTATTTCTGGATTCTCTGATCTCTGGTCTTATCCTCACATTTAGTTGTTTTTAAGTGGATGCCTTGATGTGATTATAAGACGTAAAGACAAATTTTGATTAGAAGCAAGTTGTTACAATTTCTTCCTCTGTACTTAGAGATGCATCCTTGAATCTGAATGTCTACTGCTTCGTATTTTACTTCTGCGATTGGGTAGACATTTAGAATACTAATTTGGAAAGGGATTTTATGCTTGCCGGTTCTCTTCTGACAGGAAGTAGTGCCTCTAGTACTGGAGCAATTGCTGGAGGAGTTGCTGCAGGTGCTGCTTTGCTGTTTGCTGCCCCTGCCATTGGATTTGCATGGTGGCGTCGTCGTAAACCGCAAGAATATTTCTATGATGTGCCTGGTTAGTGGCAACTTTATAAGTCACAGAATATATTCATAGGATAATGTTGTTGAATGTTCAAGTTTTCCTGCACAGCTGAAGAGGATCCAGAAGTTCATTTGGGCCAGCTTAAAAGATTTTCTCTGCGAGAACTACAAGTTGCAACTGATAGTTTCAGCAATAAGAATATTTTGGGCAGAGGTGGGTTTGGAAAGGTATACAAAGGACGACTTGCAGATGGTTCACTAGTGGCAGTAAAGAGACTCAAAGAAGAGCGCACGCCTGGAGGGGAGCTTCAATTTCAGACAGAAGTTGAGATGATTAGTATGGCTGTACATCGGAATCTGCTTCGGCTCCGTGGATTTTGCATGACATCAACAGAAAGATTACTTGTTTATCCGTTTATGTCAAATGGAAGTGTTGCATCATGCTTAAGAGGTATATGACAGCCTATCATGATTGTCTCCCTGAATTTTGGCATATCCTGTTGGCTATGTAATCAAATATACGTCTAATGCCTAATGCTTCTATTTCACTCTGCTGTCCATGTTCTAGGCTCATCTAATTGTTTGCTTATTTGTAGAGAGAACACCATCTCAACCTCCTCTCGATTGGCCAACCAGGAGACGAATTGCACTTGGATCTGCAAGAGGGCTGTCCTACTTGCATGATCATTGTGATCCAAAGATCATACATCGTGATGTCAAAGCTGCAAATATTTTATTGGATGAAGAGTTTGAGGCAGTTGTGGGGGATTTTGGTTTGGCCAAACTAATGGACTACAAGGATACCCATGTGACAACTGCTGTCCGTGGAACTATTGGACACATTGCTCCAGAGTACTTGTCAACAGGAAAATCTTCTGAGAAGACTGATGTCTTTGGGTATGGAATAATGCTCTTGGAGCTCATTACAGGACAAAGAGCATTTGATCTTGCCCGGCTTGCCAATGATGATGATGTCATGTTACTCGACTGGGTAAGAACTCATCTCTTGTATTTGTAGCATCATGATTGACCAAGAATTGGCTAAAGTTTGTTTATCCATCTCATTTTCCCACTGCATTTGTACCTCTGTATTATCATTTGTTATGTTTTAGTGAACCGATGCTATTGAGCCAATAGTGGATATGATGATCCACTTGTCAGTTAGGGAGTATTATTGAACTACTGATAGATTATGTTTGTAGCATCTAAGGGCTCCGAAAGTTGAAAAGCTAACTGTTCAATGTCAGCAGCTGCACAACCTATTACTACCAGGCGATTGGACAAATTTTTAAGACCTTGATAGCTTATCTTTGTTGTTGAATTTGATTTGCTATTTAGCTGAAATTTTGATGATTGATTGCTAATCTGACTAGAATTTTACGATGACACTGTTTTCATGTCAGGCCTATTTTATAAATTGCAGTATAAGGGAAACCTAAAACTTTGACAATTATACTAATACTTAGACAAATATGAATTGATTTTGACATAAGTAGCATATTTTTCAGGTGAAAGGGCTTTTGAAAGAGAAAAAGCTAGAGCAGTTGGTTGATCCAGATCTGCAAAACAGCTATGTGGAGGCAGAGGTGGAGTCACTCATCCAAGTTGCTCTTCTCTGCACACAGGGATCTCCGATGGACAGGCCCAAGATGTCAGAGGTGGTGAGAATGCTGGAAGGTGATGGCCTTGCAGAGAGATGGGAGGAATGGCAAAAGGTGGAAGTGGTGCAACAAGAGTTGGAGTTGGGTCATCCCAACTCTGAATGGATTCTTGATTCAACTGAGAATCTTCGCGCAGTTGAGCTATCTGGTCCGAGGTGACCTTGTTAGAAAATTAGGAAAAAGGAAGATTAGTAACAACCTCATTTTGGCCTTCCCTGAATCTTTTATAATCTGATAGTGTATCTAAGTAACTCACATTTATGTATATGAACATCCGGTGCTTTTCTGTATCATCTGCAGCAATTTGTTGATGATACATTATATTCTCCTTTTGTTTATTCTCTAATGAGCTTGTGGTGTAGCAGCTCTTCTCTTGCCAGGGCTAAATTATGAGGATTGGACAAGACAAGATATTCTGAAGAAAAGAGTTGATTTCAAGTACTAACTGACAAGGTTGCTCATATCTTATAATCAGTTTTCCCATGTATTCTTTTAGTTAGTTAATAATCAGTTTTGCAGAGAAGCTGTAGCTTTTTGTTAGAAGACCATGATGAACACTTGGTTGAGGTAAAAGTGGCAGAGTGGTAATTTAGTCAGCGGCGTTGTATTATTATCTTGTGGCAGATAATCAGGGTGGATAATGAAAATGGCTGCCCTGTCATTTTCATTCAAACCTTTAGCTCTAAGACACGCTGACAGTTGTAATGCTATTGTTTCCAGGACTTAGGTGATGTGTGCATTTTACTGGCTTGAGAAATATATGTGATGATGATATTTATATGATCGTGTATTATGCACAAATATTTTCAAAAGTTAAAAAGGACATGATTTGCTACTTTTTTTCTTTTTTTTTTCATTTTCTTTCATCACAGGTGCTTGCAAGAGAGATGGTATATTGATCAAGAATGAAGCCATGCCTCATAAATGAAGTGTTGAAGGGGGAGCAGCTACATCATGAGTCCTTGTTTCAGCAAAAGCTGGTGAGTGAAAGCAGCATTCCACCATGATTGATTTTTCTGCATTCCTTATAAAACAATCTGTTGGTTAGCTTTTACAACCACATCACATGCCATCCTTACATGTCTCTACTAATTTTGTCTGTGGACACAATGGGGCCCTCAACACACGTATGTTCTTTTTTCTCAATGGGTCCCATATGATGTGGACAATACATGTATTGCAGGTCATGTAAAGTTGGGTCAAATTCAGTTTAAGCTCCTCCTCCTTCACATGAGCCCACAAGCACATGTGGCTCTCTTTTTTAATTGGCCTCTGAATTGCATGTGAATATGCACATGGAAGTGAAATAACACTTTATGATCTGAAGGAAATGTCTTAAATCTGGAAACCATGCTCTTATTTTCTTTAGGTTTAGCCTCGTATAGTCCTTCCCATTTTGCAATTCTATAGGCCTTTTTAAAGCAAATGTAGTCCGTTGTTCTAGGGTTTTAGTCAAAAAAGGTTTTACTTTTGGCCTCATACCTAATCCCCTCTGCCAGTTAGTCCACTTTTCTTTCAAAGGATTGAGAGACCCACAAGTTCTTTGCTCAGTAGGTTGATCTTCCTTTCTGTTTCTTGGAGACTGAGGGAAACTGCTGCTTTTTTAGTATTTCTTGATTAAGTGCTATGAAAACCTCATCCTCTGCCAGAAATCAATTTGTTTCTCACCATAAACAGCTGTTCTTTTGCACATTTTGTTATATTAGCTATCGTTTGTAGCTTCACTAAGGTACTGGGAATTATTAGACCTAGAAAATCAGATGGGAAATTCACTGCTCATAAAGTGTTTTTTCTTGCCCCTGAATCTGTGTTTCTCTGTTTGAGTTGCTGTCTTTCTTGATTATGTATTTTATTAAGTATTAACTATCTTTTCTTAAGAGTATAAATGTTAAGCATTTGATACATAAATACATACATGGATTTGGTTGCCATTCGAGAAATTGCCATTTTAGTCAATTCTATACTTTTTATATCACAGCAGGTCCAGATAATGTAGACAACCTAGCGCAGTTTTTTACGTGATTTTGTAATTTATCCATTTGTTTTTTTTTCAAAGAAAGGTTTTGTTGGTTACACATGTTGCCCAACTTGTTTCACTTGTTTGAGTATTCACCAGATATATATATATATATATATATATATATATTATGTGGGTTGGGGTGGGGGACGCAAAAATTTCATTCTAAATATTTTAATTATTGAAAATCAAATTTAAAATTCTTGAATCCATTTATTAATTCATGTTGAAAACATTAACAGTTATGCTTTTAAACTTTAATTATTTGCTGGTTGACCTCCAAAATCTGTCGGTCAAAGTTATACTTGTTACCATCATTTGAACAACCTTGTTAAGGGCTGGTATTAATTATAATCTATTTAATACTTTTTTTAAGTAATCGTTTTCACATTTATGATATTTTTTTTTTCTTTAAAAGTGTGTCAATAATGAAAATATTTGAATTTAATTTTGGGAAAAAAAGGAAAAACTTGAAATAAGCCATAACTCACAAAAACGTCCCAAAATATTTAATGGGCATGCTTTGCCCCTTGCTTTTATTAGCTGAAAAATCATAGTGAGGAAAAATCCCATCAAATCCGGTTATGCTAAAGGCCAATTCATTCTCTCATTACTCCTCCGAATGAAAGTTGGTAAGCAGGCGATACTTCAATTGCCCCACATTAAAGATGGTTGAGGGTTTGCCTACGTATATACTCGCAAATTTTAAAATTTAAAATTTACACACATTATTAATACGAGTCAAATTAAATGTTTATTAACTTTCAGTGGATGGAAAACATATTTAATGTTGTTGTTATATATATGCACTTTTAACATAACTTTTTCCGAACTTTTTATATGAATAATTCATTTTTCATCTTCAAATTTCTCCATTATTATATTTTTCGTAACTTTTTGTTCCACCGCCACTGGAGTAATATTTGTTTTCTTGTTGTACCTCTCTTTCTTCTTTAATATAGTCTATATAGCTATCATTTATTCATTTTTTTTAAATTGTTATACAAATTTTAAGTAAAACCAAATATTAATTCTGAAATACTAATTCTGTTGGTTTTGGCTTGTGATTCTCACAGTCTCACTCCTCACTCCTTGTATAACATATATATAAAAAATAATAATATATAGTAGAATGATTAAAATAGAATTACAGTTATGCTACAACTACACAAATAAATAAAATAAAATAAAAGGTAAAAATGGGAAAGCAATCCCTGAGGGCTGAGGCCAAGCCAGCAGGGCCCATCCCACGCCTCATGTGCTCCTCTCCCCTCTGTATCCCTCTTTGCTCCCCCAAATTCCACACCTTCTCCCTCTCTCCTCCCCTCTCCCTTTCCAGTCTGTACCTCTTCTTCTTCCCCCATTCCCCCATTCCCCATTCCCCATTTCTCTAGTGACAGAAAAGAGAGTGTGTGAGAGACACACTAACACTAATAACAAGAACTAGAGAGATAAACCAGACCCAATGCCTCCACTCCTCCCTTGAGAAAGAGAAGGAGAAGGAGAAAACCACACACACACACACTGAGAAAAAGAAAATCAAACCAAACCCAAGCTCATGATGTCTCCTTCTCTCCTCTCGCTTCTCCTACTCCTTCTCTCCATCTCCTCCTCCTCCTCCCAACCGCCCGACGAGCTCCGTTCCCTTCTAGAGTTCAAGAAGGGGATCCACTCCGACCCCTCCGGCCTCCTCTCCTCCTGGACCGTACCTGCCTCCCCCTCCGCCGCCGCTGGCTCCTCCCCTGGCTCCTGCCCCGCCGCCTTCCACGGCGTCTCCTGCTCCCCCTCCGGCTCTGTCCTCTCCATCTCCCTCCCCTCCCTTAACCTCTCTGGCGAACTCCACTTCGCCACTCTCCTCCCACTCCGCTCCCTCTTCTCCCTCTCCCTCCCCTCCAACTCCCTCTCCGGCCGCCTCCCCCCTTCCCTTTTCTCCCTTCCTTCTCTCCAATTCCTCGATCTCTCCTCCAACCTCTTCTACGGCCCCATCCCTTCCCGCCTTTCTCAACTTGCCTCTCTCTCCCACCTCAACCTCTCCCACAACAACCTCTCTGGCGGCTTCCCCTCCTCCCTCCGCAACCTTCCCCAACTCCAAACTCTCGATCTCCGATCCAATAGCCTCTCGGGCGACATCAGCGTTCTTATCTCCGAGCTCCGCTCCGCCCGGCATTTGGATCTGAGTAACAATCGCTTCTCCGGCAGCCTCGACGTCGATTCCCGGAATCTTTCAGGGCTTGTTGATGGGGTTAATTACGTGAACATCAGTGGGAATGAGCTTAATGGCGGTTTCTTTTCCAAGGATTCCATGAAATTGTTTCGGAATCTGGAGGTTTTGGATTTAGGGTTTAATAAGCTCAACGGAGAGTTGCCGGAGATGGATTCGTTGCCGAAGTTGAGGGTTTTGAGGGCTGGGAACAATCAGCTGTTTGGATCCCTGCCGGAGGGGCTGTTTGAGACTGGTGTGCCCCTGGAGGAACTTGATCTCAGTGGGAATGGGTTCACTGGTAACTTCTGGACTGCCTTTCATGGTTTTATACTCAAATGTCTACTTGGATTTTGACTGGAATTTCTGTGGGAAAAATCTAACTTGACGATTACAAGCAAAATCTCTGCCTTTTTTAAAAAAAAAATTAAATTGGTGTCAGTTGTAGACTTTGTGTTCATGAATAGATCATAGGTTTAGTATATTCTCAAAGATGACAGTGGTGTGTGCGTGGGAATGATGATGTTGTATGTCAGTGCTGACTCTCCTGTCTTTTGCTTGATATGCTTTAAAGAGGAAAAGGAGTTTCAGACTGAATTAGATAATGGTATTGGTTTTAATTTCTGTTGTTAAGCATGATGTATGTATCTACTTAATGAAGACTTATTGTTTGATTAGCAATAAGGATGTTGATGTCTCACGTATACATTTTCTTAATTTATTGCTTGAGCTTTGCCTTATCTGCAAGTGTTTGTCGTATTTCTTTCCACGATGACGTCAATATCTTGTCGCGTTAAGTCCTATCCTTAGCTAATCCTTGATCTTTTTTCATCACTTTGCAGGTTTTATTGCCAATATCAACTCTACAAGTTTGAAGATTTTAAATCTCTCTTCGAACTCCATATCTGGTTCTTTGCCAGCCAAGTTTGGGAGCTGCACATTAGTGGACTTGAGTAATAATATGCTGTCTGGTGACCTAAATGTTATGAAGAGTTGGGAAAATGAGTTGGAGGTTATTGACTTGAGTTCTAATGTGCTATCAGGGAGCTTTCCGAATGATATGCCTCAGTTTGAATCTCTAACAGCCATCAAGATGCGAAATAATTCTTTAGTTGGCTCACTTCCTTCTATATTAGGAAGCTACCCTAAACTATCAGTAGTTGATTTTAGTTTGAATAAGCTCACGGGATCTATTTCGCCGAGCTTTTTCACATTGAAATCTCTGACCCATTTGAATTTATCGGGAAACCACTTTACTGAAACTCTTCCCCTGCAAAGGCTGCATTCAGCTGAATTGGGAACTCTATCATTGTCAAGTCAACTTGAGATTCTTGATTTATCTAATAACTCATTATCTGGCATATTGCCACCAGAAGTTGGTAACTTTAAAAGACTTAAGTTTCTCAATCTTGGAAAGAATGCCTTGTCTGGAGGACTGCCTGCTGAAATAAATAAGCTTACTGGGTTGGAATACCTTGATCTATCCAACAATCATTTCAATGGTGAGATACCTAATGTGGTGCTTCCAAGCCTAAAGGTACTTAATATGTCCTTAAACAATCTACAAGGCCCTGTTCCTGAGAACTTGAGGAGGTTTCCTAGTACCTCATTTCGTCCTGGAAATGTTTTGCTGGTCTTTGCAGATGGTACTACTGGAGGAGATGACAACTCTGGACTTCCAGAAGGAGGGGCTCAGCATCATGGAGTGAAACTCCGTGTTCGCATAGCGTTGATATTTGGTTCTATTGGTTTTGTTCTGTTGATTATCTTTGTGTTTATGGCATTCTTTATGACGAGGACTGAGGTTTGTGGACGAAAAGGATTTAGGGTCCAAATACCTGGAAGAGAAGTAAATCTTGGGAGATTCAATCGCCCAAACATGTTCAAGTCATCAAAAGATGATGCTGCACCAGTTTCTATGAGCTTTTCGAATGACCATTTGTTAACTTCAGCTTCTAGATCAATGTCTGCACAGAAAGAGTTGTTAACTGAGACTGTTGATTATGGTTTTTCTGATTCAAGGGATGGTTGTTCAGAACCTGTGAAGCTTGACTCACAAGAACTTGGTCCTTCAACTACCGAAAGGAGTTCTTTCCCAGGTGTGATGATGCCTTCTCCTCATTTTGTTGATCCAAGGATGTCTGAGCAACCTGTGATGCTGGAAGTTTATTCACCTGATCGATTGGCTGGAGAACTGTTTTTCTTGGATGGTTCTTCCATATTTACTGCTGAGGAGTTGTCTCGTGCCCCTGCTGAAGTTCTTGGCAGAAGTAGTCATGGGACCTCATATAAAGCAACATTGGACAGTGGTCAGTTGTTGAGTGTGAAGTGGTTGCGAGTTGGTCTGTTCAAACATAAAAAAGAGTTTGCAAAGGAAGCTAGGAAGATCGGGGCCATTAGGCATCCAAACATCATCTCCTGGAGAGCCTATTACTGGGGTCCTAGGGAGCAAGAACGCTTGATTATAGCTGACTTCATCTATGGAGATAGTTTGGCACTTTATCTTCATGGTAAGGCTTTGTTATTAAGTTTTCAATTTGCTCTAATTTACTACAGTTTTGGATAAAGTTACATGTCATGCGGAGACTCCTTTTGCGTTAGAATGCTGCTTCTGTGGTATCTAGAGCTAACATTTGATGTTTTAATTTCTGCAAAGGTGAATTATGAAATTAGGATGCTCATAAATAGGAAGCTCAACTTATTCCATTGGAATAGTTTGAAAAATGCCATTCATACAAAATAAATTAATACCATTTTTCAACACCATGTCTGATGCTACAAAAACTCAGTCAACAAGGAAAACCTTAATTTTATCCTTTCCTACATTGTCTGGATGATGATGATAATATCCTTTGCAGAATCAACACCTAGAAGATACTCGATGCTTTCTGTCAGGCAAAGGCTAAAGATTGCAATTGACGTCGCTCGATGTTTGTATTACCTTCATTTTGAGAGGAACTTACCTCATGGTAATCTGAAGCCAACAAATATACTCCTGACTGGGCCTGAGCTAACTGCACGGCTGATGGATTATGGTCTACATCGTCTCATGACACCAAGTGGCACAGCTGAGCAGATACTTAATCTAGGGGCACTTGGGTACAGAGCACCAGAGTTAGCAACAACAAACAAACCTTTGCCATCATTTAAAGCCGATGTATACGCATTTGGGGTGATACTTATGGAGATGTTGACCCGAAGAAGTGCTGGTGATATTATTTCTGGCCAGTCAAGCGCTGTTGATCTTACAGATTGGGTTCGAATGTGTGTCACAGAGGGACGGGGAACAGATTGCTATGATAGAGACATTGCTGGCTTGGAGGAAGCACCAAGGGTAATGGATGAACTGCTGGCAGTTTCTCTCAAGTGTATCCTTCCTGTAAATGAGAGGCCTAACATCAAAACAGTCTTTGAAGATCTCTGCTCCATAACCATGTGAAATTTTTTTGTACATGTGATTGGAATCAGAATTTCCCAATATTTTTTTCTTATCTTGTGTTGTCAAGCCTTTCTTAAATTTCAATTAAGGCTTGTTTTTACATTTAGTGTAAGAGATTGATCCATTGATTGATTGATATCATTTGTGATTGTGTTTTGCTCTGAGAAGAATGTAGCTCTTCTAACTTTTTCTATTTTGGCTGTTATATCGTTAGTTGCATTTTAAGTCTATGATACATGTTATAACAATATTGTACTTGCATCTGAATCCTCTGATACAGGCTGTAAGTATTTCGTAATTCCCTAAGAATGAAGAACAGTTTGAATTGATAATTGTGAGAGTATTTGTTTAGGTTTAATATAACATTGAGAAGCTCAGTAATGATTGGATCCGTGGCGCAATGGTAGCGCGTCTGACTCCAGATCAGAAGGTTGCGTGTTCGATTCACGTCGGGTTCATTTTTTCAAAAATTTCAATTATGAAAAAACCATCAAATGATGGATACTTCTCTTCTTTAAAATTCCAATTGTCGAAGAAACACCAACGCAAGATAGATGGTTTTTTTTTTAATATATATTTAAAAAAAAAAAGCTACTCCAAGTAAAGATCATCTGAAGATTTCAGTTTTAAAGACACCAAACCCTCAACTTTAATCATACTTTAACTGTAGGCATTTTAAAAATCCAATTAAAAAGACTAATTAAACCACTAAATGTTTGCTCAAATAGTTTGTTTATCCTTGCACAATGATCTGACTGATGATATGAGTATATATAAAAAAAAAAATTTGCCATCGAGTTTCCAACTGTCAAAAAGCCAATTTAAACCATATACAGACATACATACATAAAATAATCATTAATTTACTTACTGAGGGGTTGTTTGGTTACCCGTATTTCAAATTACATGTAATTGAAATTACTGTATTTTCACTTACTTCATGATTGTTTGGTTGTCTGTAAATGAAAATGCTGCATTTCCTTTTCAAGTGTTTGGTTTGGTGTAAGTTGTGAGATAGAATCACCATGTAAAATAAGTGGTGAGATTACCCCTTTTTTCAAAATTTTATATAATTTATAATCTTTAAAATATTTTATTTAAAATATGTTTTTATTTATTTAAGTTAATGGATTTTATTTAACCAAATGGATTTAAGTTAATAAATTTTATTTATTTAAAATTTTATTTATTTTTTAAATTAGTTATTCAATAAAAACAACTCATTCAATTGACGGATTATTTATTAATTTCAATTTAATTAATATTTCTTTAATTAAATCACTAAATGAATATAATTAATATCTCTCTCTTCATCAGCATCTTCTCCTTCGCCGCCTTTGCTTCTCTTCATGCTCTTTGTGATGCCTCCTTATCTCATGGCGCCATGCTCTTCTCTTTCCTTTTTTTAATTTTCAATGATGCTGCTGCTTTTTCGCTCTCCTTGTTTTACTTTGGGGGCCATGACGATGCCCTAATCATCTTCGAATGCGATCGCAGCGTGTGAAGGTAATTGATGTCTCCGCATAAACCATCGCAACAAAATCTGAGAATAGTGAAGAAAATATCAACTTTACTCTATTGCTTCCTTTCCTTTCCTGTTTGCTTACAAATTATATACAAAGATTACAGATGAATATTCCCTAGACAAGCTGACAAGCTGAACTTGATCCATGTCAATGAATAGGCACCAATGCGCAAGAAAACACCTTCTAGATACAATATATCAGACTGATTCATCGTCATCAGTATCAAGCTCAAGGCCTTCTGCTGCGAGAAGCTGACTAATGACCTTCTTCTTGTCTTCCTCAGCCTTTCTCCTCATGATATCTCTTTTCTTGAGAATGAGTGTGTGTCTTTTCAGGGTCGTGTTGAAGTTTTCCAAGGAAGCCTTCCTCTCCTTGGCCAATATCCTTCTCTCTTCGTCAGGATCCATCTATGTGTATATATATATATATACAACGCATATAAATGACATAAAAGAAGAAAATGAGTTCCTCCAAAACCAATCATATCATTCTCTAGAGTGGTGTTTAATCCAATAGCAACAATGACAAGTTTGATGTGTCAAATGCAGTTGAAATTTATAATATTGCAGTGATTTAAAAAAACTGTTAATAAAGTTTAATAAGAAGAGTTTGAGTTAGGGGAATATTTGCCATGGATATAACTATGAATAGAGAAGAAGAATGAAGCAAGTTCCTGCCTGATGATAGTTGACTACTTGTACACAAAACAACATTTTTATATTTAGATGGATATTAAGTGCTCTCGGAGTGGCAATGGTTTATGGCACACGAGCAGATAAGCCCTAAACAATACAAAGATTGGTGAGATCTGAAGTTGCTGAGGCACAGCTAGAAACAAAAAAGTTACCTTTGAACGAGACAGGCGACGTACACGTAGATTCATCTCACGCTGCTGTTGCTCTGCCCAAGCTGCGATAGCCATGTCACCCCGTTGATCAAAAGCTTTTCGTTTCTTCATCAGCCATTCCATCCATGCCTGAGATGCCTGATAAAGAGACAGACAATTTCAGCCAATCAGTATAGGTAAGAGACATCCATGTCTTTTGCCATAGAGGTAATGTGATATTATTTGCATCAGTGTCGTATTTAACATTTCTGAACCACAATTGAGCTTTGCATCAATCATCATATGGGACTATAAAACTCATGTCCAGGGTGAATTTGCAAGATATTAAAATTGTGAATCAACAGACTTATGATGATTAAGACAATAACCTTCAGGTAAAGAGACAAATCATAGAGTCCACTGCATTACATATAACATAAAAGTACCTTCAATGGATTGACACGGTGATCTTTATCATATTGTCGCCTCTTCTCGTCATCCATAAGAAGCTCATAAGCAGCTTGAATTTTAATAAATCGAACTTCAGCTGTCTCCCCTTCCTCAAGGGTTCCTCTACCATCATATACTTCAAATCAAATAATTAAAATCAAATCAGTACAAATTCCATAAATGTTAAGCCAGATTTTACACTCAAGTACTAGGATATATCAGCGCTACAACTTCCATTGAGAAGATAATTTGTAACAAGCATAACCACTCCAGGGAAAATCGGGCCTTAAAACAATGGAAACAGCCAATGAACCACATGCTCATAGCTGCATGAGTGAATCTAGTCAATCTACTCTATATGTGTAGATAGCCCAACTCATCAAGGTGTTCAATCATTTGAAGTTACAATAACAGCTTTGCAGTTAAATGGTGAAAAATAAACACAAGAACTCAAGTGGGAATTCTGAGAAAAAAGCAATGATAAAAAGTAATATCTATATATAGCAAGTGGCAAAACAGCTATCCTTTCAGCAGGTTCAGCACATGCAATGTTGCGCCAACATAGGATGAAGAGATGAAAAAGTAGCCATTACACACCTATCACATGAGCACCATATGATGCACGACCATAATTAAGAGGAAAAAAACAGAAGAAAGAAACATTACCATCTGGATGATAGAACTTAGCCAATCTCCTATAAGCGGCCTTTATTTTCTCCTCATCTGCATCTCTTTCTAGCTCTGTGGTACCATAGACCAACCTCAGAAATGCCAAAAGACAATTTTTTGAGCATGCTTCTACCTTAGAAAATAATACAGAAATTTTGATATGAAAAAGCATAAAAAGGGAATAAATTGAGCACTGTACTCCTCATCCGCGCTCCAGCTCTGTGAAACCATAAGAATATTTGAAAAATAATGAAAGCAATAAATCAAAACACATGAAACAACCAAAACCGAAAATTAGAACAAGAAATGCCAATCAATTGCAGACAAATTCAAAATGACCAAATTTTGAACCAAAAATCCGTCATTAAACTCAGCCAAATGAAATAAAAAGATTATTTAAGTGACAATTACTATTTACCGCCCAGAGTTTCAACAAGGGATCCTTCATATCTCTGTTTGGAGACAAAGATTTGCATACACAGTAAGAATAACCCCGAAAGATAAAAACTTAAACATCAAAAGATATCAAATACAATAGCAAATGCAGATCCTTTACAAATTACATTTCTTGTAGTTCCATAAGAAAGCCAAAAAAAAGGAGGAACTTTTAATCCAATTCCTGAATAATCCATGAAAATTAGAGAAAAAAAAAATCATCTAATAAAGTGATTACCAAGGGTTTCATAGGGAGACCTCTCCGAATCCCACTTGGCAACCCTGGTGAGAGTCCTCCGGGGACCTCCCCTGGACGCCGGCGCAGCCCTCAGGAGATCATCAACAAAGAAAGGGTGTGCAGTAGCGTACGGCGACCTTCGCGGCCGGACAACAGGCCGACCGGCGAAAGCAAGGCTTGAACGGGCCTGGGAGCGGCGGCAACCGATGAAAGACGAGATCACAGAACTTGGCCTGCATAAAGCCCGCAGATTGCTCATTCTGAGAGCGAGAGAAGGGTTCGAATTAGGGTTAGGGTTTCACGGATGTAATGGAAGGAGGAGAGGAGAGGAAGAGGAGGTGGAGCTCGAAGCTCGTCCACGCCAACACCAGAGATTCTGGTACACGTGTCACACTAGAGTCTGTGTATCTCGCCAGATGCTGTTTGAGAGAAAGTAGCTGATTTCTTTTTCTAAGAAGCCCTTCAATTGCCGATTGTTTAACTGAAGTTTTATATTTCAATTACAAACAAAAATAGGAGTGTGTGTATATCTATAGTATAAAAGTTTAAAACCACCAGTTACACCTGAAATTAATTAAAAAAAAAAAAAAAACCAGTTACACCTGAAATTAATTAATTCATTATATATATATGTGTGTATTCAAAAATTAAAATAAACAAATTTATAATATTGAAATAAATATTTTTATTTTATGGATCAAAACAAATTATAAAAATATTCTTATATTCTTAAGAAAAGGTTTTTTTTTAATAAATCAAAGTTTAGTAGAAACTTTAAATAAACCGTTCAAACACACGGAATCCGGTAAGGTGAATCTCCACGTCACGCTTATTTATCTGGCAAAATTAGATCGAACTCACATTTCTCACTCAAATAAATCAACTCATAAGGACGGTAGATAAAGCTTATTTACTTAATAGTTAAAAAAAATCACTTTGATGAGTTGCTATCTTGGTCTCTGTTTTAACTCCGCGTAATCATTGTATTTTTGGTGACACATCCATTTGATTCATATAAAGATACAGTACATCACATCATGAATATTTGTAGAACAGCACAAGTTAATAGATTTGACACAAATGCTGCTAATCCGGAGCTCCCAGCTCCTGTTCGTGCTTTTGTTTTCCTTAACTTGTGGGGGTACCCAAACATAGGGGTGTAATCGATCGAGTTCGAGCCGAGCAGCAAGCTACTCGAGCTCGAGCTCGGTTGAAAACTCGGTGCTCGATACTTGACTCGAACTCGATCGAGTTTTAATTATGTAACTCGAGCTCGACTCGATACATAATTCGAGCTACTCGAGCTCGCTCGATTAAGCTAGATAAAAGCTAATAAACTTAATTTGATCATAGATAATTTTATACTCGAATTCTGGCTCGAGCTCGAGTTCGAACTTAATTATATATATAAAACAAACTAACATATAATATATATACATATAAATACAACTACTCGATTAAGCTCGCGAGCACTCGAGTCAAGTATTAAGATGCTCGAACTCGGCTCGCTCAACTACTCGAGCTCGAGCTTGACTCGACCCTAAGCGAGTTGAGTTCGAGTTTTCTTCGAATCCAACTCGAGTAGCTTGCGAGTAGTAGTGTATCATTTACCCCCTACCCAAACACATTACTATTATTATGCTGTTATCTAAACATATAAACATATTTACAAATAAAAAAAATTGACAAGAGAGAGAGTTTGTGCTTTTCGCTTATCAGACACCAAAGGACGGCAGATAAAGCATATTAAACTATTTAAAAAAGAAAAAGTCACTTTGATGAGTCGCTTTTCTCGGTCTCTGTTTTAATTCCACGTAATCATTGTATTTTTGGTGACACCAAAGGCGGCTTCTTGGCTTCTCTGTCCTAACTCTCACCTCAGTACCTCGGCCATGGCTCATCTATGGCGGCGGGCAGGTGGATCAGTGCCAGCGGCAGCGGCTTTGAGGCGGATCTTCCTCACCGGAGGTCGAGGAGCATCTTTATCGTCCTCCGCGGCGCCACCGGAGCTCCCGCCATTCGATCATGTGCCACGGCCTTACAAGGGAATGCTGGGAGATGAGATTCTCCGAAAACGTCAGAGATTTCTCGGGCCTTCTATCTTCTATTATTACCAGAAACCAGTAATCAAATCTATCTTTCTTTCTGTGGATCTATATATTTGCATGGATCTTTAGTTTATGTAGTGATATGGCTGAAAATGTTTGGATTTGAATTATGTTTATGTGGTTTGCTGTGAAGTTTGGGCAGTAACTGAGTGACAGTGCTGCTGTGATTTTGGATTCTGGTTTTTAGACTAAAATTTAAAGCATAAGGGGATTGCTGTATGACAGAAGTCAACATTGATTTTTGTAGAAATTTGAACATTTATTGGATTTGAAAAACTTCATATTTGATGAAATGATAAACATTGGGATGCTTGTTTTCGTTTCAGCTTAATATTGTGGAAGGGAAGATGCAGTATCTGTATGATGAAAATGGGAAACGTTATCTTGATGCAATTGCTGGAATTGTGACTGTTTCATGCGGGCATTGCCATCCTGATGTGGTAGATGCTGTGATAGAAC
Organism: Dioscorea alata; assembly: GCA_020875875.1. Classification (NCBI taxonomy): domain Eukaryota; kingdom Viridiplantae; phylum Streptophyta; class Magnoliopsida; order Dioscoreales; family Dioscoreaceae; genus Dioscorea; species Dioscorea alata. The sequence goes on along the minus strand of CM037015.1, from coordinate 23,088,433 downwards.
AGAGCAAAATACTCCAACATGCCACCACTATATACCTTCACCATGCTATTGTTGAGTTTGCGGAAGCTCTGGCATCAAAGATGCCTGGAAATCTCAAGGTATAGTGTGAAAGTTGGTTTTTTTTTTTTTTCTCCCTGCGAGATTTTATCCATTTAATCAACCGATTTTACTTAAGCCATAAGGGAGATATTTCAATTTGTTTGGTGTATGTCTGGGTGCAATCAGTGTGAAATGTTGTTGTTGCTATCTTGACAAAAGATTTTTTTTTTCTTCCCTCGAAGAGCTAGTTAGCCAGAGCCTTTAATAGTTTTTTGTTAGATTTTGCTGAACTATATAGAATTAGAAGTTGAATGTCATTGCCACTGGCAGGATGCATAGATTTTTCATCCTGAGTTAAACAAGACATCAAGCTCAAAATCTTGGTAATAAGTTAGTCATCTTACTTTTCAGTTTGATCACCAGTTTCCATCCCAGATAGGATGGAATCATTAGGTGTTTGCTTTATAGTTCCATTCGTTTAACACCTGGCTTTGGCCAACGTATGTGACTCAAATGTAGAACATTTGGGTATAAATTGTTGCAACAACCATCTGGTAAGCATTCCTATCTGGTCTCCAACTCCTATCTGGAAATTTTCTTTGATGGGTGTTTGGTACATTTTCTCTGAAGGATCATCAGCAGCTATTTTTTTGTTCTTTAGTACTGTTTGTTCTTTATTTTCATGGTGTCTAAAATTGTTTCTTTTCTTTATCCTCTTGTGTGCTACTATCTTGAAATATCCTTCACTTTGTTTATAATTGAAATATTAATTATTTTTAAATTAGATTGGTACATTCTTCCTGTTATTCATCAATTGTGTTTTTCTTTCTTTCTGTCTATTTTTGTAATTGCAGGTTGTTTATGTTGTAAATTCTGGGACAGAAGCAAATGAGTTGGCAATGTTGATGGCTCGGTTATATAGTGGTAATCTTAGCATGATTGCACTGAGAAATGCCTACCACGGGGGAAGTTCAGGAACAATAGGGCTGACAGCACTGCAAACTTGGAAGTACCCCATACCTCAAGTTCAGTACAACATGAAACAAATTATGTAGTCAATTGATATTGGTTATGCTCACTGAATTTCTCTAATAACCTAGTGTGTGCCATGTTTTCTGAAATAAGCTCGTAGTTTCAGCTAGAAAAAAAAAAAAGAGTAGAAAAATGTATATATATTCTATGCCATTCCCATAAATCTTCAATGCGCATTCTGCTGCATCTAGGCCAAGCTGCTTTGCTTTAAGATATCACATGAAAAAGATTTTGCATGTTTGTGTCTCTAATCTATATTACATCACTAAGATTTTTTCACCTCTGAATGTCCTTAGGGTGAGATTCATCATGTTATGAATCCGAATCCATATCGAGGAGCCTTTGGCTCTGACGCCGTTTCTTATGCCAAAGAAGTCGAGGATCACATCAACTTCGGGTCTTCTGGAAACATTGCTGGTTTTATTGCAGAAACATTTCAGGTCTAAGTTTTATTTTCTTTGGACTGGGACAGAAGTAGTGAATCAACCACACAAGGGAACGTTATCTTCAAATATTGAAACTCTTCTCTCTACATATCTTACTTCATTCTTGCAGGGTGCTGGGGGTGCGGTGGAATTGGCACCAGGGTATCTCAAGTTAGTCTATGATATGGTTCGAAAGGCTGGCGGGGTTTGCATAGCTGATGAAGTACAAAGTGGATTCGGCCGCACTGGCAGCCATTACTGGGGCTTTGAGACACAAGGTGTCATTCCGGACATTGTCACTATGGCAAAGGTATGTCACTTGCTTACGTACAGTAAAACTTCCATAATTTCATCATTCAACATGAAACCCACAATTAAGTCTAACATCAACCAATGGAAAGTTCACTCCAATTCATGACTGTTTACTCCATCATTGGCTCATGATTATAATGAGCATATTACAGGGTATCGGAAATGGTCTGCCTTTAGGAGCTGTGGTCACAACACCTGAAATAGCACAAGTGTTGTCAAAGAAGATCCAATTTAACACTTTTGGTGGGAATCCAGTTTGCTCTGCCGGTGGTCTCGCAGTCCTCAAAGTTATTGACAAGGAAAAACGGCAAGAGCACTGTGCTAGTGTTGGTTCCCACTTAATTGAAAGATTGAAGACTCTTCAACAAAAGCATGAAAGTACTACTCTTTTCTATGGCTCTTCCAATTTTCTTCTACAAGCTAAATATTCAAACTTGTGTCCACAGTCATAGGAGATGTCAGAGGCAGGGGACTGATGTTGGGAGTGGAATTTGTGACCGATAGGAAGGAGAAGACACCTGCAAAAGCAGAGGCAGTAGTACTGTTAGAAAAGCTCAAAGGTATGAACTTTATTCACACCCTTAAATCTATTGATCACTACCTCAGCATTGGAGAATTTTTATCATTTGTAGATCTTGGAGTGTTGGTTGGGAAAGGAGGGTTGCACGGAAATGTCTTCAGAATAAAACCACCAATGTGCTTCACCAAGGATGATGCAGGTTCTTGTCTAATAACGCTCTGTTAATGAACTGATGGGAAATGAAGTTTCTTATATCATGTATATTTAAAAGAAATTCTTTTTTTTTTCCATAGATTTCCTTGTGGATGCTCTGGACTATGCTATCTCAGGAATGTGAAGAAACAACGATGCATTCCGATGTTTCAAGCACCAAAACATCCTGGAGTAAGTGTTTGGATATGTCTGGCTTTCAGTTTGATGTATTAGAGTGAGGCTGTGGAAAAGAATGGTGCTGCAATTTGATCAGGTTTGAGAATGAGTGCAGTTGGTGGATTGTTCAGTTACAAATAATCAACAGGCATTGACAAGTTTGTAACATTGAACATTTATCAATACGCAAACTTTGTGAAATAAAGCATAGCCTTTCTTTCTTCCATCTTAAGTTGACTCTAAGGTCCAATTTAACAGTTGGATGAGATCTTGAACATTTCTGTGTTCATGCTTTCCCTTTTGTGTGTGTGTGTGTGTGTATGCCTGTGTGTGTTTTGAATATAATCCTAGAAAATCTATTTCCATATTACAGAAACCAAAATAAATGGAAAGGAAAATCTAATTTTGTTAAACAATTTAAAAAAGGATCACTCTTCGCCCGAAATTTTAGTGTCCAATCACAATACACACTTATTTTAATTTTATTGTCCAATCACAATATACACTAATTTTTGTTTTACACCTGCAAGTTTGCAATGGCTCATGTTGTTGCTTTTCCCTATGATTCCCACACAGTTAATAAAACACTGGCCAACATTTTAACGATATCCACAGCTCCATGTTGATAAGCATTCAACATTTCCCTTCACGCTCAAAATGAAATGAAGAACCCTTACCATGGTACAATTAGGCCAATACACCAGTATTAGTACCCATGCACAACAAATAGCCCCCAAAATGAATTTGGATGTTAGTTTGGGAATATGATAAATCACGGCTTGGATTAAAACTGGAAAGACCATATATCGGCCAGACAAACTGGAAGCAAATTGCATATATGTACATCAACAAATTAGAGATTGGTCTTATTTTCATTTCTTTGTCGCATCTGTGAACATAGCACGGGTCCAATGTTCAGTGTCTTCAACTTGTGATGGTGGAGGTGGGAGGGTAGGATGCTCAACTAGATCCCACTCCTCCACAAGACTTTCAATTTTCCCCAACTCGGCCATATCAGCGGAGTATAAGAAGCTTGCCGTAGAGTTTGAAAGGTTGTTATCGATAGCATTTGGCTGATGAACAATACAATAGGAGACATAAAATAAGCCTGACAGTTTCATTCATATAATGTTAAGGAACAAAACACACTACAATACAAGAGTCTGAGCCTTTTACCCTGATAGGGATGATATGTGTGCTCCCTGCTAAACTAGATGAAACTACTGAATTTGCATGGCAAACTGATTTGTTCAGCCGCTGCATTCGCTTGTCTGATCTGCAGAAAATGAGAAAAGCCTCATATTTGCATCAAGTAACAACTAGTTCAGTTTGTATCCTACAAACTCAAGCACAGAATAGAACTTAAGGAAAAAGGTGAAGGTGATAAGATACTGGTTTTCTTGGCCCAAGCACCTGAAGTTAATAACGCTCTAATTTCATAAGAAAGGATATGGTTTTCATAGCCTTTCAAACCAAAGAATGATGACTAATTCAAGGATTGGATGCAAAGAAATTGAAAATGGAGAAGCATACACCAAAAACTGTGAGGTAATTCTAATTTGGGAATTTCTGTTTGAGTTTAGCCAAGATAAATGATCAATCTCTACTGGGCCAAAAATACAAGAGCATACATACCAAAAATAAATGGAAGGAACCGCCATTTTTGTACCTTGTGTGTGCCTGCTTCAATGAAAACACCGAGTGCCTTTCTTTTGAAGAAGATAGAGTGGCCAGGAGCTTTGCAAACGCTTCAAAAGTAGTAGCTTCCACAGGTATATCCAAACCTAAGGAGTTGTAGCAATATGCTGTAATGCATGCAACACTCTTCTTAAGTAATGATATTCCTTTTTGCAATTCTTTGTGAGTCTCAATAGTGTGGGGGGATGCAGAAGAATAATTAAAGCTATTGGCTCCAGAAGAATACAGATAAGGTCTCCTTTCAGACTCAACCGAGGCCACACCGAAGTTGCTGCATCCTCTGTCTGACCATGAATTGTCACCACCAGAGGAGCAAAAAGTTTGGCGTGGGATAAAGAGCGGATATTCCTTGCTGCAAAACAAAGGATACAAATTGGCATCATATAGGGCTCCATTTGCTAAAAACAATTATTCCAAACCAAATGAAAGCACCTTGGTGAAGATGGCCGTGCATCCCAATATGAATCTCGTTGCCATATACGAGAACATGAACCCTGAGAAAATATTTCAGCATCGAAAAGTAGACAACTACCAAGAATCCATTACATAAAACAAAATACAGAATAGAGGTGAATAATTGAATGTAAAAGACCTGTGGCAAAGCTTACCGCAAACCCTGCATTATGAAGGGCAGGAGCAGCCAGGTTTGGGACTAAAAGATTCAATAGTTGGACCATGTACCTGTTCTTGAGCAATAAACAAAAACTTTAGTACATAGTGCATGCTAAAATTGGGAATTGCAAGATCTGAAATCACAAAGGCTGCATAAAAATCTGAAATGACTTAAGGCTGCATAGGATGCAAGGTTCCCTAAAATTGCTTCAGCATGGGTGTGTTTATGGAAATGGAAAAGCATGCAAAGCCCCTAATGATGACCCTACAAACCTCTGGGGCATGTAACCAGGAAGATATACAAATAGTAATTAGATGTTACACTCTGGGTACAATGACTCCACATAAGTCATTATAGATTCACAATTAAACTATTGCCTGAGTTCTTTTAGTTAATTCTCTTATTATGACTATTATTAACATTGTTTTCCCAACCAAAATAGCATAAAAAGTGGTTTTCCAAAAAGCCATACCAAAGAATATCTTTGAGAAGAAGCAAGCAACTTTAATTATTTTATAAATATGATGCTATATCAGAAACTTAACTGCTAGCAAAATACTTAGAAGTTTCAAACTTTAGCGTGCCAAAGAAGTTTATTTTAATCACATTATTATCATAACATTGCAGAACAGACAAGATAAAATTAACGATATCATATAAGAAGAAAAGTGCAACCAAACCACAAAGATGTACAGTTCAGGATGCTAGTTAATATAGGAATACTTGAGCAAAAAGAAAACAACCCCAGTGAGGCTGCAAGCTCTTCAATTGGGACAGAATGCGGATCAAGCCCCCTAGGCAAGCGTGCATAGCATATTTGATCATACAAGCCACAATAATCATCATTCTTCTCTCCATCTACATTCACCTGAAAAAAGAAGGGAAGACCTTAACATTTCTTTGAATGCCAACTGGTGAATAAACTTCTGTACAAAACCTTAAAATTAGTTATACTGAGTTGATCAAAGTAAATTCAATGCTTACTCGATGCATTGGAAACAATCTACAGATATGTTTCACAACCACAGACTGCTTATGTAGACGTTCAGAAGTGATTGCCATCTGTATTAACAATTAATGAGATCCACGAGTGACAAACAAATATAGCCAAAAAGGGGGGAAATAGTATACTGTGCATAATAAAGAAGTATCATAATAACAACCCTGCTAAGCTAACGATGCTAGGGCAACCCAACTAAAAGAGTTTTGAATGATTAAAATCAGTAATTATTTCACAACAAACCATGTTTGAAGAAAAAAGTAGGAATTAATAATGGCACTTTAACTCAAAAAACAGGCCTGAAAATATCCGACCATCAAAGTGCTTCAAGATAATTCTATAGAGCAGTTTATATGAGAGAACTTACAAGACCCAAGTTTTGGGTGCAGATGAAGTTAGGATAATACTTCTCCAACACCTCCAAACGTTTTTGTTCTAACTGACAGTGAAAAAAGAAGTATTAGAGCAAAGTTCAAAATTACAAAAATATTTCTTTTTCCATGAATAATGCCTATTATTATTCTGACTAAAATGCAAACATATGTGACAAGAAGATGGCATTTAATATACATAAACATAGTTTCTAATACTTCAACATGATTTTGACAGAGAAAAAGGAAACAGCATTTGGTTGATCAGTGCATGAAAAATGGTGTGTGTTTATGTAAAACTTATCCAGATATCAGGAATTTATAGAGATGCAAACAAAACACATACAAAGACATGCATTTACACATTAACCCACAAGGCTGTTGTTTTGAAGCACATGCTTGCAAAGAGCACTTTCTATAAACTCAAAGTAATTCCAGCCCACAAACAGCATACAGGAAACCCACAAAGCAAAAGCTCATAACCAGCAACCCTGGCACATAACCATTGCAAGTCTGCAGTAGCAAGTACATATTACCATTGCAAAAGCAGAATCTAGAACATCATTTTTAATCTTCAAATCATTTGACACTTTTTCAGCTTTGGCCTTATCTGGAGAAGAAGGAAGAAAAGCCAGGATTAAAATTTAAAACAAATTTTTAGCCACAAAGTATCCCCCACCATAATCCCAATAAACAACCTTTTGCGAGTTTCTCCTTCAAGAAGTGAAGCCGTTGGTTCATCTTTGACAGTTTCTCTTCCTGGACTATTCTCCAATTAACCTGGTCAGCGGCTTTTCTCTATTTCAAGAAAATGCTATCAACAACAGAGAATTATTGAAAAAAAGATGTGAAGAAACAAAGCCATAAAATTGGTTAGGACAGCAGATGGATAATTTTTTTATGAAAGAAAGGACCCATTTATGAATATCCCCAACTTTACAAGTAGCATCAAAAACTAATTCATTTCATGTGATTATCATTCATTAAGCTCAATGTTTTTGCATACAATCAAATTACAAATAGTTTTCCCAGAGAAATACATAATATTGGGTAAAAAATTCAAAGCTTGCATATTAGGCTTATTAGCCTATCATCAACATGTCAACTCTGGTACACAGATTCTCCTGACTGTACACATATGATAGACATAGAAATAATATTTGACCAGATGTGTAGATTCAGGTCATATGAGTGCACATCAATAACTTATTAACTTTTAAACTAATCAAGGAAATTAATAAATGCTGAGCAAAAATTAGCTAATATCATAGGGAAGGATTAATTAGAAAACAAATATTCTGTCTACAATTGAAATTATCATTTGCCAAGGAAGCCATATGATTGACACCCATTCACAAATTGATGACATCAACTAGCTCGTGATTGTTGATTAAATCCTACTTTGCAGTTATATAGTAAACCAATATTGTATAAGCATCATAAGAACGTCGTAAAGTATGTCAATGGACAAATTCTCAAAAAAGAATAAAGAATGAAATGACTTCATTTGCAAGATTTATCAGCTAACCAATTTATGACCATCATGGCATATATGGTAAAGAAAGAAATAACAATCGTGGAGATGAGTAATCATCCAATCTAAAAATTAAATACACCAGATAAATATATACAAGGGAGAACCATCAAAATATTGCACAAAATTCACGAATTAATTCAAGACGACAGAAAAGAAATAGAAGCTCGACTTAACGATTGTCAACCAGATTGAACAAACAGAAATTTTCACTAACCCCAGCCCCCAATTCTGCCGCCAGCCTTTTGTGCAGGGAATCCCGTTTACTCCTCGAAGGCTTCAACCTCGCATTGTAATCACTCAACCTTCAAAAAATCCAGCAAGAAAAAAATAAAACCAATTGCGATTGTTCAAAAAACCAAGAATTTTGACAAGGGTGAGAAGCTTTAGACCTGTGATTGACACAAACGGGGCAGATACAGGCAAGATTGGACTGCTCGCACAACGCACAGGTACTCGGCTTCCTCGCCATCGTTCAAGCTTTCAATGAACTGATTATTCAAGGAAAACGTTAGGGTTTGAGATTGAAGAGGGGAAAAACAAGGAAAAACTTCGCAGGAACCGCAAGAGTTGTGGCTCCGGAATAGGAGGAACGAATGGCCTACCTCACCGTCGGCGGCCAGCGTCGTCGAAATTCCAGTTCCCGGAGCTCGCGAGGGCACGAGAAAGGGTATTTCCGTGCTCCTTCTTTCGAAGTTTTCTTTATTTGTTTATGTATTTTATTAATCTGCAATCTGAAGTTTATCTTCAATTTTTTTAATACTAATTTTAAAAATTTATATATTCATTTAAATTCAGAATAGATACATTATAAATGAAAATTTATAAAAATAATAACTAACCTATTTAATAATTAAAAAAATTACTTATTATTTGATACGATATCGGTGCATGCTATTGTACTTAGGGGGCGTTTGGTTCGCGGTAATGTGAAAATATTACCGCCTGTTACGTGGTAATCTGAAAAGATTACCACGTTTGGATGGATGGTGGTGGTAATATTGATGGTAATGTGTGATTACCAGCTTTAGAAGATTACAAAGAAACTTAGTAATCTCATTACCACCAAAATAGGTGGCTATGTTGGATTACCAAGTGGGTGGTAATCTTAAATATTTTTTGGACAAATATACTCTTTATTTAAAAATAATAATTTTCATATTTTATTTGTTGGATAAAAAATTAAATTTAAATAACATTAATTTGGGAATATGTTTAGCTTTGAAATTTTAATTTTTTATCAAAAATTTTATTTTACTTTAATAAATTTAAATTTGCATAAAACGATAGACATAAGGGTATTTTGGAAAATTTAGAACATTACCAAGTTGATTATCATTTAATATGAGTTTCCAACCAAACATGGTTATCATAAATTACCACAACATTCCTAGGCATATAACATTCCCGATCTTATTACCACGGTAATCTCATTACGTGGTAATATATCATTAACGTGATGAGATATATTACTTATTCATATTTAATATGAGTTCCAACCAAACATGGTTATCATAAATTATTACTTTGATTGTTTTTTTAATAAATATGAATAAATTATCAGACTTTAAGAGTGGTATTATTTTGATTGTTAGTTCAAGTATGAAAATAGTATTAAAAAAATATTTTGTAAATACTTTGTTTATATGGGAAAAGTTTCAATCATGGTTTAATAATAATTCGAATTCTAGGCAAGCCAGTATTTTGCTCTTGCTAGAGAGTTTGCTGACTTATTTTTAATTATAACATTTTTTTTAATAGAAAGAAGGAGCACCGAACCTTACCAAGCATTCCAAATGTTGTTGTTTTATTGAATTTTTTCTTTATCATGGATATAAACATTTATGAAAAAACAATTCAAAAGCATCAGATCAGAAAATTTCAATGTTAAAAAATTAAATTAATAGCCAACACTCTCTCAACGAAAAAAATTAGTGGGATTGGATAATTGAATTATCGGGGAAGTACCCAAAAGTCCCCATGAAGATTCGTTATTCCAGAAAAATCCCTGTAAGTTTGCATTTTCCTGCAGGGTCCCTCCTTTTTGAAATATTTCTTTTTGAGTCCAAACCACATTGACGGTGTGAAGTTTAGGGTTAAGTTCGATTGGAAATGACCATAATGCCCTTGTGAAATCCAGTCATCATTACGTGTGTGAAATGACAAATTTGCCCAGTTTTTTCCTTGGGAACTCGCGAGGGCCAACGAGGCCTTGGGATGCGCGCACGAAACCCTACGAGCGAACGGGCGCAACCCTAAAATATTATACACAGAAACCAATATTATACACAGAAAAACCAATATTATACACAGGAAAGCCAATATTATACACAGGAAACACGAATATTATACACAGAAAAGTAATAATATAGCACACCAAATTATTCACATAAAGTAATAATATATTTCATTGACGTACTTACATTAAATGAGATTTGACATAAAGTTACTTTTTACTTTTTGGTACATGGGCATTTATGTAATTTCCACCCGTATTAAATGATGGAAGTAACACCGGGGACGAAATTGAATTTGCTTTTAAAAAGGAGGGATCTAAAGAGAAATCAAAATGTCAAAGGGACTGCAGTGGAAGTTTGAAACTTTTCAGGGACTTTTAAGTAATTTTCCCTTGAATTATTGATGTAACTCAACATTGAAATTTAGTTTAAGTAGAAAATAATAAATAATAAATAATAATAATGTCGAAAACAAATAATAAGTGGAATTGGATAATAATATAGTGTTTCTTTCAATTTTTTTTCTTGTTTTCTGTTCTTCCTTGTATTAGTTTTGATTTTCATTCTATTAGTCAATTATGTTTAATTATTTCTCATGATGTTTTAAAATAAAACAACGGTTTATCTATTTCCAAAAAAAAAGTTGATCTAAAAAAACTAATTGTATAAATAATATTAATATACTATAGTAGTAAAAAATCAAGTTAATGTTTATAATAAATTTTTTTACTAAGTTAAATTTTAATCTTGAAGTGGGCTTAATAAGAAGATGAAGGTAAAATTATTTTGAAAAAAAAAATAAATTTCATCATAAATTTATATAAAAAAAATATATGTACTATTTTTATGTGGACTATATAACCAAATATATAATTTTTATATAGTGACATATACAATCTTTGCAAATTTCCCATCTAAAAAAATCGAAGGTGATATAATATACTAGAAATTGCCAAAAACACCCCCAAAGTTTGTAATATGCACAGATTCTCCCCCTAAATTTGAATATCCATAAAAACCCCTTCCTTTTGAATACACTGATTTTTAAACCCCCAAGCATCTAACGGTGATTGACAGAGTTAATTTTGAATTTTTTGGACGAAATTGTCCCTTGCATGGAAAATTGTGGCAAGTGCGTGTAATCTCGAGAAAACACCATTAAAGGCGCCGGTTATTTGCTCTCATCCTCTTCAACTTTTCTCTTTCCAAAGTTGTTATTGTTTGGGCATCTTGTGAAAACTTGAAATTTTGTTCAACCATTGTCTTGAAGGAGAACTCCCGCTCAACTCTTCGGCATTTCATCAATTTGCGTTCTAAGGTATTGAGGAGAAGTGGACGGCGTTGAAGAAGTTGTACAGTTTTCTTTTATTTTTACATTTTGTGTATTATTTTTGCTCGTTTGGAAAAAAGGTTTTCCATAAACTTATTAAATTTTTCATATAAATATCGTTGTCTTCATAAACGAATGCAAAAAGGTATGGAAAAAGGTTTGATGAGGAAGGAAGGGCATGCTACAACGTCTGGGTAGCCTTGAGGTCGAACGGATACGCTCAAAGAATCCGAATACTTGCTAGAATATCATAAATTTACAAAGAGAAGAAAAATTTAAGCGGAAACATAACATTTTAAATGGAAAATGGAAAAGTTAAACGGAAATATAATATTTTAAACGGAAACTAGAGAATTTAAGCGGAAACATAATAGTTTAAACGGAAACTTGATAAATTTTAGTGGAAACTTGGATGGGACAAGGATAGTAAAGCAAAACTTATGTTCTTGGTTTGTTTTAAGCGGAAACTTATGTTTTTAGCGGAAACTATAATAATTAAGAAAAAACATATACTTTTAAAGGGAAAATGACATAATTTGTTTAAGGAAAAGCAAAAAAAAAAGGAAAAAGGTATGGAAAAAGGTTTCACGAGGAAGGAAGGCATACCACAACGTCTGGGTAGCCTTGAGGTCGAACGGATACGCTCGGAGAATCCGAATACTTGCTAGAATATCATAACTTTACAAAAAAGACATACACAAAACACATGCGTTACAAGGCAATCTCATTTTTTATTGGACAAACCTTTTTATATGGAACTTTACTTGCGAGGAAGAGATTGTCATCTTATCAAGCAACCGGCAGAACTTCAATCGAACACACCAAATGAGGAGGATTTGAAAAACTCCAACAATCTAAGATGATATGAATCTTCCAAATTTTGTTTAAGAAAAAACAAAAAGAAATGTGAAAATGTATGCAAAAAGGTTTAATATGATCTGATTTGGCGGGTTTTTTCCCACCATTTTTAAGGGCAAAGAAGGAATTTCACAACATGGACCCAGTCTGAGTGATCTACATGGGGTAAAAAAGAAGTAAAACAATAACGGAAGGGTTGTCTGGGGTATTTGAAACTTGCAGGGTTGATTGGGAAGTTTTGAAATTCCCGAGAGGCAAACAGTATTTTTTCCTATTATATATATATATATATATTTGTCAATATTCAGAAGTACATATTTGATCAAATCAGAGCCGTTAATTTCATCCTTTTAAATCCGAACACGATAAGTGCATTTTTAGGGTTAGGGTTTTGGTTATCCTCGACGAGCTCCGACTCCTCATCTCGCTTACTCTCATCATCGTTGAACATGGCCGCGCCGGCGCCGAAGGAGTCCGTCCAGTGCTTCGGCCGCAAGAAAACCGCCGTGGCGGTGACCTACTGCAAGCGTGGTCGCGGCCTGATCAAAGTCAATGGCGTTCCCATTGAGCTCGTGAAACCGGAGATTCTCCGGTACAAGGCCTTCGAGCCGGTCCTCTTGCTCGGCCGCTCCCGCTTTGCCGGCGTCGACATGCGAATCCGGGTACGCGGCGGTGGCAAGACTTCTCAGATATACGCCATACGCCAGAGCATCGCTAAGGCCCTTGTTGCTTTCTACCAGAAGTACGTCGACGAACAGAGCAAGAAGGAGATCCGTGACATTCTCGTCCGCTATGATCGCACCCTCCTCGTCGCCGATCCCCGTCGCTGCGAGCCGAAGAAGTTTGGTGGACGCGGTGCTCGTGCTCGTTTCCAGAAGTCTTATCGTTGAAAGGTTCTCTTCTTTTCGTTTCTGCACTTTGATCTGCCATCAAATTTGAACATTTATTATGCTATAAATTTAGGTTTTTTCGGATGGACATTTTTGTTACGTTATGAATCATACTTTGCGCTTCCTTTAGCACTTGTTTTCTTGCTGCTTAGTGAATGATGATATTGCTTGTTGTTAAAGCATTATGCTAATCAGGGAATGCTGGTTACTGAAATGTGAATCTTTGTGCTGTTATTTATCTAAGGCTGATATTGCTTGAATGGATATAATAAGAATATAATGCATAGGTTCAATCTTGAAATTTGATCTCATAAAGTAGCTGCCTTGATCTTCCAGAAGCTTAGCTTGTGTCTGAATGGGTTGTGGTGTTCTTTCCGTTTGTACTTCAATTGTTGTTCCAATTGTTGTTGATTTGTTCGGAACCTATTTTACTTCGTGCGGATTTGGAAACAAACTTAATTTTGTGTGTTTTTCTTAATTGTGGAGTAGTTTTAGGCTTTCAATTTGAAAACAGGATGATTAGTTTTGAGAAAATATGATTAGCCTTTGTTGTTACTAGTTGTGAATCTTGTGATAGATACCCTTTTTCAAAGAGAAATTTGGATATACATTGTGAGTGGATTGCCTGAAAAATAGTTGATGGGGGCTGGAAATTTTGTTTGCCATTTGCTGCAAGTGTTGAACTTTAGATTCCTTGGGAGAATTGAATGTTGGTTATATATATATAGTACTCGTAATATGTTCTTCTATTCTTTTGTGGAATCAACAGAATAAGATCTCTGGAAGCTTAATTGAAAATCTTGACATGGATTCGGCAGCCTGGCCTTAGAAAAGGTATTGTAGAATTAGATGCTAAAAAGCTTCACTGTTGATGCACACTGAGTTCTCTGTTACTGTGAGGGAAATTATTTGGTCTTTTAATTAGCTAGTTGGCTTATTCACAATGCAAATGCTTAATTTTGAGAATGTTTTCAATTTGATGATTGTGGGCTCAGCCTCGTTTGCGTGTGCCCAAAATAATTCAGATTGACTCCGAAAGTCACATAGACACGATCTTATACTTGTTAGTCAGGAGTTAGGCAGCATTAAGGTCAAGATGAGCCCAAGCTTTGTATAACTGTATCGCATGTTTATTGCCCTGGAAAGTGTCCATTTATCTGATATAGTTTTCATTCAGAGCTTTGGATTTGGATAATAAGAGAAGACAATGAATACAGGGATGATGATTTCAGAGTAGGAAATCAGATATCAAGTGAATATGGCATCTCCTGAAAATGCTTGTTTGTATTTCTTGGCAGGTCCTGGTGCAAAACGAATCTAGTTGAGGTTATCAGAATTCATTAGTGGTTCATGTTGCTATTAGCAATGACATAACATTGATAATGATGCCAAATGGATAGGGATTGGTAGTTGCAGAAGAAAGGGCGGGTGAGCCTTATTATGTACTGCTTATAAATCATAAAACCTGAACTGTGATAACAAAACTGATCTTGGAACACCAAGGTGCGATTAATCCTTCACCGATCAATTCCTCTTGTCTATAAATTGTGACAATCAATTTGAATGGAAGTAAATCAAAGTGAAGTATTGGATATCACTTGAGACATTGTACACGGCTGTTGGTTTGGTTGCATGTTCTTTTGAATATTGAGTTCCATGCGACTTAAGTGTGTTGATCACCTGGCAGATTCTATATAGTATAATGCATTCCATCACTTGATGCTTTTACAAGAAAAGCATTATTATTTTTAGTGATGATGAACAAATCCATTTACTTTTTTTGTTAGTAACTCCTTTACATCAATCTGCAGGCTATAATCAAAGGTGACGGATTCTCTAAAAAAGCTTCACTTTCTCAAAAGAGTCGTTCAAATTTCACATTCCCAAAATATTGCTGAAAGTATGAATTCTAAGGACAAAATATCAATAATATATATATAAGGGATAATTGTTTGTACATTCTTTTTCTAAAACATATCATCAAATGTACCTCTTCAAAAATAAATAAATAAATTAGTAAAGGGAATAAAATGATTTTAAAAAAATAGAAATTATTTGTAACATGGTTGGCACTTAGTTTAGGTATGGCACCCTTCTCACCTTCATCCAAACGCCTCCATTCCCGGTATGTTATTGTGTTTCTTGCTTTTCAGTGTATGATGTTTTTTTCAAGGCCAAGGGATTCCGACCATAGTTGGATGATATCCAACATTATAACCATTAACCTATTTTGTTTATTATAAATAAAATAAAATAATTATTTTTTTGAATCTATTATTTTCCCCTTCCAAATAGATAACTCCTAGTTTGAGTGAGTACACTCAGCAACGTTGAGGTGGTAGTGGCCAGTTGCCTGAAAATTAAAATTTATACACTTATAATCTGACCAGATGGCAAATGTTTTTGAGAGTGTAGTTTAAAAATTAGAGTAGAGACACATCTAATTTAAACAGGTAACCTAAAAATTAGAATGGATATACTTATAATAGAAGTAGGTAAAGTATGATTCAAACCAAGTGAAAATTATATATAATTTGAGTAGATAGTAAACCTCTAAGCACGCATGAACTCATTGCTTCCTCTTAATTAACTTATGTAAGAAAAATTAGTATTGTTAATAAAATTCTATAACAAATATAAGATAGTAAGAAGTAGAGGAAATATTTGAATATAAGAAGAAAAAAATAATAAAAGGCTCATGCCTAAAAAAATATTTAAAAAATGGGAGAAAATAAAAGAAGAAGATAAACCGGGACACTTTTGTTTTTATAAAAATTAAAAATTTGATTTGATATCTCCAAAGATCACATAAAAATTATAAGTAAAAATAGGGACCACCGGTCATTGCATGTTAAAGATATCTTTAAATTAATTTACAATTTTCTAATATCACACTAGGCCAATTTTACCATTTAATAAAAAGTCAAGTGATTTTCTCCGAATTGGATGTGAGTTATATGCAAATCAACATCTTTCTATTTTCACTAATAAATTTTATGATTTTAATGGGGACACGTTTCAGCTTTTTCTTTTTTCATTTTTTGTTTTCCTCTCCGTTTCTCCTCTTTTTTATCTTCAGCAGCCTTCAATCATGGAGGTCCATATCTTGCTTATAATTTTTTAATTCATTTATTTATTTGAGTGAAAGGGAATCACAATTCTAAGTCAGTCAAAAAATTAAATTTGCAAGAGTGAAAGGTCTTCTTTTTTTCCTTGTTATTGTTAATTATTGATTAGTGTGTTTGGTACCCATATCATGCATGTAATACCCTGAACTTTTGAGTACATGTTGGAAAATATATTCAAGATAGTTTTGTTGAGAAACCCAAGTGGAAAGCTCAAGAACCTCAGTGTTAAAGTTTATAGAATATTTTAGATTCACAAGTAATAAAAAGGTTTGATCTGAAGTGTTTCCAGAGACCAAAGACTGGAAGGTAAGTTTGCAGGGACTTTTTAGAAATACTATTTTATAACACAGGAACCATTGGAGACTTGGAGAGTTTACAGGGACCTTTTGTAAAACTCTTTCATGATGGGGATTGAAAGTGAATTTTGGTAGAAATCAAATTAGAGATAAAAGTTTGGAAATGGCTGGCTTTTAAGATGGGCGATCTTCTTCAATTACTTGGTGAGAATCTTCTTGGTTGAAATAATGCATGATGTTTGGTTAAAATACTTGAGCAACCATGCTAAAATTTTTTAACATATTTTTGTGAGATTTGGGTTTAGATTTGAGTGGTAAAAGCATGGTTTATTGTTGTAGTTGATGGATGCTTCAAATTGTTTTTGAAAAACCCTTGTATTTATGATGGATATTGCTAGGAATGGTGGAGAAATTCTTTGTTTTACTGTAGATTAATTGTAGTAACCGGAAGTAGGGTTTGTTTTGATTAATTAAGTTGATGATGATTAAGATGACGATGATAATGGGTGGGGATTTAGTGGTTGAACTTAGTCAAATTGGTTGAGTTGGGCTTGATCAAATCAAGTGAAGTGGGCTTGATTTGAATTAGTCAAGATCATTCAATTAGATTGGAGTTGGGTTTGGTTAGCCAAGTTGAAGTAGGTTGGTTTCATTTGGGTTTGAATGAGAGTAAAGAATTGGTTTGGTGCTACCAACTGATGATTGATTTGATTTGGAATCAATGTGTAATTGAGTTGGGCTGAATTTAGATTAAGTTGGTTGAGTTTGATTTGGGCTTGGTTCAGATGTTGGCCCAATGATTTTGGGGTGAACCAATTCAAGGAGAATTGGGTTCAGTTGAACCAAGCTGGTTCAAGAGATTTTGGATAAGAATTGAAATTGGTTCAATGCTGGTTGATTAAATTGAAATTAGTTCAGTGAAATTAAGGTTGGTTCAGGTTGGTTCAAGAGGGTTTAGCCTAAATTGAGTTGGTTTAAGTGCAATTAGAGACCAGTTGAATTATGCAAGATCAGGTTTTAATTAGTTGGAGTGAGTGGGCCAAATTAGAGAGTTAGCTATTGGTTTCTTGTTTTTTTCTTTTGGGTTCAATTTCGTCATTAGCTTGCATTTTATTTATTTTATTCCGTTATCTTGTTAGGTGGGGTTTATGCTTGGGAGAGAGTTTTAGGTTTAGCGAGAAATCCAAGGGAGACCAGTTGAGTTGGTAGTGGCTATTATTTTGTTTAATTGGTTAATTGTTACTATTTTGAAATAATTATTTAATAGCTGGTATTTTGGAAATAATTGTTTAATTATTTCATTTTATTATGTTTAATTATGTATAATGTTAAAGGTTACTTATATTTATTTGCTATTGTTGTGCCATGACAATCGTAGTGATATATCTGGTTTTGTATAATTATACATAGTTTCAACTGTGGAAAATATGTGTATATATGTTTTAATTATCCATTTAAGGTATTTATTTTAATGGTTATGTGTACCTTGACTTTGACATGATTTGTGAAACTATGTGTGCATATTAAAATGTTTTACCGTCAATGCTTATGGAATTGGTTTTCATTCCTAGTATAGGAATGACGTCCTGAATCTGGACTTTATAGATATTATGCATGTATTGTATTATGGAGCTTTTACAGATTTTGATGGTGACTACGGACTTTAGTCCAACACTGCAGTGGGGGTCCCATTATCCAGCCTGATGGGAGGCGGCGTGGTTAACCCTGAGTTTACCCTTGTTCAAGAGGTGCGCAGAGCCATTGACAGGGCTTAGTTCTGTTGAGAAACCCGGGGTTATCACACAGGGATCTCAATACCCAACGTCAAGGTTATGAAGACCTTGATGACTCTCAACCTAGTTGCTGCGGCGGCTAAGCCGAGCGGTGTTTTTAGGTCAATAATTTGATATCGGTTTTATAGTTCAGTCGTGCAAAACATGTTATTTTAGATTGTGATAAGAGGCGAAACCTAGTTATCTCTCTCATAAGAGCAGTCTCTCACAAAAATTTATATTTCCTTAGAAATTTGATTTAATGATGCTTCGTGATGAGTTTATGTTTTAAAAGCTCTTAAAACTTGTATTTTACCAAATTTTGGTATTTGTGAAAGTTAGGAAGTTATTTGAGAAATTGATTTGTATATATATTACATCTTATATTTAATCATTTGATATTATTGAGCCACTATCAACCAACTGAAATGTGTTACAGTTGCAGTTGCAGGCCCCTATTAAATCGCCTGTGCAAGTATAGAGCTAGTTGGGGTTGAGTCTAAGATTGCAGTGGGTCCCTTTTTTTTTTTTTTCTATTTGTTAATGTCGTGATCTTGTAGCGATTGTACCCGCAAATTGAAGTAATTATGCTTGTTATATTCGTGTATTTGAACCTATAGTTTGTTTAAAAGTTATTAATTGTGTTCTGTAAGTCTGATTTGGTTTTTTCAGGAGTGTCAGTTTTCCAATTAAAAAAAGTTTTAACTGATGGGTGCCACATTTAACTCGGTAGAAGGGATGAGTGTGACAATGCATGATCTTATAATAATTCCCCTTTTATTCCATTTTAACTTCACTGAATTTATTATTTATTTCATCTTTTTGTATAAGTCATAATTAGGAAATAAGGAGTAGATAGCCTAGTGGAAGTCATCATGAGTGATGGGTGAATGGTACGAGATCAAATCCCTTGTGATACAGTATTGTATAGTCTGTGTAAATATACTATAAAAATAATGTATTATTACTGTTCATCAAGTCCCCTATGAGAGGAGCCGTATTCTCCACCTCTCTAAGGTTGCAAGATAAGGGGGATTTATCATTGTAGAGTTGTAATCATTACTATGAATCTTGGGTGCATGTGGCATGCCCTAATTGCCCTGCGTGTTAGCCCGCCCCATATGGTAAATCTTTAAAGGATCATTAAGTCACCGTAATTAATATACCAGTGTATCTACATGTCCCTTTGAAACCCCCTTATGGGACAACGCTTGTCACCTTCCGTAAATATTTAAAAAAAAAAAAAAAATACTTGCTAACAAGTGAGAGATGCTTTCTTGGAAATAAAAAAGAAATAGGGTAAAAGGCAATACTCATTCTTATCCTTCTATTTGTTTTTTCTCTGTTTTCTTCATTTATTGTTTACCGAGCAAAAGGTTTTTATGTTTTTCTTATATCCTATATATTATGATTTTAAATTATTTAATTAAACCTTGTTGCATTATCTAACTCTTAATCAATGCATAATTTTCTTCTTCTTCTTCTCTTAATTTTTAAAATTTAGCCTCATATATATATATATATATATATATATATATATATATATATATATATATATATATATTATAACCAACAGATCACAAGCATAGGAACAAAAAAATCCAATAATTTTTTTATGCCAAATATATATAAAATAAACGCCTCCCATTTAACAAACAAACACGTATACTTTCACTTTAGGGTGCGTTTGGATAGTGGGATATTATATTCTCATGGATGGGGATATCCATGGATAAAGTATCCATGGATGGGAATATCCATATTTAAGTGTTTGGTTGGATGGATTTAATAATAGGGATAAAAATTGTTTGGTGTTTGGTTGGAAAAATAAGGATATGTAAAGTTTTGGATATCCATTTTTTAATGTTTGGATGAATGGATATGGGAGTGGTATGATAACCCTATCCATGAGGAGGTGAAGTTACCCATTTTATTTAATTAATTAATTTTTAAAAATATTTTTAAATTGTTTAATTAAATTCAATTATTAGTGAATGATTAGAGAAATTTATTTTTTAAATATTTTATGTAAGTATTTGATTTAAATAGCGGATATTAATAGATTAAAATTTTATTTATTTAGCTTGAAAAATTTGTAATGGACTATTAATGAATAACATATCAATTTGTTATTTAACTTGATTTTTCGAATTGAATTTAATTCAAAAAAACAAGTTAAATAAACATTTAAACAGTATTAATTGATAATCAATTAAATCATAATGTAAAAAAAACAAAAAATTAACTTAATTCTTGTAGCTAATGACAAAATAATTATAAGTGAAGTTAATGACAAACAATTAAATCATAATGTAAATAAAAAAAAATTAACTTAATTGTTGTAGCTAATGAGGGATGGAGAGGGATGGAGAGGGATGGGTGAGAGAGATGGGTGAGAGGGATGAGTGGCATCCCACCAATTTGGAGGGATGCCACTCATCCATTTTTCATGGATGGGGGCCATCCCCATCCAGGCCCATCCAGGAAACCAAACAACTAGATGGGCCTGTAGCACTGGATATCCCATCCCCATCCCTGGATATCCAGGCTACCAAACGCACCCTTATATGTAAGGGATTTAGCATTAATAGGCCAAAAGACTATTTATTCCATTGCTTAACTCATAAAGACTTAAATGAGAGGAATCACAAATTAAAAAAAAAAAAAAATCTAAATTTCCTATATTTTCGACTTAAATGAGGGGGAATCACAAATCAAGAAAATCTAAACTTCTTATCTTTTGATATTAATTTAATGATGACTTTGAAGTTGACTAGTATTTACAACATCAAATTGAAATCCACGCAATATGCGTGCAATTGTTTGATCAACTCAAAGAGGAAGAAGACAACTCAAAGTCTAACTAAATTGAAGTCTAATATATGAAATTTTTTTAATTAATTTTATGTGTTCAATTAAAGACCACTGAAATAATTTATTCTCTTCAAATTAGTATTCAAAAAATCTCACCAACTAGATATGTTCATGCATGGTCCTCTCCCTCAATTTCCTTGTTATTTGTCACATGGAACTTGTGTACATTGCATCTGGTTTGGTCATTGAATGCTTATGTCATTATTCAAAAGATTCATGAAATTCAAGTTAAAAAAAAAATATGAATTTTCCAAGAATTAATTAATTATCTGCAAGAAAATGAATGAATGCATTTAATTATATAAAAATAGATATTATAAAAAGTTGTGGATCAGGACCTTTTAATGGATAGAAAATGGAAGTTCTTTATATGGAGGTGTGTAAGAAAAAATGTGGAAATTTGGTGGAAGCGTACACATTCAAAACCCTAGCTAGACTTCATGGAACTTCAAATGGAGTAGTGGGTCAGGGCAATGGTTGGAATATTGGATAAGAGACTGTCAACAATAATTTGATCTTTTAATTAATTAAGGACCATGCATATATGATCACACTTGAAGAATTTTCCTTAGTGCAGTGTTGTGGTCCTAATTCCTTGAACTTTTTCTACACCTTCCATTCTTTCTATCTCTCTCTATATATTGCCTTGCATTGGTCTTTCTTTATTTAAGTACATCTTCTTAATTAGAAAAACTTATTGTTTCATCTCTTTCTCTCTCTCTCTCCCTCTTTTGTGTTTGTGTTTGTGTTTCTCTCTTTACATGCAAAATATGATGCAGTCTCAAAGGTAAGATAATTTTTCGTTTGTTATTAATTAAGGATGTGTTTTTGTTAATCTTTATTTATTTAGGTATATGATGTCCTCTTCAACTCATTCAGATAACTTTCTTTTGTAGTTCAATGGCTTGGAAAGGCTTCCATGCATCCATTGCTGCACCTCAACATCAAAATATTGGTAATATAATTTGTGATATTAATTATATATACATATATTGATATATATATATATGTGTGTGTGTGTGTGTGTGTGTGTGTGTGTGTGAGGATAAGGTTAAATTTTAATATATGTTGTTTTGTATCTTACTAGTTCGGTTTGTTATTGGAATTAAACAGCAAAGCATACCAAAGTTGAGCGCAATGGGAACATGGAAATGTTGAGAAATGGATATTTATTTACAGAGGTATTTATTATTATTATTATTATTATTATTATTATTATCTGGCTGTTATTATATAGTGAATGAAGATAAGAATTTTTATAATTTAATTTGTATTAGATTTTCAAAAAACAAATGGAGCATATGGAGAAGTACCCTGATGCAAAGATCATAAGCCTTGGAATTGGTGATACAACTCTCCCTATGCCAAGGCTTGTAACTACAGCCATGCAAGAGGTGACTCAAATACAAAATTGCTATAAACTATTATTATTATAGTTGTAGTTGTTGTTATTGTTATTATATTTTCACCTTCATTTTTACTTTTTTAGGATTAGGATTTATAAATATGAGATTTTAAAAAAAAAAAAGAAATACTAAGTTCAAAGTTACAAACAAAATATTGAGCCAAAATTAAACTAGAAATTTGCCATTAGGAATTTAGAGTGAATTGAGATCAAGCTGGTTTAATTAAGATGTATTACCTCTAATTCAATCATTTAAAAATTAAAAATTAAAAAAAACGCAATTGTCAATTTTGTGGAATAAAATTTTAATTTCTTTATCTTTACAGTATTCCAATGCACTCTCCACCATTGAAGGATATAGAGGTTATGGACTGGAGCAAGGAAACATGGTAACAATTTTTACTTTTTACTAATAAACTTTATTGTTTTTAACTTATATAATATGTGCCAAATATGTTAAGATTAATGTTTGGTTGTCATCACTTGTATCACTTCTTACTTGTCATAGCCGCTACGAAAGGCGATTGCAAGAAATATCTATAAAAATATGGGATTTAATGAATCTGAAGTTTTCATTTCTGATGGCGCACAAGGTGATATCGCTCGCATTCAGGTTGATTATTTACTAATTTTTGTATAAAAAATTATTTAAAAATAATTAAATTATAAATTTTTATCAAAAAAATATGAATTGAAAACTAATATATTTACATGATTATTGCAGTTAATGTTCGGATCCAATATCTCCATAGCAGTGCAAGACCCTACCTTTCCGGTGAATTATCAATATTAAGATATACTTTTATTTTGCAATATTAATTTTCAAAATAGTGAAATTTACGTATTCTCTTAATAAATATATTGATGAATTTATAAAGTTTAATGAGTAGATGCAATTTTTTTTTTTAAACTGATAAGATAACGCAAGCCTTTTTGGATTAAGTTAATGAAGAATTTCATGAACATTACATAAGATATGAAGAAGAAGAAGAATTAGGCCAATTCATCATTCAAGTGTTAAAGCAATTGATCTTTTGACCTTGAATTTTGAAGACAAGACCATGTCTTAATTTATTGACCAATAAATAAATAATTAAATAAATATATAACAAAAAAAGAAAATTGATGTTCTAGGGCATATAAGGAAAAATACAAGACAAGTAGACAACGAACATGGATTGTGAACAAAAAAGATCTTGTCCCTTTCTACTTGTATTTGTTGCTTCTCTTTCTCTCACACACCGAGAATTATACATCTTATCTATATTTTATTGTTTGGAATATTTTTTTTTCTATTTTAATTATTTATTCAATATTTATGATGTAAATATTATATATTGTTTGAAAATATAAACCAAGTAACATGTTTTTTTTAATAAAAAACTAAGTAATATGTGGTAATAGATTATTGGTAAGTGTAGGTTATTCGCATCATTGTCGAAAAAATATGTTTAAATCTTAACTCATATAAGTAAGGGATGCATATATCTATATTTCTAACGTGATTTGTATATTTTGTTAAAAAAATATATATGTAAATAGGTTTGAAGATTATAAATCTTGAGGTTTTAACGAAACAAATTTTTTTATTTTATAATTGAATATAGTAGGATAAAAAATATTTTAATTTGAAATGCAACTCACCAATGAAAATAAAGCCATATAGTCGTTGATAGTGGACATATAGCGGTTTCATTTTCAAATGATATTGAAACCTTATAAAAACAAATTGATGTATTTATTAAAATGTCAATAAAAAGATAAAATTTGCTTCCTTTTCACTGTGGCGTGGCGGCTAGGCAATAACAAACATGATTGGACTGGTTGGTCAAAACACACGTGGGCTTAGTTTGTCATGATGAATCTAGTCAAACATTTGTCAAAACTAATGATGCCATTTCTCTAAATCAAAAATCAAAATCTTAATAATATTCATAAATTAAGGGCATTCATGTAGACAATAAGATGATAAATATAAAACAAATATCAAATTAGAATAACAATAAGTCTCTACCGTCACTATATTTATGCATGGTTAATTTCTTAAATGTATTGGACCTATGATTGAATATATATATATATTAGAAATATGAACAAGTTGATGTAGGATTGGAACACTCAAATTTTTAATCAGGAAGAGGACGAAAGACTAATTACCCTAGATATTAAACAAAGGGCTCCTACCGACTGAGTCAAAATATTACATCATCATTATCATCATAGTATAAAAATAATGGAGTTACCCTAACACCCTCAAATAACTACATGTTTAACTTTATATATATTCCTCTGTTGTCTTGCAATAAAAATATGTATAGTGACTGGCATGGGAGAGACGATGCATGCATGCATGGCATGGCAGAGCATATATATATATATATGGTGCTAATGAATAGTATATATAAAAATGAATGCATGGGAAAATGCAGGCATATGTGGACACAAGCATGATAATGGGGCAAACAAGAAAGCAAGCAGTAGAGTACATGAGATGCAATCCGGAGAAGAGCTTCTTCCCGGAGCTCTCTGGAGTTCCGAGGACTGACGTCATCTTCTTCTGCTCCCCAAACAACCCAACTGGACACGCAGCCTCTCGTCGTCAGCTTGAAGACCTCGTCTCCTTCGCCACCAACAATGGTTCCATCATCGTCTATGACGCCGCCTACTCCTTCTTCATCTCCGATGACAGCCCCAAGTCCATCTTTGAGATCCCTGGCTCAAAACAGGTCTTCACTTCTCATCTTTTGCAACATCACACACACACACACCATTTCATTGTTTTATTTGTAAAGAGAAAAACAGTGAAATGGTATTTTATCGATTGTTTTATTTGTAATATTACAAGAGTATATATCTAGTTATACATGAACACTTGCTTTAAAAACTATAATTAAAGATAATATTTGTAAAGCAACTATATGTCCTTAAAATACAGGATTAAAATTAAAAAAAAAAACCTTTAATAATATTCTATGATATCAATTATATATCTTGACAACTATGTACAGCCCAATGATTGCCATAAAGCAATGGGTGTGGGACAAGGTTGAAATTCTTCTACAAAAACGTACTATATATATATATATATATATATATATATATATATATATATAGTCTTCATTGACTATTCTAAAACTCAGTTAATGTTTAAATAGGTTCTGGGTAGGTTTCTGTGTGAGAATTTATTAGCTTGGTACATACACACAAATTTTCTAAGTTTAAATATGATAGATTTTTAATTCTTTATGTTCTGTTTGGCTGAGTTAATAAATTCTTAAAAAGTCAATAAATTACCGTAACTAGTGCACGTTCATATTTATTTATTGATTGACAAACGCTTGTTTTGGAGTGGCTTGCAGCCTATTGTCCAAATGCATATATATATATATATGACTAAATCTCTTAAAAATAGGTACAAACCATCCAACAATATTCTATGATATCATTAAATATTTATATATAGTAATAAAGTCGTAAATTGGTATTTTTTAGGTAGCAATTGAGATATCATCATTCTCAAAATTCGCTGGGTTCACCGGAGTCCGGCTCGGTTGGACCGTCATCCCAAAAGAACTCCGGTACTCAAATGGCTACCAAGTTATCAAAGACTTTAACCGCATCATGTGCACTTGCTTCAATGGTGCATCAAGCATTGCTCAAGCAGGAGGACTAGCCTGTCTTACTGCTGAAGGTCTTCAGGTATCCATATCCTTGTTGGAATTAATCTTTTGTATATATATATATATATATATATATATATATATATATAATTTCAGAGGTTTTATTGATCAATGTATTATTATATAATATTAATTTTTAGGGTATAAGAGGAGTGATGGATGTGTACAAGGAGAATGCAAGGTCACTAGTGGAGACTTTTAGTTTAATTGGTTTGAAGGTTTATGGAGGAGTGAACTCACCATATGCATGGGTGCATTTCCCTGGATGTAAATCATGGGATGTATTCAATGAAATCCTTGAGAAAACACATGTGCTCACTGTCCCTGGTTGTGAATTTGGTCCAAGTGGTGAAGGCTTCATTAGAGTTAGCTCATTTGGGAAGAGGGACCAAATTCAAGAAGCATGCAAAAGACTCAAGCGCTTGTTTGCATGAACTATATCCCTCTTTCCTTTTATTTCATTTTATTATTTCCTTTTCAGATCTCATTTTAGTTGAATATGTTGAAATGGGATTTTATGTCTTTGGACACAAAAATAAATAAATTGACTCATGTGATATTGATTGTTTGACTTGTTGCATGTATTTAATGTGTTTTTTTTTTTATATTATTTTTTCTAAGGTGGACAATTCACCACAAGTTTTGCTTAGATTTTCAAGATCAAGAGGAGCCTAGATTTTCTCTCCTCTAGGGTTTCGGAGCAGGACGCCCAGCCCTTGCTACCATCACGTCCTGGTGAGATCTAACTGTTGATTTTTGTTGCTCTCCCGATTTTGGACCTCTTGGTCCTAGGGAGTTCTATGTGTTCTTCTGTGTTGTTTGTTGTCTCCCGCTCTCTCCTATTGTAGTGTTGTTCCCCACTGCTTGTGGTGGTTTTGGAGCTTCGGCTCTGAATCTGTATTCCTGGTGATTTCTTTTTAGTTTCAATGTATGTGGGTTTATCCACTTTAAAAAAAAAAAAAAATTCACCATCTCAATTACTGTTGTCGTATGGGGTCTCTCAACCTCTAACTTAGCAATGGAATGTGTTTAGTACCCTTTGAAATAATTTTTTTGTAATTTATATCTACTATTGATCATTGTAGTTTCTAAATTTAGTTTTTATTTAATGAATGTTAGTTTATGCATGATTGTTTATATATATATATATATATATATATATATATATATATATATATATATATATACTACGATGTAAGTTAATAAATGATGATCTTGGTGTTCTTCTTTAGAAATTAACAAATATATAAATATCTTGGTGTTCTTCTTTAGAAATTAACAAATATATATTTATATATTGAAATACAAATTTATTTATCTTTTCCCAAAAAATAACTATGTTAGATGGGTTGTGGCTCTAAAGTTATAAGCTAAGGGTGATATTTTAAAACCTGATTTGCTAGTTTTTGTGAAAATAAAAATTAGAATATCACTTTATATTTTTTTAATTATGAGAATAATTTTTTTTTTATTTTTTAAATCAATGTTACAGTTGAACTTTTAGCATATTGAAGAACTCTCACATAAAATTTTGAACTTATAAAGAAAATTATCTACGTCAAAATTTTGTGGTGAGACTTAACATACCTTATTAAAGTACTTTTATAAATTTCAACATATTTTTGGTAGTATCATCTAGTTTTTCTATCATGATAATATCTCAACTATTTTTTCAATTGAATTTCGATAACATTGACATGTATTAATCTGCCACATCAAATTCTAGAAGGAAGCAAACATTGTAATGAGGGTTACAAACAAGTAGGGCTTGATCAAGCTACATTCAGCTTCAACTACTTTTCCTAATTCTAAGTTTAAAAACTTGAGTTTCATTTAGCATAGAATATAAAATATAGTTTAAAATAGGAATCAATCTTGAGCTTAATTCACAAGATAAAAATGCACTTCTTATTAATTGTGTTTTATAATAATCAGTACCGAATTTATTTGACATAATTATGTTTGTAAATCTCTCAATTTATTAGGTTTCAACCATATTATAATAGCATGGTTTCATTTAGCATAGAGTATAAATATAATTTGAAATAGGAAATCAGTCTTGAGCTTAATTCACATAATAAAAAATTCTTATTAATTATGTTTTATAATAATCAGTACCGAATTTATTTGAAGTAATTATGTTTGTAAATCTTTCTATTTATTAGGTTTCAACGATATTATAATAGTGGGATTCGACCGACTACATTTATTTTATTCAAATTTGATCTAGCCGACTTTTGCTTGAGCTCCACTCGAAATTAATAATATTTGAGTTCAGATGATCACTTCAACTTTGGCTTAATTATTCAAAATTTTGAGCACCACTCAACTTGTGTTTTCTTAGGTGTAGATGAAGTGGATGAATTGATGATAATTTAGTATGCTTAACTACAGATGAAGTTGATGAAGTGATAGGCAATTAAACTAAATTTTAGTAGTCCAGTTTCAGTGGAAGTCAGATTGGAACTCACTTGTGACTTGTATAACAATGAATTGTTTCTGAGATGATAAGCTCTGAAAAGCAATATGAAATCCGAGCTTCAAGTGAAGTGGCCATTCAATCAGTAAGCACTACTTTGGCACAAATTCAAGTCCAAGAAAACGATATTGAATTGTAAATTAATCCTAACTTAATTTTTGGTGAAAAGGAAGTTAATGCTTAATTTAATTGAATGATGTCCAGCTTCCATTTGATTTAATATATATATACATGAAGTTCAAGCACAATACTTGGAGTTGTGGTTTCAATGCGAAGTCCAATTGAAAGGATACCATTAGTTTACAGTCATGTGGAGCGTGGCCACTGTGTGTTTGTATATATATATTTGATTACTTTTAAATAAAAAAACTATTTTTTGGTTTTTGAATTAGATATTTTTTTTTTCTTAACAAGTTGATATGGACGCATATTGTAATAACTGCCGTTGTTTAAAGGGACAAAATAAACATATTTGCAAAATAAATATAAATTTTAAACCAAAGCAAAAGAAGGAATGAGTGGCCATATATATTATCAAGGGAAAAGGAGGACAAACTCATAATCATACTTTGGAGACTCAACTTTTTTCAAGAGTGATGATACAAGAATTAGATTTGTAATTTTTTTTATAGCTTTTTATATGAATCTACATATTCATTGTGTTTTGATTTAAAAAAGAAAAAAGAAAAAAGAAAAAAAACATACTACCGTTAATTTGGGACTGATAGTGACAGAGCTTCAAAAAGGTTAAATGCGGAATCTTTAAAATCTAATTTCAGTAATAAAATGAGTAGAAATAAAAGAATAATAAGGATGGATAATATTGAGATTATTAGAATTAGAAATTCCTATTACTTGATCTCTATAATCTGAGATGACTAAGAATTCATTGAAGATGCCATAAATAAGATTAAGGAAGGTTGGGTTATGAAGTTTTATGTGATTTTAAAAGTTTTATAAAACTGTTAATGTATGCATACTATATATACATTTTTTAAAATAATTTCCCATTTTATACACTGCACACACAGACTCTACAAATTTCATAACGAGTAATCTGTGGCCAAATATAACTTATATTCTTACCCTTTTCTATATATATATATATAAACATATAGAATATCCAAATCCTCCACATTCTCTTCTCTTCTAATCTGTTTATTGAGATCTTTTCCCAATTCACAAAGAGTTCATACATCAGTAAGAATTTGTTACCAAGTAGTGCTTGATTTCTAGGTCTAATTTGATAAAGTCCAAGTGTAACATGACAAATGAAATTAATTTATACAGTAATAAACACCACTTCAAAATATAAGCCATGAAAAGCTGAATGATAAGCTCATTCACAAATCACATTTAAAATCAAACCTTCTAAAAATCCCAAACAATTCTTATTGGAAAGCAAAGCAATAGTCACATCTTCATCAACTTCTCAACACTTTGTACCAATCAAAACAAGCAGAGAAGTGCAAGATAAGTTAATCCTACTTTTGTGGTCCTCTAACCCAATAACATTTACTAATCTATTATTAACCCAAAATAATGGCATTTAATAATAATTAAACCTTATCATCCCAGTCTATGGTCTGCCCACAGATGGATATATTGTTGGCTAATATTAATATAGAGTTGACTAATTTAACCCCCACTAATAAGTATTGCCCTTTGTCACCTTCCAATGAAGAGAGCTCTATAAATTCTCATTCAATCTAGTTTCAATGGCACAACAATATTTGGAAAGAAGTAGCCAAATTAAGATTGAAAGAATTAAGAGAAAGATAGAGAGAGATGATATCCACAGGGGCCATGTATGCTCATGGTTATGTTCAACAAGAGAGATTGAAGAAAGAGAACATGAAGAGAATGGGCATAGACAAAGAGAAAGAGGAGAAGGGTTCTAAGTCTAGAGTTCACCCAACCGGCTCTGGATCTCCGGCCAACTCCTCCGCCGGAGACCGGCAAGGTGGAAATCAGGATGAGAAGGCTTAGTATATTATTATTATCTTGTTCAATGTTGATGATATGTGTATTGTGTTGTGTTGTGTTTTTTTTTAATCTTTTTATGGTTATTGTGTTTTTGCTGTCTGTCCCAGTGTCCTGTATGTGTACTTAGTTTTTAAGAAATAAATGTTTGCCAAAATATATAAGTTTTAAGTTCCGTTTGTTTGTTGATGTGATGATGTCAATATAAAAATATCTTTGGAGGTGGTTGGATCTGGAGATAAGGATGACACCAAAACAATCGGACTTTAAATCCAATATAATGAAAACTATTATTATTATTATATAAATTATATCAAGGAAATGAGTTTGTTGGTGAATTTTTAATTATTATTATATTATTATTATAAGGAACAGGACAAATTGGGCTGTAAACCCGAATCCGATAGTTTATCGGGTTTTTTTTTCTTCAGATCCAAACTGGAATTCAGGGTCTTATTGGGTTATCGGGTTATCGGGTTTGGTTGTGTCGATATTTCCACCCCTTCTTTTCTATATCTACCCTTAATTCGGTCAAACACCATTTTCCCAAAAAAAAATTCTGATAAAAAAGAGTTCTTTAGCTTCTTCTTCTTCTTCTTCTCGTCGATCTCAAACAAGCGAGCGAGCGAGAGAGAGAGAGAGGCACGGGGAGAGATGGATCCGGACGCAGTGAAATCAACCCTTTCGAATCTGGCATTCGGGAATGTGATGGCAGCAGCGGCCAGAGATTACCAAAAGGTGCGATTTGTATGCTTGTTTGATTTTATATTGATTCATTTTTGGTTAAAAAGTAGAGCTAGTTTTTTTTTTTTTTTTGAATTTTGTGGTCTATCTTTGGAGGATTTATGCTTGCTATTGCTTAAATCTATTCTGTTGCACTAGTTTTAAGCAAGATTGAAAGATCTGAATGGGATTTCAGATTCGCTTG
Source organism: Dioscorea alata (assembly GCA_020875875.1). Classification (NCBI taxonomy): domain Eukaryota; kingdom Viridiplantae; phylum Streptophyta; class Magnoliopsida; order Dioscoreales; family Dioscoreaceae; genus Dioscorea; species Dioscorea alata. The sequence continues at coordinate 23,056,660 of CM037015.1, read as the reverse complement.
AGTTATTAATCTTTGATGATGAACTAGATCTAAATTTGTGGTAAATTAAAACAAAATATTTTCTAGTTTGCCGCTTTTGATTATCAATGTTGTTTGTTTGCTTACTAATTTGATGCCTTTGAGAATTCAGATTATGGAAATAATCTTAAAACCAAAAAATTGTGGTTTTCTGGATGTATGATTGCTCAAGTGATTCAAATTTCTTGTTTGAAATCACAGATTTTTAATTTCTTTATTCTGAAGCGATGGTATCCAAAAAACTATGGAATTTATATTATCCATGGAGTTGTGCTAGAATGTGCTCTGATGTTACTCATATTATACCATCAACATTGTTGAATGCGTTGTGCCTGCTAGTTAACTTTTGCTTACAGTGATCATCTTCATACATATGATGCTACTCCGTGCCCGTAGCCTGATTTATTTGCTACCTCGTTGTTGAACTTCACTGAATTGCAGATGAAATGCAGAATTTCTAAATATTTTTTATAGGCAAGTAAAGCAAGGATGATATTACTTCACATTTTCTATGGGCACAGATTATTGCTAGGTGTTAGTTTAGAGTAGAATTTTTGCTTGTATGCATGATTAGTTATGAACTGAATTTATTTTGCTGATCTTATGCATTAAATGGGAATCTTGGGATTACTAAGTACCAATGTTTCCTACAAGAAAAGGATGCGGCTAGATAGTTTTCACTCACATCATTCAAATTCTCAAATTGTGGCATCTGTAGGAAATGTTAGCTAAAAACAAGGCGCATGATGCAACAGCTGCCAATGAAGAGGTTGATCTTGATGAATTGATGGATGTGAGTTGAATTCTGTTTTATTTGCAAGGGAAAACATCCAAATTTCATTTACATAGTGACTTTCAAAGTTCTCTGGACTGACCATTGTTCTTCAGGATCCTGAGCTTGAAAAGTTGCATGCTGAGAGGATAGCTGCTCTAAAGGTAATTTCTTTGGCCATAAATTACAAAAATTTGCTTTGTTGAATGTGCATATAGGATTATGGAATTGATTTGTGTTTTGCTAACTGTTTATTTCAACAGAAAGAAGCAGAGAAGCGGCAGGTCTTGAAAAGGCAAGGACATGGAGAATACAGAGAGATATCTGAAGGGGATTTTCTTGGAGAGGTCACTGGAAGTGAAAGAGTAATCTGCCATTTCTACCACCGGGAGTTCTATCGATGCAAGTAATAAATCTTTCCTTGGATCTTTATGTTTAGATCATAGAGGAAGACTCACAAAAGTTTTATAACCACATACAGGATTATGGACAAGCATTTGAAGGCCCTTGCACCATTGCACATTGATACCAAGTTTATCAAGCTGGATGCAGAAGTTAGTTTGCTTGAACTTTGACCTATACACTGGAGAAGCAAAACAAATTTCTAATCCATTTCTTTTACTGGGCACAGAATGCTCCCTTCTTTGTGGCAAAGCTAGCAGTCAAAACCCTGCCCTGTGTGATACTGTTCAGGTAGGTTCATCGAACTTTCTGATCTTCAGTGCCTTCACATTTATAAGGGTTTGATACCCCAAAATGCAAATGTGTATAGTTTCTCAAATGTGAGATAGACGAAAAGTGGCTTACTTGCGCTATACACTGCAATGGTATTCTAGTAATCTGCCCTTGATTGCGGATAGAGCTGCCATCTTTCCTGCTTCGTAGATAGCTTCTTAGGTACTTACAATTATACAGGGAAAGATATTTCTCTTGTTGAAGGTGACTTGCTATGATCTGGAATAAATATAATGCTTGTGTTAGATGCAAAAGAAAACACATGTTGGCCAGATTCGGTTCAACTTTGAAGTTTAATCTGCTAGGTGGAAAGTCAAGTTTCATTATTAACAAATTATTCAAGATGTCTTTGATAACATGTTAGACGCAAATCAATCACCAGTTAGCTCTACTCAATTCTATATTAATGCTTAAGATAACAAGATAGATGCTTGTAATTTATATCTGCAAGTACCAAAATTAACTGATGGAAGACCATCATAATCTTTGATAGTTAGCATGGATGAAAGTAGTGTTCATAGAGAACTTTGATCTCTTCTTTATTAGTCTGTTCAATAATTGTAGTTTGCATTGGACCTATATGGGCCTGAACAAGCCATCAGTTAATTTTAACTGATGTACTTCTTTCTTGTTGCCTTATGAATGATAGATGATGTTTGCATCTCATCGACTTCAATTTTATTATTAACAATGGTAAATGATGCACTCTCACTGAACACAAACATTAATTCTTCCAGGAATGGCATTGCCTCCGATAGAATAGTCGGTTTTCAAGATCTTGGCAGTAAGGATGATTTCACCACCAGAGCATTGGAAAACCTTCTCAAGAGGAAAGGTATGCATTTCACCTCACGGGGGTCTGTTATTGATATATCTTGTTGAGTGCCGAAACTTCTCATTTCAGGCATCATCGACGAAAGGAAAAACAATGATACTGACGAAGATGCCGACGATGATACAGAACAAGGCAGAAGTAGGAATGTCAGATCATCTGCATTGCAGGATTCTGATTCAGACTGATGACCAAATCAAAGCAAATTTGGTACACCTTATGATCTTGTGACCATAATATCAGTCTTGAAAACATTGTCTGCATGCAGGATCATTGTCTGTGTGGTTTGAATCACTGAAATTGTCTGCATGGTTGTATACTCTTTGTGAGTGAATGGAAGAACAAGGGAGGAACCAGATAAATTATAAATTTCCAACTGAGTATGAGTTCTGACCATGTAATACTTGCCATGGTCTTTTGATGTGGTTGTAATATGTACACTTACTAATGCATGAGTTTTTGCTCATGTCTTGTAGCTTTGTTCTATTCCCAAGAATTATTATGAACCCTTCATTTGGTGGCTTGAAGAGTACCATGGTTTTTGTTCCCACTTATACCCCTGTGACAACATCATAATTGTTTGTATGCATGTCTATAGCCACATACAAAAGTGTTGTAGTTACTGACAAGCCCTCTTAAACCAAGATTTTTACATAAATGCCATTGTTGTGGTGTGTGTACAATAAGAGAGAAACACATAAGCAAAACTTCAAAGCTTAGTACGTGATCAAGCATGTAAGTATCATGTTAGCTCCCATTTTCTACATAAAATAACTCCAGGCAAGTTGCTTGCCATACCGAATGAATGCTTTGCTCATGAAAGTTGGATTAGATTGAAACTTGTTGTATTCTTTAAAAGAATAACTCATATATTTAGCTATCTCTAAAGCTTGAGAACTGATACATGAAAGTTGGATTAGATTGAAACTTGTTGTATTATTTAAAAAAAACAACTTGTATTTAGCTAGTTCTTAAGTTTTATATTTTGTAGGTCACAAAAACAAGAGTATATCATAATAATAAATGGCATTGTGATGTTGGAGAAAACTTAATGTTTGCAGTTCATGTGATAGAATGAAGAGTGCGGAATCTTGCATGTGTTCCAAAGAAAAGGAATTAGCCACTCTCGAATGGAAATTGAAAAGAAATGTAGCTCTAATTTTTTCGGAAATGGTAAGATCTTTAGTGCAAGAAGGGGTTACCGAGTCGGATTCTTTAGCGCAAGGAGTGATCTGTTCCCCTCCTTTTTTTACCAATAATACTGAGTCGGGTTTTTCTCTTACCAGTATCAAATAGAGTTTCAAAGAGCATTGAATGTTGTTACTCTATTTTATTTTAAATTTAAACTAATTGAATACAAAAACATGATTTAAAAAAAATAAATAAAGAGCTATATTTAATTCTCATCAAGTTAAAATTCTATTTTTAAAAGAAAATTCTCATTAATGATAGACACATGATGATTTAGAATTATTATGTAGAATAATTTAATAATAATATTGGGCCTATAATCTTAATAAATATAATTTGGGTATGACATAATATTTTTAGATGTTTTACAAATAATTCGGTGCTTAAGATACCATAAATAATAACATAATTTATTTACAAGAATATTGGAGATTGACAAAATGCAACTTTCTTTTTTATATTATCTCATACTACAATTTAATTAATCATTAACAAGCCACTAATCTTAATAAATATAATTTGTGCATTGACATAATATTTTCATCTGTTTATCATGGAGATTGACAAATCTAACTTTCTTTCTTACATTATCTCATATTACAATTTAATTAATCATTAACAAGCCACTAATCTTAATAAATATAATTTGTGCATTGACATAATATTTTCATCTATTTATCATAGGAGTCTGTGATTGAGATACCATCAAACATAACATTATCTACTTACATTCTTCATTCCATCTATGATTCCAAGATCATCATACAATATTCTTATATGGAGGGTTGACAATAATGTAATGTTTTTATATTATATCATTACAATTTAATTAGTGATTAATAAGTCAGCCATCTTATTAAATATAATAATTTGGGTTTCAGCTTTTTATCATATAATTCCGTGACTGAGATACATTATCTACCGACACTCTTCATCCCATTCAATCATATTAGGATCATCAAGAATGCAACTCTTCCTATATTGTGTCATATTACTATTTATATAATCATTGAGAGAAGATAGATAATATATATATATATATGGCAAAACATTCTCTATAGACGTTCAATTATCAGCCGTTAGATCGTGATTCAACGACCGACATTAATAAACAGTAGTAGTGTGTTGTAATATTCTAAACAGTAATTACTGTATTCACTATTATTTATTAATATTGTCAGTTGGATTGAGATCTAATGGCTGATAATAAACATCTATAAATTCTTTGTCTATAAACCTCTATAGATAATGAAGCAATTTGGATTTGTCCCTTGTGATGTGGAATTGATGTGGAAAAGGATAAAGTCTCTGGATATATATATTTGCACTCTAACGCATGCTGATTGATAATTGAATGTTAGTATCTCACACTTCATTAATTAACGGAATGGTATACTAACACTTGGTCTCTATTTATTTTATATATTCTCTTGGATAAGAAACTAACACTTGTCCACAAACAAATTTAGAATAAAAATCAATCATCATAGATAATGATTCATAACCATAAATAGAATTAATTTTTAAACCCTCTAAGAAGAAAAATAATAACAAGAAACTGAAAAATTGGATGTTGATTATGATGCACCTCAAACAAAAATTTCAAGGTTTTTTTAATCATCTTTATAACTTGTTTGTATGAACAATAATGTAATCTTAATGGACATAAAAAAATTGTGTGTTCTTTGTGGCCTTTTTCCATTTAATAACTTGGATCCTTACATTTCATCAAAAAAAAAAAAAAAAAAAAAAAACTTGGATCCTAACATTGAATGAGATGATTGGCTAACACAATATGAGTCTATATTTTGTTGAGGAAAGAAATAATTTTATTAAACACATATAAATGAGATAATTAATCATTCTCTCCCACTCCAAAATATTAAAACCATCATGCATGATTATTTATAGGCTTTACGATCACATTTACTCTTTGCCACTCTAAAATATTAAAACAACCATAGACTTACAATCATATACAAACATCTTTATAAGATAAAGATTTGATTTAAAAAATCATAAATGGATTTTTTTAAAATGGCAAGAAGTTTTAAATATTAAAAAAAAAAACAAAAGTACATATAATTTTAAATAATAGTAATAATTTTTTGGAATAAATAGTTTTTTAAACAAAATCAATAGTATTAAAAAGGCAAAGATAAAAAGCCATAAGCAAAGCTTTGTTTAGTGATTTTTTTGTGTCTAGTCAAGAGATGGCTAATGAAAAACAGAAGGCTCCAATTTTGATATGAATAAAACCACTCTACGGCCATTATGATAAATAGAAAAAAATAATAAAGTCTAAGTTGAAAATAATTATATTAACTGCATTATAAGTAATAATTGAGATTTTAACAAGCAAAAACCCATGGTGGTTCAAATGCAAATGATGAAAATTCTGTAGTTTATTATTTTTATTTTGTCTCTTTAATATACTTTCTCTATGTTTTTAACCACAGGTATGATATTATCTAACCTTCATAAATTCAAGGTAATTTTTTTTTTATTTTTTAAAAATAAAGAAATAATTGTTAGCTCAATTTTTGGTGCATATTCACTTAATTCATATAACCATCATCGATAATAGGAGAGTTGATTTTTCATCATTTCTCTCCGAAACTTAAAAGTCAAAAGAATCGAATCTTTTAAAAATCGATTACTCATGATTTGTCTATATAATTATAAAGAAAATATTTTTTTTATTAATAAAAAGATGACTTTTATTACTAACGTTATTAAGGGGGAATAACAGAGAAGTTATTTAGACCTTATCATCATGCATGTCATATAATGCCATGTCTTTTTCTCTAGCTAGACAAATTCTCAAGTGACCCTGTTTTTCTTCTATGTGGACCAATTTAACCTAACGTCCAAATGAAACCAATAAATATGATAGAGGTATTTAAGATGATAAGGACTACTCCTTTTTTCTTTTCATATGTATATTTATCATGAAAGAGAGTTGGTAAGTAAAAAACAGCAGGAAGACTAATGAAGTCTGCCTAGCTTTGTAATAAAGTGCTTTAGAAAATGAATATATGGCTTGTTTTTCTTCTTCAAAGATTCTAAAATTTGAGGTTGTGGTGCATTGATTGATTGGCCATAGTTTGGCAAGCGTCTACTTGACCTTTACTGTTCTTTACGTGCAATTTGCAAATGTATTTATCTCTTCAATTTTGTCTTCTTCATTTTTTATTTTTATTTTTTTCAATGAATGCTACCAAAATGTCCACCATGCAAAAGTCAAGACTCAATTCAATAGCATTTGATGATCCTTATATTTTCAAGTATATATATTCAAGCAAATCATTTTTTTAATTATTACCTTTTTATTAAATTAAGAATTATTAACTGAATTTACAAGACACAATGATATATACGAAGAAAATACCCGCAAAGAAGTTGACAATGCGATGAGAAAAAGATATGTGCATGCTGAGTATACCTTTTTTTTTTCTAAATAAATCAGGAAATATATTAAAATCAAGGAATATTTTTTACTTCTTCTTAATAAATTATGAATTTTTTTAATAAAATAGATAAACTATTGTGTTGCATAAAGCCATTAGACAATGAACTCTCTGGCATACAAAGAACTAATTAGTGATGTGTATAGTTTTTTTTTTAAAATATTTTACACACCCCACCTTACATCCGCAATGATTTGATCCCATCACCCACCAACTAAGGATCTTTTGGTGGTAATAAATTTTTTTTTTTTTTAATAAAGTGGATAAACCGCGAATTTATTGAGGAAAAAGCAAAAGTACAGAACAAAAACAAAGTAAGAACAAAAGTACAGAACAAGTACAAACCAGAAGCGTAAACAAGCTAAAACCTCACCAGAGTGAGGGAACAACGAAAAAGAAAGGAGAAACAGAAGTGGAATAGGGTCTGGGCAGGCAAAATCAACCTACTGGAGACACAGGCCTACCTAATCATGAAAATTGTTATATTGAGTTTTTTTAAGAAATTTTCTATTTTTTTAATATGTATATTTTAAAAATATCAATAAAATCTTTCAAAATGCCATGTTTTAGAAGTAAATATATTATTTTACTCACATTTCAATTTGAAAGTTCTCCAAACATGATTAAAAATTTCATAAAGGTACAACCTATAATTGTGACAATAAGTAAAATCCAAATAAAATAAAAAAAGGACTTTAGAAAGGTTATGCAACCAACTATGAATTATTCAAAAATGGGCTTTGGCACATCAAGGAGACTTTGACGCTATATAATCTTTCTAGTGTAAATATGAAATAAAACTTAAAAACAATTTTCTTCCCTTAATTTATAATTAAAGCCATGAGAAATTTTAGTCTTTTGTTCTCAAAACATAATCTAGATTCATATAGAATAGTCAAGTCAGAAAAGCCACTTAAACCTCAAAAGTAACTTGTGATTTGTTTTAAAGATATTCTAAAAATCAATTTTTGTTTTTTGATTTGAAATGAAATATTTGATAAACTACTGGTTAGTCCAATAATTGTCGTGGGTGAGCAAAGGCATAGGGTTAAAATCCTATGCGGAGTATTGTTGTAGTATTACCGTGCCACTGTAGAAGTATTATTCATATATTATTTTGAGCCATGTACTGTTTATAATACTATTTCAAATAAGTTCAGTGAGTCCCATGTAGCTATATTAAATAGGTGTTGTATCATTCTTCTCTTGAGTTGCGTGGGAGGGAATTTATCAATTCTATTTGATTTTTAAAAATTTTTGATGTATGTGATAGGATTTTTATGAAGCTGATTTAATAATTTTTAGTAAGTCAATAAGCTACAATAATTAGTGCACTGTTATACATATATATATATCTGTCAATTCTTTAATGATCCTTGTCAATTCTTTAATGGGACGAGTCTTATCTTGTCAAAAAAAACAAAAAAACAAAATATTTCCTCTTATGATGTAATCAACTTTTAAGCAACATTGATTAAGTTCATAACAAGCAAATTAAACACTAATGCCCAATTAAATCAACTTGAACCTTTTCATACAAACAAAAGACGTATTCTTTCTTGCCTCAAATTGATTGGGATCATGTTTTATATGGTCATGAAAACGCCATTCTACTTGTTATACATTTATATGAGTTTGACAAGGTTGTTTACTTGTATATGTCTCTAATGTGTGGACTTAACTACAACGGTATCTTTGATTTTTCTCTCTTGGAAAATAGTGGCTCTATCATGAAAACATTGTGAGGAGTGAGGACCACCATATTTATATGTATATAAATTCATATTCTAGTAAAAAATTAATTAATGTGCATTTTTATATTTATTCGAGCCACAGATAAAATTATTTATAATCTTATTTTTTAATATATTTTTTCTTTGAGATGAGGAGGGAAATAAAATGCAAATTCTTATAGTGCATGATGGTTATAGTGTACTTTTTAAATGCAATAATAATTTTTTTTTGAAAAAAATGAAACCATTAATTTATTAAAAAAATAATAAATTTAACAAAACTATTTTTTTAAATTATAGTAGAATAAATATATAAAAAAAAAATCTCAAACTTGAGATGGGTTACCTTATTGACTGATTCAACCATGTCTACATCACTGCCTAAACTCTAACATGGCAAACAACATCATGCCCATTATTAAGCTTGTCCATTCGGCTGAATTTGAATTTTCCATTGTTTTACTTTGAACTAGTGTTTAATTTAAGAATATTTTCTTAAGTATGTATTATCTGGCGTATTATGTTGCGTCATTAAAAATATTAAAATTATTATGTGGGAAATTAATAGACATATAATAATTTTTACATAATAAGAATAATTTTTTTATTTTTATTTAAATATTAATTATTTAAATAACTCTTATTTTAATAGATTTTTTTTAACTCTTTGGATTAAAGGTGACCTTACTCCCATACCAAAGGGCACCCTTAATCTCACATTTAAAAATTTCTTATATATATATAGTCCTAATTTTATTTATAATGATGAAATAAATAATATTAACATTTTAAGAGGTAATATAAACATATAAAATCTACTGAACAGAGATAAGTTGGATGCTTGCGATTTAAGTGTAATTTTTTTTTTTAATTGGTTAAGTAGATGATTTTGAGTTTTAATTTTTTATATATAAAACACTAAATAAGAGATCTACATTTTTACATTACTCTTTCTATTTTATCCAAATTTATTTAGAATGTGTGACTCTTATAAAATTGATGTGTCAAATATAAAAAAATACACATAAATAAAAAAAATTCTATTTATCCTTATTTAAATATTATCCCAAGTCAATTATTGCACAAATGCGAACTCATTAAATTCAAGAAAAAAATAAAAATAAATATAAATATACCATTAATAACACCACCACCCTAGATTTGACCAAAACAAAAGTTGTTGGATTCATTGAATATGGACAGTTTTGACCTTTCTAAATCTCATAAATTTTCAATCAAATATTAAATCGGATTCTGTAAGTCTCTTATGACCATCCAGTTTGGACAGTCTTCGATTTATAGGGCCACTTTCAATATCCTTTTTTTTTTAAATTTAAAAATTATAGAAAAAGCCCATATCCTTTTTTTTATAATTTATTAATTGGTCTCCCCTCCTAAGATTTTGAGACCTTCTCCATTATTGTTTTCTTTGTTTAAAAAAAAAAAAAATTCTCTTTAGATCAGTGATTTGGTATTTTTATAAAAAGTTTGCGGCTTTGATTGTGGAGGTCTTGATCTTTGGAGACAATGAGGAACTTTTGAGACTTTGTGTGGTGAGTTTTCATCCAATCATTCCTTCTTCTTTTCCCCTTTTTCCTTCAATGAAGCATTGGTTTTGAAATTTGAGTTTTTTTTTTGTATGTTGTAATAGTTCCATGATTAACAAAGTTTTTTAAAAATTTGATTTTGTTGTCTAATTTGTAATGAATTTGAGGAAAGCAGAGAATATAGAAGAATTTTTCCTAGTTCTGAAATGAAACTCTGTGAGGAACCCAATTGAAGTGATATGATTTTTTTTTTTTACTTTGTAAACTATACATTCCCTGAAGTCCTGTCATTATGATTCCCACCTGGTTATCTCATTGAAATGCTCATTTGATAATTTTATAATTGTGAATTTAATAGCTTATCGTTGAAAAACATTTTTTTAAGAACACTTCTGCTGTCATTGAATTGTGAAGAAGTAGATAATTAAGCAAAAATTATTAATGTTTGAATTATTTAATTAGCTTGAACTTGGTTTGGATATGATCTAGATTCATGGCTTGCAGTATTTGCTTTGCTGTATGAGAAGTCTGACTTGGAAGTTGTTCATCAAATTATTATAAATTGAGGTTATGGCATGCAGTTATTCCAATGTCAGAGGAGAAAGCCTAGTTTCAGGTTCTCATTGCTTTTTTCTACCATTCATCATTGCTTCAATGTGTTAATGTTCAATGTCATGGCCCATTGGTGATGACTTTTCTTACTATTTGATTGGACCTTCTGTGTTTACATGATAAATATGAACAAGAATTGCCATTTGGTTTGAAGCATTAATTTGTCTAAAGTCCATACTTGAACTGTTATATATATATATAAATTTCTTTTTTGTCACAGGGGAGATTTGCTTGGGTAATTTTGTTGTGTAAGATGGTTCACCCAGCTTCTGATGAGGCATGGGTGAAGGACTCTGAGCCTGTCATAGTTTCAGGATCAAGACAGAATGATGCAAGTTCACCGTCTCCTTACAAGGTTGGATTCCCTCCAAAGAGGAAACTAGTGACACAGTTTACTGACAGACTTAAGGAGACATTCTTAGGCGATGATCCTTTACGGCCTTACAAAGATCAGCCAAGATCGAGGAAGTTTGTGCTTGGCTTGCAGTACTTGTTTCCGATATTTGATTGGGGGAGAAACTACAATCTTAAGAAGTTCAAAGGAGATGCCATTTCTGGATTGACCATTGCAAGCCTGTGCATTCCTCAGGTGAATTCAGTACACTGTTTTCGGTTGTTTTATGTTTGGAACTTGTTACTGAAGTTAGAGTTGTTTTTGTTCTTTATAGGATATTGGGTACTCAAAACTTGCTAACTTGGACCCGCAATTTGGGCTCTGTGAGTTCTTCACTGTTGCTTAACTTCATGGAGGTTGAAATTATCATAATGTGTTCATTGCTTTTGTTTCAGATTCCAGTTTTGTTCCTCCATTGGTTTATGCTGTGATGGGGAGTTCAAGGGATATTGCTATTGGACCAGTAGCTGTTGTGTCTCTACTACTTGGCACCCTTTTGCAGAATGAGTTTGACCCTGTTAAAGAAAAATTACAGTATGAGCGGCTTGCCTTTACCGCGACATTTTTTGCGGGCATCACTCAAGCAGCACTTGGATTTTTCAGGTCTTTTGAGAGCAGTATATTGTTTTTGTTGGGGAAAACTGATATTATTTATGTTTCACTAGATTTTTGACAATTTTTTGTTTTTGTTTTTTATTTCAGATTGGGGTTCCTGATTGACTTCTTATCACATGCTGCAGTTGTTGGGTTCATGGCTGGTGCAGCAATCACAATTGCTCTTCAACAGCTCAAAGGATTTCTTGGCATAAAGAAATTTACAAAGGAGACAGATATAATATCTGTCATGAAGTCCGTTTGGGGTTCAGTTCATCATGGTGTAAGAAAAATTGCTCTGGTCTTGAATATTTTTTGTTAGTTCAAAGGAAGTCATTTGTGTTGTTTTATTTTTGCAGTGGAACTGGCAGACAATATTAATTGGATCATCATTCTTGGCTTTCCTTCTCTTTGCAAAGTACATTGTGAGTGTTAATTTAATATGAACACTAAGTACGATAGAAGTAAAATGGACTTACATGACTTGAGATCATATTAAACAGGGAAAGAAGAAGAAGAAACTTTTCTGGATTCCTGCAATTGCGCCATTGATATCAGTTATCATCTCCACGTTCTTCGTTTACATTACACGCGCTGACAAAGAGGGTGTTGCAATTGTATGGATAAATTCTACAGATTCATTTATTTATCATTCTTTTTCAGCTTTTCGAATTGCTGAAAGAATCTAACTGAATTTCTGTTTTATAAAATAAAGGTTCAACACATAGATAAAGGCATCAACCCTTCCTCTTTACACAAGATCTTTTTCGATGGTCCAAATGTTGCGAAAGGGTTCAGAATTGGGGCAGTTGCTGGCATGATTGGCTTGACAGTAATGTCCTTTCAAACACGAGCTTTAAATTCTCAGTGAATTAGTAGTGTTTGAATTGCTTGGCTAAAAGTTTTAGAAACACTGTCAGGAAGCTATTGCGATAGGGCGAACATTTGCAGCAATGAAGGATTATCAGTTGGATGGTAACAAAGAAATGCTAGCATTAGGGACAATGAACGTGGTTGGTTCAATGACTTCTTGTTATGTAGCTACCGGTAAGAAATCTGGATGTTTTATGAAAGCAGAAATTGTGTGGAAATTTAATGTTATGTCTTAATGCTATGTTGCTTAGGTTCATTCTCAAGATCAGCAGTGAATTACATGGCTGGTTGCCAAACAGCAGTCTCCAATATAGTAATGTCACTAATCGTCTTTCTAACACTGGAAGTGATCACACCTCTGTTCAAATACACACCAAACGCAATCCTTTCATCGATCATCATCTCTGCCGTTATTGGCCTTATTGACTATGAAGCTGCACATCTTATTTGGAAGATCGATAAATTGGATTTCATTGCTTGCATGGGAGCCTTTTTTGGTGTAGTTTTCAAATCTGTTGAGATTGGCCTCTTAATTGCTGTTAAGTGAATTGTTTTTGTGTTGTATTATGTTCCTTTGATGGTGAGCAATTCTTTCAGTGGCTCACTTTTTCTGTATTTTTGTGCTCATCAGGTAGCAATTTCACTGGCAAAGATCCTGCTTCAAGTGACAAGACCAAGAACAGCTTTACTTGGTAATCTACCGGGGACTACGATATATAGAAATACTGAACAATACCCAGAGGCAAGTAAAGTTCCTGGAATACTCATTGTGAGGGTTGATTCAGCTATCTATTTCTCAAATTCCAACTATGTCAAAGAGAGGTATACATTGGCTATATATGTATATCTTTAATTAATTCTATAATTGGATACTCCTACATTCATGAAAGTCAATTTTTTTTTCCTGCAGAATTCTAAGATGGTTAAGAGATGAAGAAGATAAGTTAAAAGAAAACAATCTACCGAAAATAGAACACTTGATTGTCGAGATGTCACGTAAGAATAGTACAATTCAATCATTCTCTATTCACTCTAATTAGTTTCTGTGTTAACAAGCTATTGCTTTCTGCAGCTGTGATTGACATTGATACAAGTGGAATCCATGCATTGGAGGAGTTATACAAGAGCCTTGCAAAGCATGACATTAAGGTCATTGAAACTCAAAGTTAAGCTAAACAAACAAGTGTATGACTTACAAGGTCTCATGTTTTGTCGCCTTTTTGACAGCTTGTGCTTGCTAATCCTGGTCCAGTGGTGATGGAGAAACTCCAATCTTCAAAGTTCACAGAGTTGATAGGCCAAGACAACATCTTCCTGACTGTTGGAGAGGCTGTAATGACTCTTGCTCCAAAATCAAGAGAAGAAGCTTGACAAGCTCAATTTTCATTCTTCTTTGTATATCAGAGCTTCAACTAGGTTGAAGGGATGAAAACAATGAGCAAACATATATATATATATGTATGTATATCTTTGTTTGCAAATGATAATATATAAATCTTAATTTGCAAAGTTTCTCTTAAAAGTTGTATTTATATAAAACTTTATTAAAAATAGAAAAAGAAATAGATCATTGATGATCAATGACTTGATAGTTTCTTCTTCTTATTCTTCTCTTTCTCCTTCTTCTCTCTTTCCTTCCTTTTCAGCTCTTCCTTCATCTTCTTCTCTTTCTCTTCTCTTCTCTTCTTCTCCATCCTTTCCTTCTCCTCCCTTAACTTTTTCTTCTCCTTTTCCTTTACCTTCTTCTTCTTCTCCAACTCCTCCTTTGTGAGCTTCTCTCCAATGTTAAAACACATGATTTCCTCTTCATTAATCAAAGCTTTGAAGTCCAACAGATATATATATATATTCAGATTCTTTTATATGTCTCTCTTTTGCACCTTTATATCCAGAGCTTCAAGCTGTCATGCTTCCATTGTTGTATAACAAACATTGCCGGCCATTGTTAGACTCTTGTAACACAACAACATACAAACATACAAAAGACAAATAAACTCTTAGTAGTCTTCCATGCTTTAAGGACGGCATGATCATCTCTACGTGAAAGACTAGTTCAAATTTGAAAAAAAAGGATGAAAAAATTTTTGAATGAATCCATCCTATGTAAAAGTAGCAAATAATCACCACAAAATCTCTTATACTCAAAACAAACATTCAAAAAACTAACTTATCTGGATAAATTAAGATAACTAAATTCAAATCTTACCAAATCCTTCACTTCTAGTTATCCTCTCCCCACCTTAACTTTCTCTCTCTCTCTCTCTCTCTCTCTCTCTCTCTCTCTCTCTCTCTCTATATATATATATATATATATATATATATATAAGTGCATGCATGCAAACTCTAACCCGCATCTGTCTCATCAACCTCTGAAATCTTCAAACACAAGAACAATGGCCAAGCTCTTGCTAGTCATCTCTCTCATATCACTGTTCATCATTTCAACCTTAGCCGCAGCACCGCCTACTCCAGACTGCACACCTGTTTTATATCAAATGACAGATTGTGTGTCATTTGTTCAAGATGGAAGTAATGAAACCTTTCCTGATAAGAAGTGTTGCGCTGCCGTTACCAGCGCCGTTGCTATCAGCCCTGACTGTTTGTGCTTTGCTTTAGAACAAGCAGCTAATTTAGGATATAAAATAAACATGACCCAAGCTGCACTTCTTCCCAAAGACTGCAAGGTCAAGCAACAAATCAATTGCAACAGTATGTTATCTTTCTTTCTTTCTTTCTTTAAATATATATATATATATAGTTGGCTCTTTGATGATATGTATGTTTTGATTTGATTTCTTTGTTACAGGTACTAACCCACCAAGTCCATCTCCAAAACCATCACCAACACCACCATCTCCAACACCATCACCAACACCACCTCCAACACCATCACCAACACCAACACCACCTCCAACACCATCACCATCACCATTGCCACCATCACCACCTGCCCCTCCATTGACACCTCCATTGACACCGGGATCGGCACCATCTCCGGCAACACAAACACCTGCACCTGCTCCCAAGAAATCTGATGCAGTTAGTGGTCATCTCTCCATTGTGAGCTTGCTGGTTGGAGTTGCAGTCTTGGCTGTTAGTTTCTTGTAAATTTAGTTGCAGTGTAGGTTGGGGTTTTCCAACTTTTTTTTTATTTAATATTTTTGTTGACAATGTAGTGTTCCTCTCTTTTGAGAGAGCCATTGTTTTCTTTGTTGGTAGGGATTCTGGTTTATTTCTTTTTGGATGATTCCCCACTCTTTCTTTTGAGTAAATAATGATTTTTATCACTTCCTCTTTGATGTGTCCTTGAATTCGTAGCATGTGATGGACTTTTGCATGGTTTTGGAATTTAATTTGAGTTTTTATTTTTTTTTATTTTTGCTTTTGGATTAACAGGCGACAAACACCCACTCAAGGGATATAAGAATAATACTGAACCCAGATGTATATTATATAAATAGTATATAAACAGTGTATAAATAGTGTATGAATCTTTTTTTTTTTGTTTAGATTGGTAATTTAGAATTAGTTTTTTTTTTAATGTGTATAATGAAAGAAACCGTTATAGAAAAATTTAGCTTGCAGACTTGATGTGTATCTTAAAAAATTATTAAAAATTGAAATTTGCTCAGGTGGAAATCGAATTTACTTGTCTATCTTTAATTTCAAGATTTTTAATTTTTTATATAAGTATGCTTGTCTTATATAAAGCTAGATCTTTTATTTTATTTTATTTTATTTTTTTAAAAATTCTCTTCCTCTCCATTTTAAATTAATTGTCATGTATTTCCAAATAATTAAAATTTTATAATTCAGATAATTTTAAATTTTTAATTCATAATCACTCCATTATAAATAACATTTCAAGTATTTTTTTGTCCTTATAATCCTATATTTTTTTAAAATCTACCATGTAAGTAAATATATTTTAAAATCTAATGTTTATTGGCAAACAACATATCTACCATGTAAGTGTCCCCGACATATGTTATATATATATATATATATATATATAGTCCTAATTTCATTGCTAAAGGAATTTCAAACTGTTTTTATTTTATTCTTTTTAGTTTTATTTACTATTTTGTCTATGTTATATGATTTTACTCATTGTTTTATATATATATATGTATATAAAAAATATGCCTCTTAGTTTGTGTTTATCAATTATATATTACAATTTTGAAAAAAAAAAACACAATTATATCGTTGAAGGACTATAAAAATCTCTCAATCCGTTATAATAGATTTGCTTATAGATTTCATTTTCTTAAATTTTCAAAATATAACGTCATATTCTTTGGATTTAAATATTTTTGTCCAATAAGATTACATAATATGTTTGAAGTTCATCATGTTAAGATTATTTAATTTTATTATAAATTATAAATAAATAATAATTTAGTTATATCAATCTCAAACATAAGATCTAAATGCTAAATCTTGAAAACATCTACATCTCATATATTTCTAGGATAATTAACAAGAACAAAAATATAAAATTAATAGGATACCTTCCCCAAAAATAAGCCTTGCTTATTTGGTTTTCTTACATTGAAAATAATCTAATAACCCAATATATTGAAGGTTTTGGTTCAAATATATCAATCAGTTTGAATTCAAATCTATACATAAATTTGTTTACTGACTTTTATATGTTATATGTTTGAGTTCAACATTTTGATTTATTTTTTTTAAAATTCAAATTGAGACATATTTAATTCTATTTTATTTGTCACCTTTGAACAAGTTTTGATGTAAAATTCATGTTTACATATACCATATTTGGATTTTTTTTTTCCTCTGGTTTTAATTTATTTTATTTTTAAAAATTATATATCTTAGAAAAATAATAAAAACAATATTATTAACATGGTTAATCCAAATAGTAGAAAAAAACCCAGATCCATCTTTTACTTTTACAGAGCTCCTAGTATTCTATCATGGTGTGTTAATTACCAAAAAAAAATGTTTATATATAAAACAAAATTAGTTCACCCCTTCTTTATCGAACTTAATTTAATTTAATTTAATGTGTATATAAACCTCTTTTATATATATATATCATTAGATATTGTATTTAAAATACGAGAATATTTTGCTTTTAATAATTTTTTTTTTACTAAAATCAATTATATATCCAATATCTAATGGTATATATTCTAAAAAAATATAGAATATAAAAAATTATTTTATCTTTGAATTAAAACATAAAATTATGTAGTGAAAAGTAAATTTAAATTAAAACAAATGATGGTTTACTCTTTATTAATTTGCAGAGGTGGTAAACTATCACACACACAATTCTCAAACAAATCAATCACCTATTCCCACACTACCTTTCACAAAGAATGAAAAGAAACCAACACTGACCACTCATTTGATTACAAAAGATTTTTTTTATTTTTTTTATACAAAACATAGGGCCTTCTAATTAATATTTTTCCCTTCAAAGAACAAATTTTCTTATTTTTCATATACTTCTACCACATTAACAACATCATTAAAAATGGAAATTATTCATCTCCACGAAGAAATTAACAATATCAAATCAAATCACCATAATTCTAAAACAAGTGAAAAATTCAAGTTCAATTCATTAACGGTCCGTTTGATGGCGGAATGGAGATAAGAATGGGAATAGAAACTTTACAGAGGGGCATAGGAATAAAAACTTAGGGAGAGAGATGGGCATGAAAATTGTGTTTGGTTGGAGAGATAACTTTATGAGAAACATAAAAAAAAAAGATGATGGGATATGAGTAATTACCATCTTACCCTTTATAATAAAAGAGTATGATTATTATATACAAAATATTTAAATAATTTTTTAATTTTAATTTCTTTCAAATCTTACACTTTATTTTAATAATATAATTGAAATAGGTTAATTATAAATTTATTTTTTATTCTATATTTTTTATTTTTATGATCGTAATTAAAGTAAATTTTTTTAATTAAATATTTGAAGTCGATTAAATCATTTTTTTTTTTTGGTTCAAGCTATATAGCACTTTATAAAATCCAACATCCAAATATGCAACATCCAAATATAAATTTCACGTAGAAATATGAATTTTATCTATTGTTGATGGCATTAACCCTTGTTAGATCAACTTTGTTATTTATTTGATCAATTTATCTATTTGTTAATGATGGGCTTAATCCAAATATAAATTTTATTTGACCAACATCCAAATATGCAACTAGGTGGAGGGTGGTTCTACAGATCTGGATTTCAGAGAACAATGCAACTAGGTTAATTGGGAAAAGTTGTTTAAGGGGCGAGTTGGTAATTTTACTTGGGAGGAATGGTTATTCTCCCTGGGATGGGTTTCCATTACTTTACACAAGGGAATACAGATTTTAGTCTGCCATCCAAACATGGGGCTAAATTTACGTAAGCAATGAACCCCATGTCAAGGGGATTCATTACTGTCATCCAAACGGACTGTAACACTAGCCTTTCCAAAATGAAAATCCATCTCCTTTAATGCTTCCTTTCCCAAATAAATAACTACTCACTACTCATTTGTTTCTTAAAAAAAAAAAAAAACATTCAGTTCAATTCCAAAGCACAACTCATCATTTCACACACACACATTAAAACAGGCACTTCATCCCTTCCACATGCACATTGTCCCAGAACTCTGAAAAATGGCAAACATGTTAGTCTTGGTAGTGTTGATGTTTGCAAGTGCAGGAATGGTCTTCTCTCAAGCTCCATCAATGGCTCCTCCTCCTGATTGCAGCTCTGCATTAACAAACCTTGTAGAATGCCTTTCTTTTGTTGAATATGGTAGTAAGTTGGAAAAGCCACAAGGTCACTGTTGTGCAGCGCTGAAGAAGGTGCTCAAAGATGATGTCTCTTGTTTGTGTGAGGCTTTCAAGCAGAGTCCTAGTAATGGTGTCAAACTCAACATGACTAAAGCCTTTGGTTTACCTCATGCTTGTGGGATTTCCACCCCTTCTCTTTCTAATTGCAAAAGTAAATCACTCTTTCTTTTTCTTTTTGTTTTTCTTTTCCTGATTTTTCTTTTTATATTAAGTGCTTGTTTGTGTTTGTTCTTTGTTTCAGTTGATGTTGCAGGCTCCCCTAGTTCAACACCAGGTATGTAATATGAATACTTTGTCTTTTTTTTTTTTTGAGAAATTCTTAATCTATAATTTCTGTAGATGATTTCTATGCATTTAGAACAGAAAATATCATGCAGTGTGGTAGAAGATATTATTAGAAGAATGAATGGTGGAAGCTAAAGAACTGCGGTATTATTAATGAAAATTAAAGTAATTATAAAGCTTATTATATTGGTCTAACTTTACTTACTCATAGATAAACATGGAATAATTGTTTGTTACTATTCTATTGATATCTTTAATGGGTTTACAGCTCCATCACCTTCATCACCAGGAGAAAGTTCCGCAAATTCCCCTGCTTCAGCCCCAGGAACACACTCTATGGCTCCTCTTCAGGCTCCATCAATGTTCTTGTTTATTATTTATGTTGCTGTTCCTCTCTTCTCTATCATTGCGTGATACCTTTTTATTGTGTTCATTGTCTTGGGACTTTTGATTGTCTTCATGCTTGTTCCTCTTTTATTATTATAAAATGTTTTGTTTTTCCTTCTGTCTTTCTGAAATCTATGGAAAAAAATAAAATAAAATCAGAGAGCTAAATAACTTGTAAAATTGTCTGAACTTTTGTTTCTCATGCATTCCATCAGAACACTTGCTTATTATTCTATCTTTCCATCAAAGTTTGACAGTTTGATTAATTATTATGGAGAAGCAGAAGCGTGTGTGTGTGTGTGTATAAGATTAAGAAAATGGATCCAAATCAATGAAATATAGCCATTCTTGATCATCCACTCTAAACTCCAATGTTGATTAACATTCTTCCATGTCCAATAAGCCCATCCAAAGCTTGGCCTGCCGTACACCTCCAATTGAGTCTTTGCAAACCTTTGGTAATCTTCTTTGCTAGCTCCATTCACTAGCCACTCTGCCACCCATTTCCCTGCATCATTCATTAATTAATTCACTTCATATTAAAACATAAAAGTATGTAACGAAAAGTAAAATTAAATTAAAACAAATGATGGTGTAATTTTATTAATTTGCAGAGGTGAAAAATAAAAAATAGAAAATAGAAAATTGTAAAAACACACACACACCCAATTCTCTTAAAAATCAAGCACCTACCCCAGACCACCTTTCACAAGAAATGAAAAAAAACCAACACTGGCCATTCTTCTAATTAATATTTTTCCCTTCTAAAAAAAAAAATTCTTATTTTTGCATATACTTCTACCACATTAACAACATCATTAAAAATAAAAACTATTCATCTCCACAAATAAATTAACACATCAAATCAAATCAAATCAAATCACCATAATTCTAAAACAAGTCAAAAATTCAAGGCCAATTCATTAGCACCAAGTCTTTCCAAAATGAAACTCCATCACCTTTAATGCTTCCTTTCCCACATAAATAACCACTCACAACTCATTTGTTTCTTAAAAATAAAAAGAAAAAATTAAAGCACTCAGGTCCAATTCCAAAACACCAACACCAACTCATAATTACACACACGCACACGCACAAAATAAAACAGGCACTTCATCCCTTCCACATATCCACATATCCACATTGTCCCAGAACTCTGAAAAATGGCAAACATGTTAGTCTTGGTGGTGTTGATGTTTGCAAGTGTAGGAATGGTCTTCTCTCAAGCTCCATCAATGGCTCCTCCTGATTGCAACTCTGCAATAACAAACCTTGCAGAATGCCTTTCTTTTGTTGAATATGGTAGCAAGTTGGAAAAGCCACAAGGTGAGTGTTGTGCAGGGCTCAAGAAGGTGGTCAAAGATGAGGTCTCTTGTTTGTGTGAGGCTTTCAAGCAGAGTTATAGTTTTGGTATCAAACTCAACATGACTAAAGCCTTTGGTTTACCTCATGCCTGTGGGATTTCCACCCCTTCTCTTTCTAATTGCAAAAGTAAACCACTCTTTCTTTTTCTTTTTGTTTTTCTTTTTTGATTTCTCTTTTTATATTAAATGCTTTTTTGTGTTTGTTCTTTGTTT
Organism: Dioscorea alata; assembly: GCA_020875875.1. Taxonomy (NCBI): domain Eukaryota; kingdom Viridiplantae; phylum Streptophyta; class Magnoliopsida; order Dioscoreales; family Dioscoreaceae; genus Dioscorea; species Dioscorea alata. Next base: position 23,034,803 of record CM037015.1, on the reverse strand, counting down.
CAGTTGATGTTGCAGGCTCCCCTGGTTCAGCACCAGGTATGTAATATGAATACTTTGTCTTTTTTTTTTTTTTTTGTTGAGAAATTCTTTATCTATAATTTCTGTAGATGATTGCTATGCATTTAGATCAGAAAATATCATGCAGTGTGGTAGAAGATATTATTAGGAGAATGAGTGGTGGAAGATAAACAACTGTGATGTTATTAATGAAAATTAGAGTAATTATAAACCTTGTTATATTGGTCTAACTTTACTTGTTCATAGATAAACATGGATTAATTATAAGTTACTATTCTATTGATATCTTTAATGGGTTTGCAGCTCCATCACCTTCATCCCCAGGAGCAAGTTCTGCAAATTCCCCTGCTTCAGCCCCAGGAACACACTCTATGGCTCCTCTTCAGGCTCCATCAATGTTTTTGTTTATTATTATTGCTGTTCCTCTCTTCTCTATCATTGCATGATAACTTTTTATTGTGTTCATTGTCTTGAGACTTTTGATAGTCTTCATCCTTGTTACTCTTTTATTATTATAAAATGTTTTTTTTTTTATTTCTGAAATCTATGGGGAAAAATATCAGAGAGCCAAATAACTTGTAAAATTGGGTGAACTTTTGTTACTCATGTATTCCATCAGAACACTTTCTCGTTATTCAATCTTTCCATCAAAGTTTGACAGTTTGATAAATTATTATGGAGAAACAGAAGGGTATATATATATATATATATATATATATATATATATATATATAAGATTAGGAAAATGGATCTAAATCAATGAAATGTAGCCATTCTTGATCATCCACTCTAAACTCCAATGTTGATTAACATTCTTCCATGTCCAATATGCCCATCCAAAGCTTGCCCTGCCATACACCTCCAATTGAGCCTTTGCAAACCTTTGGTAATCTTCTTTGCTAGCTCCATTCACTTGCCACTCTGCCACCCATTCCCCTGCATCATTCATTAATTAATTCACTTCATATTAGTAAATAATTCATCAATTTATATCAAGAATTTATATTTGTGTCAATCAGTTTGATGATCACCTATTAATACAAGGGGGCCGTTGGAGGTGGTTAAGGTGTTCACTTGTCTAGATCTGTTATTGTTCACAAAGTCGATGTTTTGTTGTACTGATAAGCTGTTGAAGATGTCTGAGTACAGATTGTAGTAATGTACGTCGATGACGGCACCATAAAATCCACCGGCAAACTGAAGGAGCTCGGTCTCATCGGCTGATAACCGGGCCGACATGATCACATAGGCATCAGTAGTGTGCCTCCGCACCGCATTGTAGCCGGCTTTGTAGTAGTTTTTCAAGCTCTCTAGAGTGACACTCGGTGCTCTCGGCTCATTTATCAATTCTATCGCGTATAGACATTTTCTTGGTGCGTATCTAAATACATGAATGTAATAATTTTTAAGCTTTAAGATTGAATCGAACCACAAATATTATTGTAATAAGGAGAGCAGACTTACCTGGCAGCTAAAAATTCGATAACAGAAACTGTTTGATCAATGTTGGCCTGAGTGGTGCCCCATTCAGTAGAACCATCCCTTGATCCACTGTGCTCAAATCCATTCTGAGAACCTGGTGCAGCATGGAGATCAATTATCACCTTGAGGTTATACTTCCTGCAATATAAACAAATGAAACAGGTATTCTTTCAGAATGTTTATCACAAGCACAATATGTATAGGTATGCTAAAACGATTAAGTGACCATGTTATTTTTTAATAATTTAATAGACTAAAACATTGACAATTCCTCGCATTTTTTGGACTCATTTGTTGCATTAACATTAATTTGAATTTTTTACTTTTCATTAATTGTGATTACAATAACGTCTACTATCAATAAAGTAGACTAAATAATGCTATATGTTTGAAGCGGGAGTTTATAATATGATAAGCACGTATACAGTTGGAGACTTGCACATAGTCAGAATTAAACATTCAACCATGAATCCGAGTATTTAATATGAAGTTTAAGTTATAAACCCACACTTAAAACTAAAGATCAATTTTTATTATTATTTCCAGTTGATTTCTAGTTTGAATAATAAAATTCTAACATTAATATTTTCCATGATGTGCATTGGATCAAAGGCTAGTTTAATATAGTCATATAGGAGGTAATTATAAACAAATCCAAATATGAATAATTCCTGTGTATCCTAATAAATCTAAAAGATATAATATAAAATATCTATTTTTTTTAGGTGTCACATAAAATTATTACATATAATTTTAAAAAAATTAATTAAAGTGGTTTATTCACCTTTTTAAAATAATAATAATAATAATAATAATAATAATAATAATAATTTTTAAAATAATTATATACAATACTTTAAGTAACGATTTTTTGGATCCTTCGCCGAAATTAGAGGGTGCTCTTTTAAGAGTATATATATAAAGAAGTCTTTTGCGATGAGATAAAACTCGAATCTTTCAGTGCTCAACTAAGGAACAATTATTAAAAAGATAAAAAAGGAAAGTCACATACTCTGCCCAAATAAAAGCATTGTCCAAAGCTAGCAAAGAGCCTCCTACAAAAGGCCATGGTGGGGTAGGATCACTAGCTATCCACCACCCGACTGGAATCCTAACCCCACCCAACCCACTTGCAGCCATGAACTCAAAGTCATCCTCCACTATAAAGCTTCCCCAATGCTCCTGCCCATCATTTCTCCACTCATCTCCCAAAGGAATCAACAAAGACAGAGAAAAAAAACACTACGTTGACTAGTCAAACATCATCTGTTGACCAAATCATTACGGTCAACTCGATCAAAACGTTGACCAGTCAACCTAAATGATCAACACTTACCTGCATGACAGCCGTGGCATTCTCTGTTCCATAACCATTAGTGATCTGAAACTCTCCCCTCATTGTACCAACTATTGTCATTAAAAACACCGACGGATCATCGTCTCCCCAGTTTGTGTTTTCTAAGTAGTCAGCTGTCACCGAAATCTCCGTCTTCGCCTAAGAACAACATGCAGCAGTATTATATCATTTATTAATTAAAAACCAATCTAGCATTTTGTATCATAGCCAATATAAGTTAACTTATTATTATTACCTGCAAGAAAAGATCATTTGAAGCCTTGATACGAACCCGGCTGGAATCTCCAGAGTTCCTAACAATCTCAAAGGTCTCAGTATCACCAGGTCTATTAGAAACTGCCACTGCATCACCACTACTCTCCAACCCTATGAACTCTCCATTGAAAACTCTCAAATTAAACTCATTTGAAGTGATTCTCCATAACTGTATATATATTTATATCCATTCCACAACATTCAATAACAGAAATTTCAAAAAAAAAAAAAAAAAGGAGAAAACACATGTTAAGGTATTGTTGGTTTATTCTTTTGCAATTAACCTTAAATGTTTCCCATCCTGAAGCACTAGTTCTATTGGCAACCATGATGGTACCTCCACCACTCTCTGCACAAAGATACATGCCTTGTGTAACTGACTTGAACTGGACTTGTGTGCCATCCTGATGATCAAAATGCTGTTAGAATTTATCTGAAGATTAGAGATGAAGAAATTAAAGTAAGTAATTACCAGTAGATCATTGTTGGGAATGGCATCAAAAAGAGAAGGTTTGATCCATCCCTCAGTGACAAGCCATCCTCCAAGGTTGACAGCCTTCAGTTTGGAAGGAGGAGGGGTGGACCTTGCTGCATGGGAGATGGAGATGAGGAATAATACTGAAAAGGTTAATGCAATTGGAACTTGGGTTTGTGCCATACTTCTCATGGTTTTGTTTTGAGATTGAGATGTGAGATATTTGAGTGTTATGACCTTCTTGTTTTATAGAGTATTTTTTGGGCCAATAATCTTTATTTTATTTTATTTTTTCAATGCTTCTGGATGTTTGACACTTGATATGAAACCAAATTGTTAGCGTACGTTTGACGAGCAACCTTTTTGTAGTGTTGAGTTGAATTTATGAATTTGTTGAATAAGTTTTTGTTTTTTTTATTTTTTCTTTTGATTGACTTTATATAAGCCGTGTGCTATAATTCAAAGTTGAAAGTGGATTGGTTGTGAGGAGATTAATTAATAATGTTCTAAGCCATCTATGTTGATCCCATTTTTATGTTAAACTTGATCATACATGCATTGACGCTTGTAATTGATTTTTAGTTTGTGACGAAACATTTATTCTTAGAATTTTATAGAAATTATTATTATTATTTTATCGTGCAGGGTATCTAATTATATGTTGATTTATTAAAAAAATATATATGTTGATTTTATTCTTTTGATTTGTTTTTAGTATTTGAGACAAAATAGTTAATTATTATCATTCTATGTTATTTTTATTTAAAATTTGTAAAACTTCTTGATGGAACTTTTATCTTTCGTCTATAGTTTGTTCGTTTTTCTGTATATTTTTGTGTTTTTGTACTTTTTTTCTTATAATAAATATGATCTATACATTTTTTTAAGAAAAATTAATTTTATATAATAATTAAAATTGATATTAGTATTATCAATTTGAAAATTGTTGGTAAAATTTTATGACCTTTGTTATTTTATTTCCAATAAAAAAAACTTATGAAATAGTTTCCCACATGCATTTTTACATCTAGTAATTATTATTTTTTTGTTATAAATTATTCATGTTAACTGAAGCCTCTCAGAGAATTAAGTGCTCCCTCAGATTCATGAGCACAAAAATTGCAGATTATTCCGATAATACAGAGCATAACATAGACCGGGGGCGGGAGTAGTTATTTTCACCTTGTAGCTTGGTCTCGCATGTGACTCTAAGTAACTGTCTTCGCCGGCCCATCTTTCCTTTTCTTTTCCTATATTGTTGCTTCCTTTTATGTAACGTTGTATCTCTCACCATTGGTGAGACCCTCAAATTGGTCTTTCTCTCTTGTGTGGTAGTTTTTTTTTCTGTGTATTTATGTTGTTTTATTTTGTTTTTCTAATAAATTTATGATTTATCCACTTTATTAAATAAAAAAAAACTTACATCAACCTTTGATTAGAAAAATAAATAAGCATTAACTCTTCCACTAAAGGCGTAATATCTTGATAATGAAACTTGATCTTTATGTATTGGCCTTAGCCCATATTACATCAAGGTTGCATTTAATATGTATAATTTATTATGTCTTGGTCTCATTTCACCGACTTGTACCAAAATAATGCTTTTCACTTTATATGATATATCAATAGTTTTATTTCAGGTCATTTAGGTAAAAACAAGTCTGCTTTATTCGGTGTAAGAATGATATTTTTTCTCAACCACAACTTACACGTTGCATCTTAATTTTTATCAAACTTGACTTAGTCAACGTAAAAAAAGTTTAAGTGACTTTTTTTCCCAATTTCATTATGAATTAAGAAATCTTTTATCAAGTAAATATAAAATAAAACCAAGACCACATTGCACTCACATCAGGCATATGCTGAAGGAAACCCTCCAATGTACATTATATTATATATATAAAAGATAAATTTATCTTTTTCTTTGGGGCAAGCCTTTATGCCACTAAGTTATTATTTTAAGATTTTTTTTAAAGGAATGTGGATAACCCACCAAGTTGTTATGATTATTTTTCTTATAATTAATAAATAGTCTCACTCAAGTTTGGTTATTCTTTTGGTTATGTATGCTTCTGAGTTTGAGTATTTACATAAAATCTCTCATTTTTTAAATAGCGTATTTTTATGTTTTTCTATCATAAATGTAATTGAGGTTGATGGAAATACCTTTTAATTTTTTAAACAAAACACATAATAGTAAACAGAAATGTCAAATATTAAACAAAAATGTATTATATATTAAGTTAAAACTCATATGGTTAAACAAAAACACTCAATGTTAAATGGAAACTATACTTTTTAAGCGAAAAGTATATATTGTAACATATAATAAATTGACGAAGTAAGCTGCATTAACTGAAAAATAAGCTGTCAGAAAAAAAAAGACCGTCTGGCAAATTCAAATATTAGAGAGTCTATCTAGGATGTTTTGAAACTTTCAAAGATTTATAATTTATTTCCCCTTATTTTTTTCTTTTTCCCTTTTTTATTTTTTATTTTTAATAAAATATATATCTAGTTATAACATCCTATACTACACAAAAACTTGTCGTTTATATTTTTTAATCAACAGGATGTGAAGTCATCCAACCTTATTTTTGTTGGGTGGTATGAATGATATATTTTTTTTTCTTTTTTTTCTGGCCACAGCTTACACATTACATCTTAGTTTTCATTAAAGTTAATTTTAAGAAGAATACATGATTAATATATAAAGTTAAAATGACTTTAATTTTTTTCGATTTCAGTGTGAATTAAGAAACCTTTTATCAAATAATTATTAAATAAAACTAAGACCACATTACAAGCACACCAGGCTTATGGTGAAGGAAACCCTCCAATATAGGTTATTTTTTCTTTTCCTAAGAAAGTTTTTATATCTCATTATAAAAAATATATATATATGTATAGTTATAATAACTTATACTAAATAAAATATTGTCATTGTGTCGCCCATAAATGGGTTATAAAAAATACATATAAATATTATAATATATCAGTTACGATAATTTAATGACCTACGGTTAACGAATAATATTTCCCAATCAAAAGTGCTGCTATATGGCTAATACCCAAAAAAATAACGTGGTTTTTTTATTATTCACATATTTATTTATTTTTATATAGTTTAATTTTTTCCGTATAATTTTTGAAAAATAAAATACCTCGAAATTTCACTGACCGTTGAATTCAGGCCATTGGTTCCGATCTCGAGGCAAAAGAAAAAAAAGCGGAAGTTTGAGAAGGGTCGGTGTAAGGCCCCACTTATCCACCAAAGTGGGTCCCACTCCCCAGCAGACGTTCGCCTGCGCGGTCACCGGAAACCACCGCATCCGCATGGTATGCTTCTTCTCCCCCATTCTCTCATTCACTTCCAATCTCTTCTATCTCCATCCAAATTCGGCCTCTGGTATCGATCCATTGCGCACATTTCACTGTTTTCTTACTCTTTTATGCTTCTTTTCTCATCAAATCAGGTTCCCTGCTTGTTTCTCTGCTTTCTGATTGTTTGATCAGTTCTAGGGTTGGATTTTTTTTCTTTTTTTTTTTTTTTTTTTTTGGGATTAGGCATACGAGGTGTTGTTCTTGTGTTTCTTGGATTTGCGGGAAACTGATGTTGGTTCTTGGCAAAATTTTTGGTTCTTTGGCGTATAATCTGTGAAATTTGGATTTGATGAGTTTGGAGTGTGAAAATCTTGAAATTTCGGTCAATGGTACTGCCACTGGTTTTCTTGGATCTGTAGGTTTCTCAACTTAATTGTTGAAAAGTTATCAGGCCCCGTGCATTTGAAAGTCCTATGATTTCTTGATCTGTTTTCTTGCTTTTGTTTTTGTGACTGAGTGATTCATTTTCAATGTTATTCTAGTTGGATGATGATGTTGAATAGCTTGTGTGGTTTTATTTCATGCCTTTTCTTTGCATGACTGACAGATTTAAGAATCTACTTTAGTATCAGTGCCTTGAATGATTGGCTTACTTTAATAACATTATCTTCATTGCATGCCTTAACACAACAAATGTCTTGACATATGCACTAGTGATTGTGAATGAAAGCAGGTAAAATCACGTTTTTGGAAATAGGTGTGGCCGCAGTAGATCACTCCCATAGTCCCAAACTTGGATGAGTTTAGTGTTAGTTACCTAATATTTTGTCCATTCACAGTGAAACTGACAACCAGATTGTTAAGTCTCTATTGCATATGTGACACCTATTGCTATAAATGATTATTAACTCTCATTGCCTTTCTGTAGAATCATGTAATATTAACCACGATTATTTATTCTATTGAAATGTTGTGCCACTCAAGTTGCTCTTTTTTCTTTCTTTCTTTTTTTTTTTTTTCCTTTTTTCGTTTGTGCATCTATGGGCTTCAGCTTTCAATTCTTTTATTACCAAAGAGGTACTTCTCTTCAATGCATCTCAGAATAAAAAAGATAAAAATCTTGTTTGAAAAAGAGCATTGATATTTTTATCTGAAAAAGAACATTGATTTAGCTGCATTATTGCAGGCGAACCCTAGTACTTCTCAACCCAGATGGTATTTCACATGCAAGGAAATTGAAGAGAACACACCTTCTAGGAGAGATGGTGTCAATTTGACAACAGAGACCAAGATTCGGAAATGTTATTGTAAACTTTTGCAGGACTTAGGGAAACACCTTCACTTGTAAGTGCTCTATATGTTTGTTATATGCTTGTCCTTTCTCATTGAAAGGCTTAGTTAATATTTGGTTGGTTTCTGGTTTTCTTAGACATGAATTCCACAAATTATTGGTGGTTTGCCTATGACTTTATTAGCTGATTACAGCATTTAACTAAAATTGAGATTAACATGGTAGAATTTTATAATAATACACATCTTCTATAATTTTTTACAAGTAGTTATTTCTTGGCCTTGTCAATAGCATCATTGTGTTTTCTACAACTTTGATAGCCTTCCATAATTATCGTTCTGAGTGAAGCTAAATTTGTATGTGAAGGTTGTGGTTTTATGTGGATGAAAACATCACTCTGTGTAAAATTCTTTGACAATAGCTCTGCGCTATGCCAATTTTCTTATGAGAACCAATCTCAACTTCCTGTCATGTGAAATGCCATCTACCCATTATTAGGAAAATACTCCTGTGTGGGATTTGCATGAATTAATGTATGTGTTCCTTAATGTGCTGTAATACTTAATCTGAGCACATTGTATTTGGAAGGATTTACCCCCAGAAACATATTGCATGCAATTTCTCTCTCTCGCAAAAAAAAAAATCCATATTGTATAGAGATGAGTAGCATTCCTTTTCATCTGTTGGATCATAATTTTCATTTGCGTCATCGCATGTTGCTTGTATGTGTTTGTAACTTTACCTAAGAATGTGGTTCTGTGTATATTCTTTGGTTACTTCTCAAGAATAAAATACAAAATCAGTTAAAATTACTACAAACCTGAAGGAGAGCGCATTGTTATGGGATTATTTTCAATCCTCCTAAATTTTAAATATTTGACTATAGTAAATTAAAGTGCTTGGGTATTTGTGGTTGCCATACTTTTTATCTCAATTGCACCAGAGTTCAAATTTTTTTTTTTTAGTTGCATGTTGCTTTATGCGGCTGCTTGAATGTTTATTTATAAGTTTGCCCCTCTTTTGCTTCTGGGGATACTGTTCTTGATATTTTGAATTCAGCCGTTGTAATTTTAACTGCTAGATCTTTAATTTTATTTACATTTTGGTAGAAGACCAGCTGATAATTAGACCACCCTTTGTTCACCTGTGGTCCTTATATGACCAAGGTTCACCTTTTTATGTTTTGAGTTCTGCATTAATTTTCACAAATCGCTAATTATGCACTCCAATTTGTCTGCTTTTGATTAGTCCCTCTTGAGACTGGTAACTGGTAAATGCATTTAGGTTGATAAATATCGTCAAGGCTTTATTGGTTTGTTCAATCTTTGGTCACAATTGCTGTTAATATGCCTATCGTAGCTTTACCACTTCACACTTATCTCTGTTTATGAGAACACAGGATTTGATTTTCCATTATGTAACTAATTGAACTCATGAAAGTTTATTTTGTGCAGACCTCAGGAAACAATAACTACTGCAATTATATTTTGTCAGCGATTTTTTCTTTATCAGTCCCTTGTCAAGAATGACTTTAAGGTGAGAACTTGTTTCCTATTATTGTTGAAGTTTTACCATAATTTTGTATTGGCATTGTCATGCCTTTTTCTTTTTCTGTTAGATGAAGGACTTGCATTATTAAACCAATATGAATGCCAGTTATTGCCACCCATGGTTTCCTCTGTCACTGGCAGTTTTTTATTTAGCAGGGGATATTTTCTTAGAAATAGGATTGAGACATTTCGTAAATTAAGTTTTAATTTGTCCATTTTCTGAGAACATTGATTAAGCCTTTACTTCCATTTGACTGCAAGGAACTAGTTAGATCTCAAGGGTTAGATGACCTACATCTTAATGCCATACGGAGGTTTGTATTGCAGCCGATGTATTTCCATTATGGCCTTTTAGAGGGAGATGACATGTGTTATGTTCATGTCATGTTGACTGAAACAGTTATCAAGTATTAACTGAATAGTAAAACAAGGGGTTATTTAGCAGCTCAAATTGTATTTTAACATTTTCAGCATACTGTTCTTCGTGAAAATGTCTAAATTCTGTTTCCTACTCAGACCAAAAAGAGGGAAAAAAAGACCAAAAGAAAAAAAAAAAAGAAACAAAAACAAAAAAAGGAGTAAGAAAAAAAAAAAGAAATTGACTGCTTAAGCAGAAAGTGCTTCGTCTTCGTTCATTTTGCCATGAACTTTTTTGTGACAAACTATGATCAAAATTTTGATTTTTATCGTCGAGGAAATGGCGGATGACTACTTCTACTTCTTGTAGCATATTATTAAGCTTAATGTTTTGCTATATGCTTTAGTTTGATCTAGATATTGACTTTCATTTATTCATGGCTGGAGTTTATTAGATTAGAAGTGGGGTTGTGGAACTAGATGATTTTCACATCACCCATTCTTAGCCAAATGCAGATTACTTGTTTCCTGTTATTCTTTTCCTGCTTTGCTGCATTAGTTTCAACACTTACGACATGGTGTTCAGCACTACATTTTTGCTATCCTTCTTTCCTATTTGGGCACTCTTTGGATGATTGACTGCCTATCCAGTGAGTTTTTCCTTTTTCATGTTTGTTTTAAAATATGGCGTTGGTGAATATTTCTTGTTTTATTTATCTATTGTAGATTAATCTGTGTAAACTAGTTTTCATGCATGTATACACTCTTGTTATTCATGCTTGCCTTTAATTCTGGAGTTTGGGAAATTTCTTGGTTCATTTAGTTCTTTGATCCTGTCTTCCTTTATTTCGTTAGCTGTTTTATATTTACTTATCCAAAGTAGTTCTCATGCATATATATTATATACCCTCAGAAAGTCTTTAATTACACGGACACCTTTAAAATCAATTTTGTTTACATCCACACCTTAGGTTCAGCTTTGTCAGTAGCCGGCCATCTGAGGAAATCCTGAAATGACATTTAACTCTTACTACTATTAATATCAATCTGTCATTAAGTCAGTATTCTAAGTTAACATTTTTGCACAATGCCTTAAATTATATGTATGTCTTTGAACATCAATGTTGGGTGATGGCAATGAATCTATCCAAATGTTATGTTTTTCGATGGGCATTTTTAGATTTAAGGCAAAAATGGTGGACTAGGGGGATAAGAAAATATACACCTGAATTTTATGTTTTTGTCGTGGGGAATATCTGATTGTTAATGGAAGTATATTTTATCTGCAGGCAATAGCTATTGCTTGCTTGCTACTTGCAACTAAAACCACAGGACCTCCCCGCTCATTGGAAGAAATCACTAATTTTTCATTTGTGATGATACATAAAAAGGATCCAGTTGCTGCACTTAGAATTAAGCAGAAGGTATTCTGATGCAATTTTATATTGATTATTGCTGCCAAAATTTTGTCACCTGCAATCCCTGCCCTTTTTATTCTGTCTTGATGCTTGATCTTTTCTCTCTGAACTAGTGACTGCATTTCTATGCTTGTCTCCCAAAATCTGATGATCCTGTTTTATACCAGGAAGTGCTTGAACAGGAAGAGGAACTCATTAGACGAGCAGAATTACTTGTTCTTGACACACTCAACTGTGATTTTAATGTGGCACTTCCGTATCCTACCCTTGTCAGCGCCTTAAAAAAATTTGATGATGATGCAAGTTGGCTTGCTCCAACTGCATGGAGTTTACTGAGACATTGGTAGCTAAACATCTGATAGACTGCTACTCTCAGCATTATATCTATGAGGGAAGGTTTACTTTAATTTTCTTTTCTACACCTTGTAGGCTGCAGACGTCGCTTTACACACAGTTTGAACCACATTGTCTTGCTGTAGCAGCTCTCCATTTTTCCTCTGTGATTTTGAAAAATTGGGACATATCTGATATGGACATTGGATGGATTGAAGAATTCAATGTAACTTACCTGCAATTTACAGGTATCACTTTTTGAGAGGTTTTTTGTGAGACAAACATCAATGATCATGATGTACTATTTTATTATTTCTCCTGCAAATTTTAGATTTTTTTTCCTTCCCAGAAATTTGGCACCAAGTGGAAGAGATGCGTGATTTGAGTAACATTGTTGTATAGTAAGTAGTTCTTGATGAGAGTCCATGGTTAGAAAAAATTACTTCTTAAGCTGGATGGAGTATGTTTCCAGATGTCATCAGAATGAATGAACATTGGCAATGATTGATGGCATTATCCTTTTTGGATTAGCAAGCGAGTGAAGACAGGTGCCGAGCCAAGTCAGCCATGAATGTCGACGAATTTAAACAGCGGTACATTTGCTGTATATATTTTGTCAGAAAAGGGAAAGGCATACTGTATATAATGATGTTACTATGTTGTCATCTACAACTAACTGCAAGAGAAAAATATACAGAATGACATTGCTCTGTAGTCATCTACAACAGATTAAAAAACAATATAGGATTTTGTTTGTCCTGAAACAGTAGTATTATATCATTTATTAATTAAAAACCAATCTAGCATTTTGTATCATAGCCAATATAAGTTAACTTATTATTATTACCTGCAAGAAAAGATCATTTGAAGCCTTGATACGAACCCGGCTGGAATCTCCAGAGTTCCTAACAATCTCAAAGGTCTCAGTATCACCAGGTCTATTAGAAACTGCCACTGCATCACCACTACTCTCCAACCCTATGAACTCTCCATTGAAAACTCTCAAATTAAACTCATTTGAAGTGATTCTCCATAACTGTATATATATTTATATCCATTCCACAACATTAAAAAACAGAAATTTCAAAAAAAAAAAAAAAAAGGAGAAAACACATGTTAAGGTATTGTTGGTTTATTCTTTTGCAATTAACCTTAAATGTTTCCCATCCTGAAGCACTAGTTCTATTGGCAACCATGATGGTACCTCACTACCTCCACCACTCTCTGCACAAAGATACATGCCTTGTGTAACTGACTTGAACTGGACTTGTGTGCCATCCTGATGATCAAAATGCTGTTAGAATTTATCTGAAGATTAGAGATGAAGAAATTAAAGTAAGTAATTACCAGTAGATCATTGTTGGGAATGGCATCAAAAAGAGAAGGTTTGATCCATCCCTCAGTGACAAGCCATCCTCCAAGGTTGACAGCCTTCAGTTTGGAAGGAGGAGGGGTGGACCTTGCTGCATGGGAGATGGAGATGAGGAATAATACTGAAAAGGTTAATGCAATTGGAACTTGGGTTTGTGCCATACTTCTCATGGTTTTGTTTTGAGATTGAGATGTGAGATATTTGAGTGTTATGGCCTTCTTGTTTTATAGAGTATTTTTTGGGCCAATAATCTTTATTTTATTTTATTTTTTCAATGCTTCTGGATGTTTGACACTTGATATGAAAACCAAATTGTTAGCGTACGTTTGACGAGCAACCTTTTTGTAGTGTTGAGTTGAATTTATGAATTTCTTGAATAAGTTTTTGTTTTTTTTTAATTTTTTCTTTTGATTGACTTTATATAAGCCGTGTGCTATAATTCAAAGTTGAAAGTGGATTGGTTGTGAGGAGATTAATTAATAATGCTCTAAGCCATCTATCTTGATCCCATTTTTATGTTAAACTTGATCATACAAGCATTGACGCTTGTAATTGATTTTTAATTTGTGATGAAACATTTATTTTTGTAGAAATTATATGTTGATTTTATTCTTTTGATTTGTTTTTAGAATTTGAGACAAAATTTATAATTGAACAACTAAGCTTTTTGATGGTTTTTTTTCTTTCATTTCTAGTTTTTGGTTCATTTTTTTTTTTGTTTGTTTTTGTGTCTCTGTGCTTTTTTTCTTTTATAAATAGGGTCTATTCAATTTTTTTAAAAAATAATTTTATATAATAATTAAAATTGATATTAGTATTATTAGTGTGAAAATTGTTGGTAAATTTTACATCTAGTAATTATTATTTTTTGCTTATAAATTTACATGCTAACTTACTTACATCAACCTCTGATTTAAAAAGTAAACAATTATTAATTCTTCCGTTGTACGATGATATTTTGATAATGAAATTTATCCTTGATCTATAATTTATTATGTTTCGGTCACATTTCACGTACTTACACTGAATAGTGCTTTGATTTGAAATGATATATTAATAATTTATTGTAGAACATTTCGGTGAAAATAAGTTAGTTTTGTTGGGTGGTATGAATGATATATATTTTTTTTTCTTTTTTTCTGGCCACAGCTTACACATTACATTTTAGTTTTCATTAAAGTTAATTTTAAGAAGAATACATGATTAATATATAAAGTTAAAGTGACTTTAATTTTTTTCGATTTCACTGTGAATTAAGAAACCTTTTATCAAATAATTATTAAATAAAACTAAGACCACATTACAAGCACACTAGGTTTACGGTGAAGGAAACCCTCCAATATAAGTTATTTTTTCTTTTCTTAAGAAATTTTTTATATCTCATTATAAAAAAATATACTGGTAATTACCAAAGAAACCCCCAAAGTTTACAATATTCACAAAAAAACCCCACGAATTTTGATATCCCTAAAAAACCCCTCTTTTTTTATAGAATGAATTTCAAACCCCCCAGGGCTGTAACGGAGATTGACGGAGTTAAATTTGAATTTATTTGACGAAATTGCCCTTACGTGGGAAGTTGTGAAATCGCGACTTGGTTTGACGGTAATGCCCTTACGTGGAATGATGTTACCACTTATAGAGGAAGCGGGTTATTTTTCTTTGTTTATTACCGAAAGAACACCATTTACGCCGCCGGTTAACTGCGATCATCGCCTCTTCATCTTTTCCATTTCCGAAGTTGTCGTTGTTGGCTGGGTTATTTGCGATCATCTCCTCTTCACCTTTTCCGTTTCCGAAGTTGTCATTGGCTGGGTTATTTGCGATCATCGCCTCTTCACCCTTGTCTGGAAGGAGAACTCCCGCTCAAGGCTTCGGAATTTCATAAGTTTTCACACCAAGGTAAGGAGGCCGTTGATGAATCTGATGATTGACTTTTCTGTGTGATAAATCTGATTTCGTGTTTTATAATGTTGTCTCCGTTTAACAATTTATGTCTCCGTTTAAGTATTGAGTTTACTGTTTAACTATTTTGCTTTCTGTTTAACTATACGACTCTAAACAGATGTATTGTTCTTCTTGTAGGGTTTTGGTCATGGCAGTCAACCTAGTTAACGGTCGATGCTACTTGACACCTGTTGTCGAGACTCTGAGTGAATTGAAAGCTCACATGAGTGGACGTCACTGGGAGATCATTAGAAGGACACCGTTCGCGGCTTTGACCGAGATTGAGGCCGTCCTCCAAGAGAGAACCCTTCTTGATTCTCTGCTGCAGAGGTTTGATGACCGCAGCAACAAATTCAGGATCGGGGCAAGCCTGGTCAGTTTCAGGCCTCATGATGTGGCTCTCATCCTGGGGCTACGGTGTGTTGGAGACGCTGTCGTGTTCCACAAGAAGAAACCACGCTCGGCATTCGAATCGAGGTTTCTATCAAAAGCGTACGAGAGAAATAAAGACTCCATCAAGAAAACACTTGAGCAGCTAGTTCGACAGAGGGGGGAAGAGGAGAATTTTGTAAAACTCCTCATAGTGTACCTCATGGGTACTATCCTCTTCCCGAACACCTCCTGCTCTGTTCCAATCTGGATCGTTGACTACGTCGACGACCTAGCGGGCATGGGACGATATGCATGGGCGCAAGCGACCCACAAGTGGATGATGGAGGACGTTCCACAAGCGGCCGCTCGAGTGCAAGCGAGGTGCGCCGGGAACAAGACCAACACGGGGTATGTCAAAGGTTGCTCGGTTGCGCTAACGACTTGGTTGTATGAGCTCACCGGAACCGGCAAGAAGATTCGTTTTGGCAAGACCCCGAGGATCCTGTGCTACGGTGAGAACAGCTACCGGAAGCAAGTGTCCACGGGAAACTTATTTTCATCTTTTGAAGGAAAAGAGGTAATAAATCGATTTAAGTATTGTATTTGTCGTTTAACAAACTATATTAATGTTTAACCATATAATTTAACCTTTAACTATATTGGTTATTGTTTAACTGAATTGTTTTTGTTACAAACATAGTATTTAGTGTTTAACAGTATTGTTGTTTACAATTGTCAGTTTCCAGAATTGGTCGCCGCGAACCAGGACGAAGAAATATTTCTTGGGGCGAGGCGTGTCGGTGATACAACTACACACGGAGGTGATATTCCCGCTCCCGTTCCGTTGGCGTCAAGGAGAGATGATCGACCAACATCCTCGAAGCGCGTCCGACGCCGACCACCTTCTCGGAGCCCACCCCGCGCACGGACTAATCGGCGACGGGCAAGCCCCCCTCCACCCCCCCCCCCCGATAGCAACATCCGATGACCTGACCGCACGTCTATTGCAGGCGTGCGAGATATTGACTGTAGAGTTCCCCAGGCTTGTTGCTCGCGTGGCTTCTCTGGAGGCACGGTCACAGGCCGATGTTGACGCAAAAGCCCCCCTCCATCCGCCGGGTGACTATGCTACCATCTCCGATGACGACGTCATTGCGAAAACAGTCCCGCGAGGCCGACGTCGGAAGAGGCTTGCGTGGAAGGAACCGACAATGTCGCTGCCTTCGCCGGCAGACGTCGTCGCAACGGAAGCACCAATTGATGTTGGACCAACAATGGCTGAGGCTCAGCCAACTTTAACTCCGAGCGCGCCATTGGAAAAGCCGCAAGCACTGTATGCGCCGGCTGCACTGGCTGTGGCCCTGCCTGTCGATGCCGCTGGCGATGTCGACAGGATAATAGAATCTCTTGCCAGTGAAGTCCCTTCGTTGGAGGCACTGGCACCGGCAACGAAGGAGAACACCATCCAGGCGGTTATTTCCGTAGAAACGGAGAAAGACTTTGGCTTGTTACCGGTAGCGGCACCGGCAACGAAGGAGGACACAATCCAGGTGACAGTATCCCTGGAATCGAACAAAGACGCTGTCGTGTTACCGGCACCGGCACCGGCACCGGCACCGAATAAAGACTCTGTGGCAGTACCGAAGTCTAATAAAGACGTTGCAGCAGCTACCGGAAATAAACAAGCTGCCACCGAAGGGCAAGGAGTTGTCAACGAGCGAAGAACGCTCACTCAAGCTAAGAGGACACTCCTTGCAAATCAACAATTCGATGACGTACCGAAGAACTTTCTTCCGAAGAAGAAGAAATATGCCGGGTTACCGCGTCTTTCGCAATTCGAGCAGGAAATTAATCATATCAATATTCTTGAACTGTTATATGGACTCGTAAGTTACGTTTAACTATCTATGTTATCAATTAAGTACTTTAAATATTTACCTATCAGATGTATTATTTAACTAGGTTATATATGTGTTTAAGTATGTTACTTAGTATGTAATTTGTTTTATTTTTCGTTTAAATATCAGGACTGTCGTATGGAGGAATGGCTATGTTTACACTACACGAGCCAACGTGTTCACGTTGTTGGACGGGAAGGAAATGGTGACAGACAACGTCGTCGACGTTCTCGTCTGCATCATCCAGAAGGCGCTGAAGAGATCGCGGTCTCCTTATAAGAAACGCGCTGCCATCACCCGGCCACTGGCCCTGTGCCTGTCCAAACAAGAGGACACGGCGGAACACTCTCTCAGCATGATCGACGATGCTGCGCTCAGCATGATCGAGGATCACCCGGGCACGCTCTTTACCCAACCAGGCTTGCTTGTATGGAATGTGGACACCGTGTTCCCGTAACATGTCCTTCTGAATGTCGATTGGCCTGTACAATGGCTGGCTTTTAAGCTTATCAATCACTCGAGCGCTTACCCATTTTTTCGACGCTTTAGGATGCGACACCGAGCCAATTCCACCACCGCAAGTGTGTAACGGGTGCATTGTCTTTATTCTGAACGTATTTTTATTGTATTCCTTTGATGCATGAAGGCGCCAGCGACAACCAACGGCAGCACATTCTACAGTCACCCTGTGTTTCTCATTCTTTATGAATTTGAAGTCAAAATTCATCTTGATTGCAAAATTCCGAAGCGCGTCTCTGAAATGTTCAACGTCTACGAAACGTTGTCCGATATCCAACGACAACACTTCGGAATGATCCGAGGAGGACGGAAGGCATGCTGCAGCGTCCGGGTCGCCATGAGATGGAACAGGTGCGCTGGCAGAATCAGAATTCCTGCCAACACTTCAGTCAAACGGAAAACATCAGTAACTTAATCGGAAACAAAATAAGTTCACTTCAAACAAGTATATTTAAACTAAAACATAATAAGTTAAACATAGACACAAATTTTTAAACGGTAAAATATATGTTTAAACGGGAACGGGGATGAAACCGGTTAACAAGCATAACTTATTGGTTTACAACGGGAACTTATTTTTTTAAACGGAAACTGGAATACTTAGCGTAAAAATATAATAATTAAACGATAACTATAATAATTAGGCGAACACATATGACTTTAAGAGTAAAGATAAAGGATAAGAACTTTACAATGACAAGAATTCGTTTTGACTATGATGCGACAATGGCACATCATCTGTCTCAACAACGAGATCGACTGCAGCGCATTTGAAGAGTGAGTATACATGACACATGCGTTGGAAGTCAACCTCATTTTCTATTGGACAAATCGTTTTATGTCCATCGGGTGTGATAAACTTCACCCTAACATGGGAAACATCAAGACCCCATCGGTCACATATCTCCGCTAAGATTGAATCCCAACAAGTCTGTGCCGTGAACATTAGCACTTGTCCCTCCCCGTTGTATCTTGCAATTGCACAAAAACTCTCCATTAAAAACCTGCATGTAAATAAATATAAATTGGTACTCTCTCTTAAAGGATGATCAAACTGATGGAAAGGAAGACATTCTCACCTTATCTCCCCTTATCGGACAACCGGCGGAGTTCAAAAGAATGCAAACGATGACACTTCCAAACTTTGTTTCAGAAAATTCAATGCAAGAAGGAATGAAAAAGATTGACAAAAGCCAAATAAAAAATATTTAACATGATGTGACTGGGTGGTTTTTTTCCCACCATTTACAAGGGTACACACGGAATTTCATAGCATAAACCTTGTACAAATGAACGACATGGGGTAAAAAAGAATTCAAACAGTAACGGAAGGGCTTTCTGGGGTATTACAAACTTGCAGGGGCTGTCTGGAAAATTTTACAATTCGCGAGGGGTGAATAGTAATTTTCCCAAAAATATATATAGTTATAACTAAATAAAATATTATCATTGTGTCGGCCATAAATGGGTTATAAAAAATACATATAAATATTATAATATATCAGTTACGAAAATTTAATAACCCAATGAATAATATTTTCCAATTAAAAGTGCTGTTATACGGCTAATACCCGCAAAAAAAAAAAAACTAACGTGGCTTTTTATTATTCACATATTTATTTATTTTTATATAGTTTAATTTTTTCCGTATAATTTTTGAAAAATAAAATACCTCGAAATTTCACTGACCGTTGAATTCAGGCCATTGGTTCTGATCTTGAGGCAAAAGAAAAAAAGGCGGGAGTTTGAGAAGGGTGGGTGTAAGGCCCCCACTTATCCACCAAAGTGGGTCCCACTCCCCAGCAGACGTTCGCCGGCGCGGTCACTGGAAACCACCGCATCCGCATGGTATGCTTCTTCTCCCCCATTCTCTCATTCACTTCCAATCTCTTCTATCTCCATCCAAATTCGGCCTCAGGTATCGATCCATTGCGCACATTTCACTGTTTTCCTTTTCTTTTATGCTTCTTTTCTCATCAAATTAGGTTCCCTGCTTGTTTTACTGCTTTCTGATTGTTTGATCAGTTCTAGGGTTGGATTTTTTGTTCTTTTTTTTTTTGTTTTTTTTTTTGGGA
The DNA here is from genome assembly GCA_020875875.1 of Dioscorea alata. Taxonomy (NCBI): domain Eukaryota; kingdom Viridiplantae; phylum Streptophyta; class Magnoliopsida; order Dioscoreales; family Dioscoreaceae; genus Dioscorea; species Dioscorea alata. Next base: position 23,014,760 of record CM037015.1, on the reverse strand, counting down.
TTGGGCATACGAGGTGTTGTTCTTGTGTTTCTTGGATTTGTGGGAAACTGATGTTGGTTCTTGGCAAAATTTTTGGTTCTTTGGCGTATAATCTGTGAAATTTGGATTTGATGAGTTTGGAGTGTGAAAATCTTGAAGTTTCGGTCAATGGTACTGCCACTGGTTTGCTTGGATCTGTAGGTTTCTCAACTTAATTGTTGAAAAGTTATCAGGCCCCGTGCATTTGAAAGTCCTATGATTTCTTGATCTGTTTTCTTTTTTTTGTTTTTGTGACTGAGTGATTCATTTTCAATGTTATTCTAGTTGGATGATGATGTTGAATAGCTTGTGTGGTTTTATTTCATGCCTTTTCTTTGCATGACTGACAGATTTAAGAATCTACTTTAGTATCAGTGCCTTGAATGATTGGCTTACTTTAGTAACATTATCTTCATTGCATGCCTTCACACAACAAATGTCTTGACATATGCACTAGTGATTGTGAATGAAAGCAGGTAAAATCACGTTTTTGGAAATAGGTGTGGCCACAGTAGATCACTCCCATAGTCCCAAACTTGGATGAGTTTAGTGTTAGTTACCTAATATTTTGTCCATTCACAGTGAACTGACAACCAGATTGTTAAGTCTCTATTGCATATGTGACACCTATTGCTATAAATGATTATTAACTCTCATTGCCTTTCTGTAGAATCATGTAATATTAACCACGATTATTTATTCTATTGAAATGTTGTGCCACTCAAGTTGCTCTTTTTTCTTTCTTTCGTTTTTTTTTTTCCTTTTTTCGTTTGTGCATCTATGGGCTTCAGCTTTCAATTCTTTTATTACCAAAGAGGTACTTCTCTTCAATGCATCTCAGAATAACAAAGATAAAAATCTTGTTTGAAAAAGAGCAGTGATATTTTTATCAGAAAAAGAACATTGATTTAGCTGCATTATTGCAGGCGAACCCTAGTACTTCTCAACCCAGATGGTATTTCACATGCAAGGAAATTGAAGAGAACACACCTTCTAGGAGAGATGGTGTCAATTTGACAACAGAGACCAAGATTCGGAAATGCTATTGTAAACTTTTGCAGGACTTAGGGAAACACCTTCACTTGTAAGTGCTCTATATGTTTGTTATATGCTTGTCCTTTCTCATTGAAAGGCTTAGTTAATATTTGGTTGGTTTCTGGTTTTCTTAGACATGAATTCCACAAATTATTGGTGGTTTGCCTATGACTTTATTAGCTGATTACAGCATTTAACTAAAATTGAGATTAACATGGTAGAATTTTATAATAATACACATCTTCTATAATTTTTTACAAGTAGTTATTTCTTGGCCTTGTCAATAGCATCATTGTGTTTTCTACAACTTTGATAGCCTTCCATAATTATCGTTCTGAGTGAAGCTAAATTTGTATGTGAAGGTTGTGGTTTTATGTGGATGAAAACATCACTCTGTGTAAAATTCTTTGACAATAGCTCTGCGCTATGCCAATTTTCTTATGAGAACCAATCTCAACTTCCTGTCATGTGAAATGCCATCTACCCATTATTAGGAAAATACTCCTGTGTGGGATTTGCATGAATTAATGTATGTGTTCCTTAATGTGCTGTAATACTTAATCTGAGCACATTGTATTTGGAAGGATTTACCCCCAGAAACATATTGCATGCAATTTCTCTCTCTCGCAAAAAAAAAAATCCATATTGTATAGAGATGAGTAGCATTCCTTTTCATCTGTTGGATCATAATTTTCATTTGCAGTCATCGCATGTTGCTTGTATGTGTTTGTAACTTTACCTAAGAATGTGGTTCTGTGTATATTCTTTGGTTACTTCTCAAGAATAAAATACAAAATCAGTTAAAATTACTACAAACCTGAAGGAGAGCGCATTGTTATGGGATTATTTTCAATCCTCCTAAATTTAAAATATTTGACTATAGTAAATTAAAGTGCTTGGGTATTTGTGGTTGCCGTACTTTTTATCTCAATTGCACCAGAGTTCAATTTTTTTTTTTCAGTTGCGTGTTGCTTTATGCGGCTGCTTGAATGTTTATTTATAAGTTTGCCCCTCTTTTGCTTCTGGGGATACTGTTCTTGATATTTTGAATTCAGCCGTTGTAATTTTAACTGCTAGATCTTTAATTTTATTTACATTTTGGTAGAAGACCAGCTGATAATTAGACCACCCTTTGTTCACCTGTGGTCCTTATATGACCAAGGTTCACCTTTTTATGTTTTGAGTTCTGCATTAATTTTCACAAATCGCTAATTATGCACTCCAATTTGTCTGCTTTTGATTAGTCCCTCTTGAGACTGGTAGCTGGTGCAGGCATTTAGGTTGATAAATAGCGTCAAGGCTTTATTGGTTTGTTCAATCTTTGGTCACAACTGCTGTTAATATGCCTATCGTAGCTTTACCACTTCACACTTATCTCTGTTTATGAGAACACAGGGTTTGATTTTTCATTATGTAACTAATTGAACTCATGAAAGTTTATTTAGTGCAGACCTCAGGAAACAATAACTACTGCAATTATATTTTGTCAGCGATTTTTTCTTTATCAGTCCCTTGCCAAGAATGACTTTAAGGTGAGAACTTGTTTCCTATTATTGTTGAAGTTTTACCATAATTTTGTATTGGCATTGTCATGCCTTTTTCTTTTTCTGTTAGATGAAGGACTCGGGTTATTAAACCAATATGAATGCCGGTTATTAGCAGCCCATAGTTTCCTCTGTCACTAGCAGTTTTTTATTTAGCAGGGGATATTTTCTTAGAAACAGGATTGAGACATTTCGTAAATTAAGTTTTAATTTGTCCATTTTCTGAGAACATTGATTAAGCCTTTACTTCCATTTGACTGCAAGGAACTAGTTAGATCTCAAGGGTTAGATAACCTACATCTTAATGCCATACGGAGGTTTGTATTGCAGCCGATGTTTTTCCATTATGGCCTTTTAGGGGGAGATGACATGTGTTATGTTCCTGTCATGTTGACTGAGACAGTTATCAAGTATTAACTGAATAGTAAAACATAAGGGGTTATTCAGCAGCTCAAATTGTATTTTAACATTTTCAACATACTGTTCTTTGTGAAAATGTCTAAATTCTGTTTCCTATTCAAAGACCAAAAAGAGGGAAAAAAAGACCCAAAAGAAAACCAAAAAACAAAAAAAAAAAAAATTGACTGCTTAAACAGAAAGTGCTTTTTGTCTTCCTTCATTTTGCCATGAACTTTTTTGTGACAAAATATGAGCAAAATTTTGATTTTTATCTTCGAGGAAATGGTGGATGACTAGTTCTACTTCTTGTAGCATATTATTAAGCTTAATGTTTTTCTATATGCTTTAGTTTGATCTAGATATTGACTTTCATTTATTCATGGCTGGAGTTTATTAGATTAGAAGTGGGGTTGTGGAACTAGATAATTTTCACATCACCCATTCATAGCCAAATGCAGATTACTTGTTTCCTGTTATTCTTTTCCTGCTTTGCTGCATTAGTTTCAACACTTATGACATGGTGTTCAGCACTACATTTTTGCTATCCTTCTTTCCTATTTGGGCACTCTTTGGATGATTGACTGCCTATCCAGTGAGTTTTTCCTTTTTCTCTTTCTCCTTTTTCAAGTTTGTTTTAAAATATGGCGTTGGTGAATATTTCTTGTTTTATTTATCTATTGTAGATTAATCTGTGTAAACTAGTTTTCATGCATGTATACACTCTTGTTATTCATGCTTGTGTTTAATCCTGGAGTTTGTGAAATTTCTTGGTTCATTTAGTTCTTTGATCCTGCTTCCTTTGGTTCATTAATCTGTGTAAACAAAGTAGTTCTCATGCATATATATTATATACCCTCAGAAAGTCTTTAATTACACGGACACCTTTAAAATCAATTTTGTTTACATCCACACCTTAGGTTCAGCTTTGTCAGTAGCCGGCCATCCAAAAGTTGAGGAAATCCTGAAATGACATTTAACTCTTACTACTATTAATATCAATCTGTCATTAAGTCAGTATTCTAAGTTAACATTTTTGCACAATGCCTTAAATTATATGTATGTCTTTGAACATCAATGTTGGGTGATGGCAATGAATCTATCCAAATGTTATGTTTTTCGATGGCCTTTTTTAGAATTAAGGCAAAAATGGTGGACTAGGGGGATAAGAAAATATACACCTGAATTTGATGTTTTTGTCATGGGGAATATCTGATTGTTAATGGAAGGATATTTTATCTGCAGGCAATAGCTATTGCTTGCTTGCTACTTGCAACTAAAACCACAGGAACTCCCCGCTCATTGGAAGAAATCACTTATTTTTCGTTTGTGATGATACATAAAAAGGATCCAGTTGCTGCACTTAGAATTATGCAGAAGGTATTCTGATGCAATTTTATATTGATTATTGCTGCCAAAATTTTGTCACCTGCAATCCCTGCCCTTTTTTTTCTGTCTTGATGCTTGATCTTATCTCTCTTAACTAGTGACTGCATTTCTCTGCTTATCTCCCAAAATCTGATGATCCTGTTTTATACCAGGAAGTGCTTGAACAGGAAGAGGAACTCATTAGACGAGCAGAATTACTTGTTCTTGACACACTTAACTGTGATTTGAATGTGGCACTTCCGTATCCTACCCTTGTCAGCGCCTTAAAAAAATTTGATGATGATGCAAATTGGCTTGCTCCAACTGCATGGAGTTTACTGAGAGATTGGTATGCTAAACATCTGATAGACTGCTACTCTCAGCATTATATCTATGAGGGAAGTTTTACTTTAATTTTCTTTTCTACACCTTGTAGGCTGCAGACGTCGCTTTACACACAGTTTGAACCACATTATCTTGCTGTAGCAGCTCTCCATTTTTCCTCTGTGATTTTGAAAAATTGGGACATATCTGATATGGACATTGGATGGATTGAAGAATTCAATGTAACTTACCAGCAATTTACAGGTATCACTTCTTGAGAGGTTTTTTGTGAGACAAACATCAATGATCATGATGTACTATTTACTGTTTCTCCTGCAAATTTTAGGTTTTTTTTCCTCCCCTGAAATTTGGCAGCAAGTGGAAGAGATGCGCGATTTGAGTAACATTGTTGTATAGTAAGTAGTTCTTGATGTGAGTCCATGGTTAGAAAAAATTACTTCTTAAGCTGGATGGAGTATGTTTCCAGATGTCATCAGAATGAATGAACATTGGCAATGATTGATGGCATTATCCTTTTTGGATTAGCAAGCGAGTGAAGTCAGGTGCCGAGCCAAGCCAGCCATGAATGTTGACAAATTTAAACAGAGGTACATTTGCTGTATATATTTTGTCAGAAAAGGGAAAGGCATACTGTATATAATGATGTTACTATGTTGTCACCTGCAACTAACTGCAAGAGAAAAAGTTCAAAAAACGTATGCAGAATGGCATTGCTCTGTAGTCATCTACAACAGATTAAAAAACAATATAGGATTTTGTTTGTCCTGGATTAGGAGACTTGTGGATGCCTGGGTTGTTTGTGAATGAGATTTTAAAAATAAATAAATAAATGCGTGTAAGGCAGATATTTAAAACCTTAATTTTGGACTGGGCACCGGGGTTATATATATATATATATTGACAAAAACAATAAATGCGGTGTTAAGAGACAGACAGATATGGAGGTATATTAATTACGGTGATTTAATGATCCTCTAGAGATTTATTAATTCGGTAGAGATTTATTAATTCGGTCAAACGTCATATAGGACAATTAGATTTCTACTACGTGTACACCGAGAAGATATCTAATGAACCAAATTGAATTAATAAATCCCCTGTAATACAACTCTGGATGGGAGGGGAATGATATCCTCCCACAACACTTAATGTAATATATTACTACAATATTTATACAGTATACTATAATATATGCACATATTGTAAAATACTGTAGACTTAGATATTCGAATTAAAAAAATTTCTATTTATTAGAGTTGTCTAATTTTTTATTTTTTATAATTAAAATAAATGTGTTTTAAAATAGTTTATTTTTATAAATGATTTAGATCAAAATATTAAAAGAATCATGTAAAAATAATTGTAGATGAAATGATTATATATGGTATAAATTTTGTGGGTATGAGTTTAAGTTTTTAATATCCAGGGGAATTTGATGGTAGTCTGTTAGATTGCTATATTGTCAGAAATCGTTATTCTTTGTGAATATTATTAATTACTGTTAGGTATTGTATACACTTGAAAAATAAGTGTTAAATGCAAATCTAACTATTATTATTTGGAATCCTTAAATTTTAAATTTAAATACATCTTTAGAGTCGGGACATGTCTTTCTATATATATGTGGGGTAGATAAGGTGGTAGTTGTTTGTTTTTTATTTTGGATGCTAAAATGAGATTGGAAATTTTAGTCTAATAACAATTAAACTGGTACAATTGTAGATTTTGGTCTAATAATTGATCAATGCATGTTTATAGATTTGTTATTTATGAATATTTATAGAATATTGAACTTCATGTGAGTGAATTGTCATCTATGTCATTTACTGATCTTCATAAAATACTATAAATTGATAATCTATAAATAATTTTTAAATATTATTATGGTTATAAATATTAAATAGTAATATAGGGAGAAAAAAAATACAGTATTTTTATTTGTAACCCAATCATATTTCTGTTAGTGGATCTAAAATCTAAAACTAAGCACAATCCTAACCTTACCTTACCGATTCCTCTGTCTAGCTTACTCTTATATCTGCACTGTTGTATTCATATATATATATATATATATTAAGTGTAAGATTTTGAGACCCACCATGCGAACCTTTAGACCTACTACCCATGCACGTCGCCATCCCTTGGAACACTATCATAAGAAAGCTCTCTCTCAGCCCCACCCCAACCCATGCCCTCCACCTGTTCGTCCAAATGCTCCGCTCGACCCCCTCCCGGCCTGACACCTTCACCTACGCCTCCGCGTTCAAGGCTTGCGGCCGCGCGCGTGCCCATTTCTCGGCCAGGACTATCCATGCCCTTACGGTCAAAACCAACACCTTGTCCAATGCCTTCGTCGCTAATACCGCCTTGCACACCTACGCTTCATGTGGAGACATCGCCTCTGCTCGAAAGCTCTTCAGCTTGTTCTTCTCCCCTGATGTCGTTGCTTGGAATGCGATGCTCTCGGGCTACGTCCAGAATGATCTCCTGGATGATGCATTGAAACTGTTTGATCGAATGTGGTCAGCTGGAGTTGCGCCTACTGCTGTGACTGTGATTAGCGTCCTCTCAGCTTGTGGCGGTGCGAAGGATTTTTCGCTGGGGAGGCAAGTTCATGGTTTTGTGAAGAAAAGCGTAATGCAACTTGAACGAGAGCTTTTTGTAGGGACTTGTCTTATAGACATGTATGCCAAATGTGGGTGCTTGGAGTTCAGCCTCAAGGTGTTTGATGAAATGCGGATTAAGGATGTTGGTGTTTGGAATGCACTCATTGGAGGACATGTCCACAATGGCTGCTTCTCTGATGTTCTTCGAATTTTCCAGGACTTGGAAATGTCAGGGTTGATACCAGATGAGCTGACAATAGTTTGTGTGCTAAGTGCTTGTGCTAATTTGGGTGAGCTTGAGATGGGAAAGAAGATACATTTATACATAAAAGAGAGATTTCTTGATGTTAATGCAAAAATAGGGACTGCACTGATTGATATGTACTCGAAATGCGGGTGCATTGCGAAATCGAAAGAGGTTTTTGATATGATGCACGAGAAGGATGCCACAGCATGGACCTCGATGATTGGAGGGCTTGCCATTCATGGGCAAACAGAAGATGCGCTTCAGTTGTTCTCATTGATGCAGAGGTATGGTGTGAGGCCTGATGGAGTGACCTTCGTGGGTGTTCTATGTGCTTGCAGCCATGCTGGATTGGTAGAACAAGGGTTGCATTATTTTCAATCTATGATAAAAGATTACAGCATTGTTCCGAGAATTGAGCATTACGGTTGCATGATTGATCTTTTTGGCAGAGCTGGGCGTCTTAAGGAATCCCTTGAGTTCATATATTCAATGGATGTTCAAGCAAATGCTGTTGTTTGGAGGGCACTGCTCAGTGCATGCAGAGTAAATCTAGATGTTGAATTAGCTGAGGTTGCAGTTAGGAATTTGCTCGAGCTTGGAACACATCATTGTGGGGATTATGTTCTTCTTGCAAATATATACGCGTCGAAGGGGATGTGGGATGATGCTTGGAGGATAAGGAAACTGATGGAAGGTTGGATACAAAAGAATCCAGGTTTTAGCTTGATTGAACTACACAATTAAATGGAGGATGAAGGGAACCTTGATGTTTTATAGATCTGATAATGTACGTTGATAACTCCACACCAGGGACCAGGCTATCCTGCAATGTGCATGTGAGGATCATCAAGAATGCACGGTATGAGAATGCTCTGATTGATGCTGCTGCTATACTTTTGAAAAGAATGTTAGTGTATACCGCATAATTATACTTCTGATTTCACTGTAAATAATTTATAATTTCATTCAAAAATCTGAAGAGACTTGGTGTATGCAGCAGAACTAACAAAGAACCCAGAAGCCTCTGAATTAAAAGCACGAGCTGAAGGCAAAATGCCTTTACTAGCTGCTCAGCATTCTCCTCTAATAGGTGCCATTGCTTACCTTTTGTTGCTCCTCAAACTCAAAATTCGTTTGTTGCATATTTTAAATTTTGGATAGCAATCATCTACTGTTTATTGTTTACACCGTTCAATCTATGGTATACGTCAGTTGTGAGGTTGTATGTAAATATCATGGAGCTGGCATGTAGTTGTTGTTTTCAAGAAGCTGTAGTTTGTATTTGGATGATTTTCATCTGCTTGTTGCAGCTTTGGATATGTCAAACTGTGCAAATTTAATCTGCATATTATGCATATATTTATCTGATTATATTTTGTTATAATTCAATTAGAGTGTCCCGTGCAGTATGGAAACCTTCCTTCTCATATCTAGATCTCATTACTGGACATCCTCAACTTGTCAATGACTCAGGTGAAATGTAGATATATGGATAGGTGTGTTAGCAGAATCAGTCGGTCAGCTTGTTTCTGGGTAGTTTGATGATCCATTCACACATTGATTTGCCAAACTAGCCAGCTTACTGCTACTTTGCAAAAGACAAAAGAAGAAACATTTCCTTAAAATGACATCATAAAACACTTCATGGACAAATTGCCCATTTTGTGCTTTGTCAATATATTAGATGCTTTGAAAAAGAACAATCTGTATGAATGAAGTCCCATCTTTATTTCTCTGTGAACTCCACCCATAAATCCTTTAAAGCTGACCCTTAATAGAGTTAAGCTATGATGCTTAACTCATACTCCTTTTCTCCCACCACCAGGATGTGAGACCCTTCATCCAGAACTTTAGCACCATCCACTTCAGTTCTACCGAGATGCTTACAGGGATTCATAATGAACTCAACTTTAGCTTCTTCGCCAGCATCCAACTGCACACTCTTGAACCTGATCAATTGCTCCATTGGTCTTCCCTGCAAGGTACTAGATCGCTTGAATAGCATCACAGGATGCCTTCCAGCCATAGGTCCATGATTCTTAACTCCAACCACGGCAGAGAATTTTAGATTTTTGCAAGCTTTAGAACCAATCTTCATAGTGTCATAACTATTACCACTGGTTTTCTTGAGGTCGTAGAGATTAACAGATTTGTTCAAGTAAACAGAGCCTTCAGTAGCAACAGATACAAACTCATAAGAGAATTTGGAGTAGCTCAGGCCAAAACCAAACTTGAAAACTGGTGTGCCAGTGTAGAACCTATAGGTGCGCCCTGGGTATCCTGTGGCTGGGTCTGCCCTCATCCTCATATCGGTCATTGGCACCTTGGTGAATTCCTGAGGATACCAAGTAACAGGTAATCTTCCACCTGTAAAAGCAACAAAGCCAATGAGGTTTTAGCTTAAAACAGAAGGCCTAGAATGGTATAACAAAGTAATGAATCATGACCGAGGACTGAATCCAGCTTAAAGCATAGCATTACTTTTATGGCTTCTGAACATATATTATGTTAGACATAGCAGCCAGACCTTCAATTCATGAGCTTATTTTCATAACTGCCATTTTGTTATAAACTTTTGAAACTGAAAATGATAGTATCTTTAATGTATTGTTTTTGTTGTTGTTTAATTAATCAAACTTCCAATGCTAGCCATATTATTCATGGTTAGTATTGATTGCTTACGGTGAAATTTCTTAATGCAGGAACAGAAATCTAGCTTGAAAATTGTCAGACAAAGCTAGTGATATTACCAGGATTGTGTTCTCCAAAAAGAATTTCTGCCATTGCTAATCCTCCAGCTTCACCAGGATAACCGACCCATAATATGGCTCCAATTTTATCGTCAAGCTTTGCGAATGTAACGTCCACTGGACCACCACACATCAACACTAAGATCACTGGTTTCTTTGCAGCTTTTGCCACACTAGTAATCAAGCTTTCCTGCATTCCCGGAAGAACCAAGTTCTCTCTGTCAAGCTCTTCCTTCTCCTGCGTCAGGTCCAAACCCATGACCATAATCACATAATCCACTGAGCTCGCTAGTTGCACTGCTTCACTAGTAGAGCTGGAAGGACATGCCACAGAACTGCAACCTGGTACATACTTGGTGTCCTTGACATAGCTCTGCAGCGCCTGTAATGGACTGATGGACTTGCATGGAGGGCCAGCATAGTTTCCTAAGAGCGTTGTAAAATTATTTGCATTTGGACCTATCACTCCAAGAGATGCAACTTTTGCTTTGGAAAGAGGGAGGAGGTTGTTTGAATTCTTGAGAAGAACAATGCCTTCCCGAGCAGCTTCTAGAGCTAGATTCTGGTGATCCTGAGTACAGACTTGAGTTGGAGGGATATTGCCATAGGCTTGGTTCTTTGGGCTACCATCAAAGAGACCCAGTCTCATTCTGATTGTGAAGAGATTTTGGAGGGCTCTGTTTATGTCACTTTCTGTTATTTTCTTCTGTTGTATGGCCGAGCCTGCGTATTTCTGCATGTAATTGCCGCAGTTCACATCCATTCCTGAGGTAATTGGTCAACCAGTTATAGTTTACATTATTTTTCTACAAACTCACAGAAACTCTATTATCATGAGCTTATGTAATTACGTGAATAATCACAGGAAAGTCAGAAATTCTATATCATTCTGTTACAAAATTCTAATATCTGCACCAGTATTTCTGTTCTGTTTGTTTTATGCATCTATAATTAACATCACGTTCCTTCTTATGAAGATGAAAGTCAGTGAAGGACATGCATTTATTTTGGGCATTGTTCTTACCTGCTTGAAGAACATCTGCGACAGCATCCTCAGGTGCCTTTGCATAGCCCTGTGCATCATGAATTATCGAAACTGCATCACAGTCCGATACGATATATCTGTTCCATCAATCAACAACGGTACAATACAATTATAAAAGGTTAGTGAGTGACAATTGCTTTTATTTCCAGCAAATCCTATTTAGTCTTAATTGCTTAATTACCAGAAAGAATGCCATGAAAGCAACCTTCCAGCTTTTTCTTTTGAATAAACTTCGATTGAGTGTTTGCTTTAACCAATTACATAAAAACAAATTTTTACTGTTGTTCTCTATCCCTATGTATATGTAAAATCTCTGTTTTTACATATACATCCCCTTGTGGATTTTCTATTTACATACATGTTTGCCTTTTAAAGGTATACATATGTAAGAACTTCATGTTAGCAAGGGCATGTACTTGACAGCAGTATGCAATATCAAGATTTTTACTAGGGCTGTATAAATAAATACATGCATACTGTTGCAAATTTCAGATTCTTACTTATACAACCCTGCACTAGAAGTATGATAGTAAATTACTCTTTTTCCCTCAATTTATGAACATGAAATTTCAAGATTTTACAAAGATGTTTGTTGAGTTTGATGAAGTTTAGTGAGTGGCATACCCATAGAAACCCCAGGAGGCCCTGGCGGTCTTTGACAAGAGATTATAATCGGCACAAGTTGGGACTCCATTAACTCTATTGTAAGAACACATCATCCCACTTGCATGCCCTTCCTGCACACAACTCTGGAATGGTGGTTGGTATGTGTCCACCAAGTCCTGTGCTGTTACCTGAAACCTCATCAATACAAAGTTACAAACAGAATTAATTGATTGAAGTTCTCATTTTTCTTTTTTCTTTTTTTTCTTTTTTTTACCTATGCATATTATACCGCAGATTTCTCATACATGTCTAGTTTGTCATCATTTGTAAATAATTATCACAAGAGTAATCACTATGCATGAAACGACCAAAAAGCCCTGTTAATCTCTCTCTCTCTTGTTCTTTTATTGTAGTAATACTAATTTCTACTTCTTTTAATATAGATCAGCCTTACATCTCTCTCTCTCTCTCTCTCTCTTTCTCCCTGTCTTCCTTCAAGCCCCAACATTTTGTTTCTTTTTAATTGATCTCCACTGGGGATAGAGTCTATTGTGATATCTCATCGTCAAGTTCTTTAATCCAACTTAAATCTATCTCTAAATGCATAAAATACAAACAAGTAAGACAGAAGAATGTTACCTTGGCATCAAATGTATAACGAACAACCTTCTCCCAATTGTCCAAGTCATAAGCAGTGTAGTGTTTGCAGCATGCTGAAACCTTAAGTCCAGTAGAAGAAGAAGAAGCAGTAACACCACCTTTCTTGTTATTAAATGAATCTCCTTGCATTCCCCTCACATAGCTCACTGCATACCTGCTCACCGTCTCCGGGTCCTCTCCCGGAGTCTCCTGCCCTCTCCCCCACCTAGGATCTCTGAACACATTAATATTCGGTGCCCAAAATGTCAACCCTTCAGCTTGCCCTGCATTGTATATCGCTCTAGCCTCCGTTCCAATGACCTGCAATCATTCTAACACAAGTGTTAGAGTTCTACTGTCTTGTAACATATTACTTACACAAACTGTATTCATGTGGAGAAGCAAATACTTGTCCTATAAGGTACCAAAGGTTGGGGTTGAAAGAAGCAGCAGAGAGAATGACTTGAGGAAAACTAGTAGCAGACCGAATTGTGCCATTGAAATAGATCCCTTTGCCGGAGTTCGACACACCATGCAATGACTCTGACCACCATTTGTATGCAGGGATGCCGAGACGAGGAATGGCAGGAGCTATATCACCTAACTGAGATATCTTCTCATCCAGAGTGAGTTTAGAGATTAAGTCATCAACTCTCTGTTGTATGCTTAACTTGGCATTGCAGAAATTGTAGTTCTTGGAGGGGATTGAGGCACAAGAAAATGGAGGCTCTGCTGATTGAACTGAGAATGATGCTAAAACATTGATGATGTTGAGGAGGAGAAACAGAGAATGGTGTTGATCTTTGAGGATTCCCATTTTCTGTTCTTCCCACCCCTGTTTTCCTCTGTTTCCTCTGTTTTCACTTGGTGAAAAGGACTGTGTTTTGTGATATATATAGAATGAGTTTAGAGAGAGTGAGAGATGGTGGAATGACTGAAATACCCTTTGGATGTGGAAAATAGTGGTAGTCGGTGGAGGGTAGTTTGGAGTTTGTACTTTTTGTTAGGGTTGGCCTTATGCGGAGAGATGAGAACTTTAACTCATCTTCTTTCCAAATATTAATGTGAAAATGAATGTTATGGAAGAGTAATTATTTTGTTAAATGACAGATCATCATGTGCGTTTTGTGGCTGGTTTTACTGTTAATTTTTAATGGTAATAATGTGTATTAATTAGCAACTCAAATTTAATATTTATTAGGAATTAACGAAAATTAAAGACCGCCAATTACATTCTTTAATTCTAAATTGATGGTTAGGTGATTTAAGGTAATTCAATTAATTAATATACACAATCATTTTCATATACATAATTATTCCCATTAATATTTACACAATTTTTTTTCATATTTTTCTGCTTTACTTTTACAAGTTGTTTTAATAATTTTCAGGAGGTCACTAAAGTTTGCTTCGTTTTCAATTGGGTCACCCAACTACAAAACGTATAAAAACGGTCACCCAATTATGTTTTCCGTTCACCAGGCAGTCACCCTATGAATTCCAGCCCCCATAAGCTGATGTGGCATCCGAAAAATTCCCCTGTGCTGACTCGGACAATTTTTTTTTTTTGCTGTCCAATCAGCGGCCCTGTGCAGTCCACGTTTTTTTGCCCTACGAGTAACCGCAATGATACAGAGAACGTTATCCTCGTTGATCTCCCCCTTCTGCTCCGCTTCCAAGATGTGATCAATGGCGCACTTCATCCCACTCTTATCCATTCCTCCACTACTCACCAGCTTCCTACATACACACATACTCCCCAAAACCAAATCAAAACAAAATTCAACCAGAAAAAGAGAGAAATTTGATCAAGAGACTCACTTCCTCTCTTCCAAGAAGTAGTCTTTGAAGAGTTGAAGCCTTCTTTCCTTCACCTCCTTCCAAATCTTGAGATAACCTCTCAAAATTGGCCTCAAAATTGGGATGAAATCGCCATAGTTGTACTCAAAGCTCTGAGCCAATCTACTCCTCTCCCCATTCAACGCCTTCAGCTTCAAGAACAGAGCATCATCCTCGCTCTCAAACCTCCTATTGAACATGATTCTATACATGTTGTATATCACCAGCTGCAATCGCCGGCGGAGGATGATCCCATCAGTGGCGGCAATCAGATTGGCCTTGACATCATCGACGACGACTTGGGCTTCAGCTTCCCATCCGGATCGGTTCTGTTGCACAACCTTGTTGGTGAAGAAGGGGACGGTCATGATCCGGCGCATCTTGCGCCAGTGATCACCGTAGACTGTGAAGACCATGTCTTGGCCTTTACCGGTGAAGATATCGAAGACGACGTTGCGGGTGCAGGAGCCGAACTCGACGCCCTGAGTGTGGAGGACGTCGCGGGCGAGATCGGGAGAGGAGACGATGACGAGGTTGCGCTGGCCCATGCAGAGGAGGAGGATGTCGTCGAAGCGGCGGGCCAAGGCGGTGAGATTCCGGTGGTTGAGATCGTCACCGACTTGGAGCCAGTTGCCGAAGATGGGGACGGGGAGAGGCCCGGGAGGGAGCTTGAAGCGCTTGCCACGGAGCTTGGAGACCACGATGGCCACGATAATGGCGACGAAGAGACCTAGAAGGGTTTTCTCGACGAGGACGAGGTCCACGAGGACAGGTTTCTGCTTACGTGGACTGCAAAAAAAATATGGGCATGCCACGTCATGTTTCCGAGTCAGCACAGAGCTGTTGATTGGAATTTTCTGAGTGCCACATCAGCTTATGGGGGCCTGGTGAAATGAAAACATAATTGGGTGACCATTTTTATGCGTTTTGTAGTTGGGTGACCGAATTGAAAATGAAGCAAACTTTGGTGACCTCCTGAAAATTTTACCCATGAGAAAATTGATAAAAAGTAATTTATTAACTATAGCTTTTTTTATTTTAAAGGAACTATTGAGGTTGTTTATTTATTTTATTGTTTATTTTTATGGTAATTAATTATTTTTATTAACATTTTAAAAAAATATTATGTAATTACTATTCTGTTCTAAACTTCTAATACTCCATTTCAATATACTAAACAACTGCTCACTAACAATCAACTAAATATAATCTATTTGTTATTCACTAAACAACTGTTCTTTTTTCTGTTTTAAATCTATTTTTATAAAAAAAATATAATCTATATAATTATTTTTTTAATAAATGTGGATAAATTAAGTGATCAAACCCTCAGTTTTTGATCTGAAATGCAATACAAGCTCTCATTATTACAG
This sequence comes from Dioscorea alata, assembly GCA_020875875.1. Taxonomy (NCBI): domain Eukaryota; kingdom Viridiplantae; phylum Streptophyta; class Magnoliopsida; order Dioscoreales; family Dioscoreaceae; genus Dioscorea; species Dioscorea alata. The sequence goes on along the minus strand of CM037015.1, from coordinate 22,998,949 downwards.
TGTTAAATCCAAGCACTGTGATTTATTATATATATATATATATATATATTCCAGTTATAAAATCTATAATTTAGCAAATGGAAAGCTTAAGCCTTATTTATTTATTTATTTTTCTCAATTGGATGTATTTTATATTTGTATAACAGGAAAGAAAAGGTCTGGTTTTGGAGTGGGGATGGCACTGCAGTTGATGTGGATGTGGGGTCATGGAGTTGTTGTGGGCGATGGGAATAGGTTGGGAATTGCAATCACTGAATTTTCACTGCACACTGACAAACAAACAAAAGAGAAAAAGTTTATTGTTCTTGCAGTGTATAAGTGTATGAGTGTATGAGTGTATCACTGAATATTCAAGGCAAAAAAATAATGCAAGCTCATGTGATAATTGTCTTCTTTTTTGTATTTGCTTTCTTTAAAAAAAAAAAGTAGTTGGGAACACAATTCTTTTTTTTTTTTTTTGAAAAAAAGTTTTTTTATACATAAATTTGGGTGAATATTAATATCGTAGAGTAAGACCTCTATTGAATCCTTGTATTTTGTTGATAGTGTAAATGTTTTTTTAATAAATAAATTATGTTGTAAACCTATACATCATTGGTTTCCACATAAATAAGTATTTTTTTTTTTAACAAAGTTAACAAATCATCACCAGAGATGCATGGAAAAGTTTTTCTAAAAAACCTCATTTTACTAATAAGAATGAGAAAGAGGTTTAACTGTTACATACTTCCACTTTTTACATCATAAAGATTTAAACTCATCACTCATCATATACAGTAGAAATTACAATGTATGTACAGCTAAGTTAAAAATGCTTTTGTCATACAAATAAGATTTATTATAAAAAATTTAAAATAAGTGGAAGGATTGTTGGAATTAAATATATGACCTCTGGGTACATGTTATTAGATAAATTTAAGACATTTATAGCTCAAAAAACTGAATTGGTTGGTCCATGTCCTCATTATTAAATGTAGAGAAGTAGACTGGAAAATTAGTGTTGCTAATTTAACAAACTCGGTGCTTTGTCTCATTGTTTTTAAATTTAAGACATTTGGCTACAACCATTGTATTAATTCATAATTTTTTAAAATAAATAAATAAATAAAAAGAAACTTGAGAGATAGAGAGAGATGATAAGAATGGAAAAGTTAGCTGGAAGAGGATGACATGTAAAGACTTGAGTGGCTGTTGGTGACTTCAAAGTCTCAAACAATACCAATCAAAAAGTGGAACCCTCACAATAAAACAAGTGGGTGTTGCTTTTGAAGTTATGATATTCTGGGGAAAAAAAAAACAAGTCTTTCAATTAGACAGTGATTCATGCCATACTTAGTTTCATTTGAACCCTTCAATGGATGTGGTCCATCTTTGATTTTTTATTTTTTAGTTTTTTTAATGAAATAGTCAAGTTATGTCAAAGTCGTGTATAGATAAGGAAATAATACCTCAATTCATATGTGCTCTCATTTTATCTGAATTGGAGTTCTAATCTATCACCAATAAAGTAAAAAATACTTATTTTTTATATTATTTAAATACTAAATCTTGAAAGTTTACAAAATCAATATACTTTTTTTATTCATTATCCTGTTTTGGCATTCAAATTTGTCGCATTTGATTTAAAAGAAAAATGAATTCTTGAGAGAAGAAGAGAGAACACCCAAATGGTCTCAACTTAAAAATATGTCATGAGTGTTCTCTCAAAGCATGAGAAAGTTTGGTCCCTTGCATGAACCCTAAACCTAAAAGCATGTCTTGATTTGGTGCTTGGATGTGTAATTAGACCAAACTCAAGAATTGAATAAAGATTAAACACAATCCAATCCTTGAAGTTGAAACATCAACCCAGTTGCTTCAAGCCAAATTTCTTGCAAGCCAAGTAGCCAAATGACTTGAAAATGACTTTGAATTCATCCACAATAAAAACAAGTGTGACAAGCAATACAATGAAAAAGAGCTTTTTGTAAATACATTCCAAGCTATAAACCCAAAACCCATTATAAACCCTAAAAGCTTGAGACTTGAGCCCTTGTTTTATATTCTGTTTTAGGGCTTATTATTATGACCTGGACTTCTGAATACATTTTAAGCCATAAAAGGTATGAAGAGAGATTGAGATATTGTGATTATTCTTTCTTTTTTTAGATGTTTATATCAAGATCAAGTTCACCAACTATAATTAATCTCCTTAATCTCTTTCAGAGCCATGGTCCACCTATTTGATTTGTTTTCTAAGCATTCATAAAGATGTATATGTTTCTTCAAAATCAAACCGGATTGGTTGGTTGGTTGGTGCATGGGTTAGATTTAATTTGAAATAAATAACTAGATTATGATCGATCCAAATAGATAGTTTGACATGACTTGACCTGTCTATTTGCTTAACTTATCATCTTATTAATGCTGTCTAAATATATATTAATTAGATGAAAAAAAAAATTTTAATAGAGTAAATAAACTAGTAATTTATTAAAACGAGAAGAGGTGAATACAAAGTTTTGAAAAAAGAATAGAAAATAATAATAAAACAGAGAGGGATACATTAAATCCACCTTTCAAAAGTGAGTAGATAAAATTGAAGGAAGAGAAAAACATAAGTCAAGTGCCTTGTCCTTGATTTGTGTAGGATGTAGTCTATCTAGGTCATTAGCAACCCACTTCTTTAACTTTATTTGACAATTTTTTTATTTTTTTATTCGGTGCTTTTAAGATTAACATAGTTTGAACAAAACTCTTTCCCGCTTTAACTTTATTTTTATATTTTTTATCATGTGATATAATTTTATTATATGCCACTTTTTTTTTTAATCTAAACTTACTTTCCAATTATATTTCCATAAATTATTTTAAATAAACATTATTACGTTTGGTTTAAAACAGATACAAACAAGTTTAGTGTCAGTGAATTGTCCTTGATTCGTTGAAATGTTTAATGGAAAGGGTGCATGATCTAGTTTGGAGATTTGAATCCCTTGTCTGACGCTTCAGCTTATTCACACTGTGGGCCTCTAAATTTTTAAATATACAAATATAATATCATGCTTTCAAGATTTGGGGGTCACACCGTTTAATTAAAGAAAATAATATTTTATTTGGATTGTATTCTTTTTCTCTTTTAATGGTCAAGCATTGGACTATTTGAGGTGCTTTTTTTTTTAAGTCTTAAGACACTTACATAATGTCAAAGTTGACGGTGGGAAAGAAAGAAAACCAGGAGGAAATCATGCCGAAATTTTCAAAAAAAAATTTTGGTTATAAACTTAAGATACATATTCTAACCAATCTCATTGTGCTACCGTAACTAATTTGTGAACCATGTGGGTTGGGCTCTCTTTTTTTGGGCTCAAATATGTCCTCAAACTTCCAATTTCATACTTAAGGATTATAACTAACTAAATTTTATTTTATACATATTAATAAAATTAAAGAGAATATAATTTCGGATTTTGCTAATTTAGATATAAAGTTTCAAACATTTTCTATTAATAAAAACCAATTTGATGAACTTGGTAGACAGAACCTGCAAGTCTGCAACCGTTGCAAGAAGATGCAAAATCAAAGAACAGCAGCTGTATTATTTTCACCTCAGATCAACCTATAGAGATATACATCACAATGGAATGCATTCACAGTCTTGCCTGGAATAAACACATTTACACACATCTAAGGATGTGCAGAAACATTGATGTGAAAAATAATATTTAAACACAATAAAATTTCAGCAAAACAACATTATGAATGTGAATTGGATAAAAATTTTATGACTATGGCTCGGAGTGTGAGGAAGATGCAGCTCGGTCGGCTTCGATCATTGATTTGATATAAAACTCGCCTGCTTTGTATGAGGACCGGACCATAGGGCCAGACGCAACATATCGGAAACCCTGTTAAGGCACAATACAACATGAATTACAGTGTTCAAAGCTATTAAACACAAGTAGCTCAGATATCATGATTTAAAAATGTCATTGTTCTGAAAACATTCCTAATGATAACCACGTCCACTGTCTCATAGTGTCGAGCATAGAAGATAACATTTGGCATATAATGCAATATTAAATCGCATTTGTGTTATTCTTGGTGATTAAAAGCAGTTGAATCCATATCGTGTGTTCACAACCTAATGTATAGAAGAATGTGCCAAAAGTTATAACAGTCACCAGAGATCATGAGCCAATTTGAATAACTGTCAATTAAAGACTCAAGCCATAGAATGGTCATGATGAGATGGCTCAAAATGGACTCACTCGAAGTTTAACAATATTGAAATTTTTGAAAGCAAGATAATCGATTTAAACATATATATATATAATCAGCTGAAAGAATCTTTCCCCACAGAGTAGTAACAAAGATTGGAGTTTGGGGATGTATCATTGCTACATTAAATGCACAATAATCAGATGTTATCTCGAATTTCTCAATGATTCAAAATTTTTTTTTTTTAACTCTATGACTATGGTATGAAATGGCACAGGACAAGCAATTTTAATTATAGGTATCATAGAAACCATTTGAGTGAAAATTTATTTTCATTGAACTATTTCAAGCATAAGTTTGCATAAATAAATCCAAGGAAGCAGGCATTAAATAAAAAGCAAGCAAAATGGTCATACAGACAAAACTATCAGGTATTTAGGCAGTTATGAAAAAGGAAGTACCATTTCCATGCCAAGAGATTGATACTTGTCAAAAGCTTCTGGTGTCACATATTCTGAAACTGGCATATGCCGCTTTGAAGGCCTCATGTACTGACCAAAGGTCATGACATCAACACCAGCTGCCCTCACTTTCTCCATTGTGCTAATTATTTGATCAGGTGTTTCACCACAACCCAACATTATTGAGGTCTTCGTAAGAGTACCAGCAGGAGCAAAATCTTTTGCCATCTTAAGAACATCAATCGATTGCTTAAAATTAGCACGGTGATCTCGCACTGAACTCTGCAGTTCTTCGACAGTCTCAATGTTGTGAGCAAAGACATCTAATCCAGAAGTGGCAACTTTCTCAACACAGCTAGGATCTCCTCGAAAATCAGGAACTGCAAGAAAAAGACAAAACATCAGAACCCACTAATCTCTGCAAAATTTTAAATTAGGATATGTAGAAGTGGCAACTTTCACAGTGACAAAAGGAAACTTAATTTAAGTACACAATGGCAAAAGAATATTGACTTCATACCAAGTGCTTCAATTAGCATCTTTGGCTTTAAAATCTTCAGTTTCTGCACTGTCTCTGCAAAATGACCACTTCCTTGATCAGGTAAGTCATCTCGATCAACACTGGTAATCACAACATATTCCAGACCCCATGAGGCAATTGCTTCAGCAACATTTGAGGGTTCATTGGGATCTGGTGGGGGAGGAGTTCTTGATGTCTTCACATTGCAAAACCTAATTGACAGTAATATTTCAATATCATTTTCTAACATTAGCAAAAAACTAAGTTCAATGCTTTTAAGCAAATAGCAAATTATCTCCACAAAAGTAAATTTCTAAACAAACACAATAAGAAATATGATAAAAAAAAATCCCCGGAATAAGACCATAGCATTAATATCAGCATGAAAAAGGACAATAGCCTATTAAACTACCTTCAGTTTTGAGGCCAAACAGAAGTTTCTTCTTCCACAATTCATACCCTTCCTCACCTCCTAAGGTCCTGCTTTGATAATTATCTGATTACAATTTAACACACTAAGCATCAATAGTTAAAACTTTCCATTAATCTTCCATCCAAGTTTGCTCCTAGAAGATCATGTGTGGCGAGCGTTCTTTCTCAACCTTATCCTAACAGATCACAAACCTATCTAGTTTCCAAATTTCCACAGCCAATGCTATTTCCACTGGAGCCTGGAGGCATAGTGTCAATATCTAGAAATAACAAGCAAAATACACACTTCATATATTTCAAATGTTAATAAATACTAATTACACCCAAGGTACCTTCTTTCATAATATAATTTTTAACTCATATCAATGCTTAACCTTTCAATGCTTGAGTTATCAATAACAAAGACACAAAATGATTGAGTTACATTATTTTTGCAAAATAGAAAGAATGAAGAACAGTACAAAAGACATGACTGTGAAAATGTCATAATCCTGCATCCTACCTTGCAATCCATTAGTAAAATTATTCTACAGCTTCTCACTTTATGAAAGGAATTGGTCTCCAAATGAACTATATAAATTGAAAATTCCTGCCAGTGATAAAAGAGAACGAATTTCCCCGAAAATTAAAAGCAGAGAAGGAGAAATCAGAACCTAACCTGCAACCTCGCGTACAAGTGTCCCCAAGAATCATAATCGTTGCCGTGGCCGTGCCAGTCCTCGCCACCAGACCAGCACTCACCAAGGTTAGGACACTTCGCTTCCTCGCAAACCGTATGAAGTTTCAGCTCCCTGAGCTTGGCCTTGATGGGCCGCATACTTGGCACCACCAGGGATGGTCTCCTTCATCCATTTGGGCTTAGGCAAGGGTTTCTTCTTCGTTCCAACCTCAACGGAATAGACGAAGTCAGTGAGCGCGGGAGAGTCAGCAGCAAGGCGACGACGGAGCTCAGCGAGGGTTCGCGGCGGAGCAGGCGGAGATGGAGATTGAGGAGAGGGCGACGAGTCTAGGGTTTGAAGAAGGGTCGCCGTGGAAGAGATGGATCGATAAAGAGGAATTGGGGATTTCGGGTGGACTAGGGATTTGGTGATCGAGATGAGACCTCGGCGGTTGCATCTCGTTCTCTCCCTCTCCTCTCTCTCTCTCTCTCTCTCTCGTTTTCTCTATTTTATTTATTTAATTATTTATTTATTGTGGGATATTGATTCTGTTATCGGACATGAAGTTGCCTTGTGATCCGTGGGAGAGCAGATCTTGAGCTAATAGTGCGGTGGATGCGAGATTATTTTCTAATCAATGATACATTTTATTTAACAAATGTGGACATATATACATGAGTAATTTGGACAAATAATATGCATATACATGAAATTTATTTTAATGTGAGAATAGAATAAAAAATTTCATAAATATACTGGAAGCGGAGGAAGGAAAGTTAGTTTTTATAAAATGACTCATTTTTTTTTTAAATTACATGAAATAATTAAATAAATTTAGGTTCACAATCCACTTTTGGTCTATAGTGAAGAAGACCCTCGTTTAAAAAAAAAACACCACACATTTCTTTTAGTCTTCCGAAATGAACATCCCTATATATTAAAGATACACTTATAAGTTATTTAAATCTCTCAAAATAATAACAACAATAATGATAAATAAATAAATAATTTTTATAACAAGCGTCATAAATTATGAACCCCCCCCCCCCCCCCACCCCCTATTAATTTGTTTTTATATAATAGAAGCGACCAGCGCCCCGGTATATGAATAGTATTAGAGCCCGGGTACAGTGTATGAACAGTATAAAATAGTACGGCATCTCGGGGTGAACAGTGTATGAACAGTACTGTCGGGGAGAGAATTTGAACTCATGATCTCTCTTTTAATACATTGGTGTCATATCATTGGACTATCCAACGGTGGACTATGAGCTATTAAATTACACACAGCATATATATATATATATATATATATATATATTATATTTTTTTTTTTTTTGATAACGTAAACAAGAGTCAACAATGCCTTAGCAGGCAATTGCCGAGAGTAGCCAGCATAAATAATAAATAAAAAATAAATAAAGAACAATATATTTATATATATCTATATATGGCATTATTTAAAAAGAAAAAAAAACCACGCTAAGGTTGAGGGATCACCCTGAGAAACCCCACAGCTTATAACAATCCCGTATTCCTCGCGTGGTGGCTACTACCTCAGGCGCAGCCATGGGAGACAAGAAGAAGAAGAAGAGCAAGAGCAAGAGCAAGAGGAACCCTAAACGCCGATCAATACCTCGCTTCCAGGTACGTTCACGAGTGGCTCCTTGGTGGTGCTCCTGGCCCTCCTCTTTCCCACGACGGCGATGAATTCCTACCGCCCTTACCCCGGCACAAGGCCGCCGAACGTATCGTTTTCGAGTTTCACTCCCACTCCAAGCATAGCGACGGGTTTTCTCTCCACCCACTGCGCTCGTTGAGCGCGCCCAATCGTAATGGGGTGACTCTCTGAAATGATGATTCCGCTGATGTTCTTTATTCGATGTATCACCAATGTTTCAATATATTGATTAATTCCATTGCTGTGTGTTCTTCTCTTACGTCAAGTGTTAGTGATGTCTGAGAGCTAGTGTTCTGTTAAACATTTTTGGGCGATTTGTTCTTATATTTTGTCTTCCTGTTTGTTGAGGATTTAGTGATTTGTTCACAGTTCTTAAATTTTATTTCTTAAGGTGGTCTAGATTTAATTTTTAACCGTGTTGCTGACATATGTGTGTGCGCGCTTGTATGCTGATTGAATGTAGAAAATAAGATTTTACATGCACTGAAGAGCATTGTTGAAAAAAGAACATTTTTCAGTTATTTGCTAGCATTTTTTTTGTTCTTTAGATGTAGGTGTGTTTGCAAATGGTTTTTATCATGTACCCAATGGAATCCCACTTAAAAATAATTAATGTGAATGCAGCATTGTGGAAGATTTTAGGATAAAGTAGCTGGTTTACATGTCCTTGGTTAGGAATCACAAGGGACCAAGGTTGGTTTTTTTCTCCCTCCCTCCTAGAAAGTGACCTGAGTCATTTGAAGGATGTCTACAGTCAACGAGCCGGAGCTCTTAATATTATTCTGGAAAGAAAAGTGATTTAGTTATGTGTAGGTTATGGGAATTAAGATATGTGTTGTGCCTTCTTTTGTGAGTGTCACACCAGATTATGGATGCATAATTATAAATACTACTTCAAGTATATTGGTTTATCTGTAACTCATACCTAAGGGCTATGGCTTAGTGAATTTGTCAGAGCAGGATTTGTATCCTTATCCTATGTGAACATGCTCAGATCCTGTTTTTATGATTTTATCTTTACTTCTCACATCCTCATTCAAACAACACTGTAAGCATATGTTAAGGAATACACCCATATTTGCTGTGTTCTACTCATTGTTATTACTTACATCATCGCCATAGTCCTTCATCACCATAGTCATCATCACTAACTGTCATTGAAGAGACAAGAATTCTAAGTTGGTATTGGTTTGTTGAATGTTGTATGAACCTGAAGAGAGGATTAATTTACCATTTTCCTTTTTTTATAATTATGTTATGGTTACCGGTGCCCATGACACGGCCTTCATTTGTAGAACAGGTGAAAGTACTTGCTCTAACAGACCATGATACAATGGCTGGTGTATCTGAAGCTGTTCAAGCTGGTCATAAATTTGGAATTAAGATAATTCCAGGTGTTGAAATAAGTGCAGTTTTTTCTTCAAGGTATTTTTATTTCTATGCTTATTGAAGATTTTCTACTTCACTGTAATGCTATTTGCACGAGCAGCAGAATTTTCTCTTGTTTTGAGTTTTTTTGACCAATAATACACTATTGGTGTCTTTCTGACTTTCTAGTTCTTGTTTCATTTCTTCTTTGTACTAATGCTTTATAATGTTTTCTTTTTCTTTAACAATTCAAAGAGAAGGTTGCGGACTGAGGAATCTGTTCATTAACTTGATACTATGGAAGCTGTGGGCCTGCAAGATATGAGGAATTGAGAGAGTATTATCTCATATAGAGATGGTCGATATGACCGTGCGAAGAATATGCTGTTGAATACTAAGAAACTTAAAATGCCTATTTAAATGGGAGAATGTTGTGAAGATAGCAGGCAGTGGAGTGGCTCCGGGAAGGGTTCATGTTGCTCGGGCTATGATTGAAGCTGGCTATGTTGAGAACTTGAAGAAGCCTTCGGCAGATATCTGTATGATGAGGGACCTGCTTATGCCAAGTAAGAAAATTACCTTCTTTTGAAGGAAACTATCTCATAAAATTCATGTCTTAAGTAGGTAAACCTGTCCTTCGTTTTACCAGGGGAAGCGAAACCATCAGCAGAGGTAGTGGTTCAGTGATTGCCAACTGGTGGGGTTGCAGTTTTGGCCATCCATGGGCATTGAAAGATCCAGTTTCTGTTATTAAGAGTTTTGAAAATGCTGGTCTTCATGCTATGGAGTTTATAGAAGTGATGGAAAAATGGATGGTATAATATTTGTGCTTGAACTATATTAACGCTTCAACTTCGTTATAGCTTATGTTTCCTTTGGTACTATACATTTGCAAAAAATGAAATCTTGTGCATTGTAGTTAATATTGGTGTTGTATGCAGTTTCTATAGAAATGTTTTATTTGTCAACCAGCTTAATTGATCCTAACTTCTGGTTCTTGAACAGAATTCAGCGATTTGGCCAGTATTCATGACCTTATAAAAATTGGAGGGTCAGATTTTCATGGAAGAGGTGGCCATGATGAAGCTGATCTGGGCAGTGTTAATCTTTCTGTTCAAACACTTTTTCAGTTTTTGAAGCTTGCTCGGCCTATTTGGTGCAATGCAGCAACAGAGATCCTGCTTAGTTTTGCTGCAGACCCATCGGATATGAATCTAGAGCACCTTACCAGATTCAGAAAACTAAAGATTCAGAGTGGGATTCCAACTGATAACAACAATAACTATGTTCTTAGTATGTGTCTAACTTTATGGCTAACCAGTGAAGAGAGGGAAACTGCTGAGATTGAGGCCATCAGGCTGAAACTTTCAGATACACAATGTTGTTAGCTATGGGGGCTTATGTATAGCAAATGTGATATACACAGGTCCACATACCTTAGGGTTATGAAAATTTCAAGTTCTCAATACACCTACCATCATAATTTGTTTTCCAAACGCCTGAGTCCATCAATATACCTGCTCTACAGAAGTATTGGATGGTGTTGGAGGGATATTGTCTAATAGTTTCAGCATTTAAATGAAGATTTGGAGGTATGCAGCTATGTGCTAGTTATAAGGCCTTGTTCCAAAAGAGAGTTGTAATCGTATTTTCTCTGTAAAACATTTGAGTTGATGAATAACTGTTTAATATGCCTTAGTTACAGAATGTAAGTTTGTTATTTTGCAAACCCATTTCTGTGATGCTTTTCTTTTGAAGTCAATAGATACATATTGCTTCCATTTAGCATATGGAATTATGCTTCTCGCATTTCTTAAGTCAAACTTGCATTGAAAGATTTGCCAAATTTTTACTCATCTTGTATTTCTCTATGTAGCACATTCATGTTGGGACTGGCTCAGCATTGAATTTTATTCAGTTTAGGGTCTAGCCTTTCTTACTAAATTATTTTGGTTTTTTCTAGGCCTAAAAGTAGCCACCTTATATTTGTGATGTTTTTGGAACTTTATGTGACTGCTTGTTTGAATGCCTGGTTTCAGTTACACACTAGTGGAAGGAGAAGCGAATATCAAAATTATGTCTTGCTTTTATCTATCAGAAAGATATTATTGGGGTATTAGCTTGCGCCTTTATGCCAAAATTTTGATGATAGATGGATTAATGTTTCAATGATTTCATGTAACTTGTACGGTTATGGCCACAAAAACTAAAGGGATTCAATCTTCTCAAGGTGGTAGATTTACCATGCTGTCATTAGTCTTCAATTTCAAGTATTGTCTGTTCAATATCTATATCCCTCTTGTTTTCACAATTTGTCTTCTGTATTAATGTTATGCCTCATTCAAGGAGATGCTGTGCAAAATGCATAGGCGTGATGATGCTATTCAGGTATGTTATCTGTTTGATGAACCTCACTTTCTTTCCATGATCATGATCCAGAAGGGAACCTATAGGATTTTTTTTTCTTTTTGTATCCATCAGTGCATCACCTTTAATGAACTAAATATTTGACAAGCATCTTTCCAGGCTGTGGTCCTCGTGTAGGAAAAGTAATACCAACCGGTAGTAGACTTAGAACTTTTGTGAATGCATAGCCTAAAACATCTAGTACCCGAAATCATAAGCTAATTGTAGTTTTAGGTATCTATTTGAATGTATGCATGATACATGACCATGAATGTTCACCAAGTACTATGTTTTTTAATATTTCCATATCAGTAGGTTTGAGTGCAGAAAAAGGGATTTTGAACGAGATCTCTCGCTTTAAATTGATTCATTCTAAATGTTGCACGTTTCAAGTCTTCCTCATCAGCATTAGTCATTTTTATCAGTTAGCAAAGCCTGAGTTTGATGATCCTTATTTTGAGGAGCAGTACTTCAGTATGATAGGCTCTGTTAATTTGCTAATATTTTGGGTTTGATTTTTGCAGCAGGCTATCTTTGAGAAAGAATAGGTAGAGCCAGACAGCAGATGATTCGCTGACAAAAAGTGGTACGAGATAGTGAACCTGCCTCTTTTAGTGCATTGGATTGATTCAAGGCCAAGCAAATATATTCTTCTCTTCTGAGATTGTGGCCCTGCTAAACTTCTGCATCACCATCACCTTTTTTTCCAATAGCGCCTACACAATAGGTATGTCTTGCATCTTTGGAAGGACATACTTTGATTTAACACACCAGAAATGCTATGTAATAAGGTACCTCTACTTTGCCTTTTGTCCTCATTGTGGACCAGTCTATCATTCTGTCACTCCATATCTGACACTGAAATTTGTTTTTCACTTGACAATTGCTATTCCCTTATGAGACTGAAAGGCTGGTCACTCTTTTCCACACTACTTAACAATCTCATTAGTTAGGTTGCCCTGTGATTAGCACTGTGTGCGAGATTGGCTTATTGTTGCCAGCGTAGCAATTTTAATATTTCATGCTATAAAATTTTTACAACATCTTTTTTAGTTTTATGTTTTATTTTCTTTGCAAAAGTATGAATTTATGGGTTTAAAATTTGAGCTAGTTTGTTCTGTGACTTGTTATATCAAAGAAGACTTCAAACCAGACAAAATTTCTAAGAAAGATGCAAGTATATAACTACGAGCTTGAGTCGACTCAGTGTCTACGTATTTGAAATTTTGAATCAAATAATTGTTGGGCTATGAAAAATCTAATTTCTTAATTTTGGAGAATATATGTGCATAGGAGGATAAAATTGTAGAAATAATATGTCAAGTGGTTTTTATAATTATGTGTTAGTTTACTGATATTCCTAAAATTTGTAAAATCAGAATGTATCCATCTTCATCAATCAAACTGAAAATAAAATTTGTGCAAATTAATAATTAGATGCTTGACTTAACATCACATTTGACAAAGCACAGTATTATTCTATTAGAATAGAAAAACAATTAGATTGACATATACTTATTTAAAAAAAAATAGTAAGTTTGGACTGTTTTGTCCATTATAGAACTTGGTCTAAGTGCAAAACATTCATTGTATGGCACTAACGTTGACTTTTCACCTCTCTATTGGTCTCTTTTCTTTAATATTTCTTTCAGTTTGGATTAAAAAGTCAAATGCCTCCAGGTCAACGCCACAATCGTCAAGTGTGAAAGCAAACAGGTGGTGGCAGCGAAGCCGTCCATGTTGTGGATGTTCACGATGAGTGCACACATGGCGCACAGTCATTGGTTGACTTCCATGATGGATGGAGTCTGATGTCAGCGCAAAGACGGCGAATACACGTGGCGTGCTTTCATTGGATGTCCACTATGGACTTATAAGGTATAATCGTCAGCACCTCTAGTTGGATAGATAAGAATGTCAAACAACACTAATCATATAATGCTCACTAATCACAAGATAATTAATAAATAACACAAGGGCCAAGGTGGGGATGCTTGGAAGCTGTATAAAAACCTCTTCGCAAGCTTTCACTCTGTCTCATAGAGAAACAAAAGAATCAAAGCAAAGGATTTCAATTTAGTGTTTCTTAGTTTACTTTTTCAAATCAAAGTTTATTTTCCAATCGAAGAACATAGTTTTTTTGGTGATCCTGCTCAAGGACATATTCTTTCCTTTTTTTTTTTTTGAATACCTTAGGCTCACATTTTCTATCTTTTCTGTTTTATTTTCTTTTTCAATTTTCTCATCAAAAGAGGCCACCATTTTTTCCATTTTTTCTGAAAGAAAAAGGGTGGGAAGAAAAAGAAAGAAAAACCTGAATTTTTTGCTTTGCTTAGAAGAAGGGAAAGGAATGTCTGCAGCTATAAATACATGCAGTAGCTTACCAACTTTCTCTTCCAGCTCTTCACAGCAGGACTTCATGGAAGCAATGGATCCTTTAATGGCAAGTAGTCCTCTTTCCCTTTCTCATCAAAATCTCATCTTTGGTTCTCAAATTCAATGGCAGCCACAATTGCAACACCAGCACTTGGTTTCAATGCAAATGGGACAAAGGGTAGGCTTTCTTGGCCCCAGACAGCAGCCCATGAAGCACACCGGCTCTTCTGTGAAACCTGGGAAGCTCTACCGGGGTGTGCGGCAGCGTCACTGGGGGAAATGGGTGGCAGAAATACGGTTGCCACGCAGCAGAACACGCCTTTGGCTCGGCACCTATGACACTGCTGAGAATGCTGCCTTGGCCTATGACAATGCCTCCTTTAAGCTCAGAGGAGACAATGCAAAGCTCAACTTCCCAAAGCTTCAGAATAATGCAGCTCTTCTGGGTTCATTCCTGCATGCCTCTGTTAACGCCAAGCTGCAAGCCATTTGCCAGAGGATGAACAATTCTGATAAATCTGACAATTCTGTTCAAGCTGTTGATTCTGTGGTGACACCAGGAGAATCAAAAGTGGAATCAAAGACGGAGAGCTCATCGTCAGGTACTGAAATCGATTGCTGCTCTTTCGAGTCTTCTTCATCAGATCCAAAAATGGAGCATTTGGATTTCACTGAGGCTCCATGGGATGAATCAGTCAAGCTGTGCAAGTATCCTTCATTGGAGATTGATTGGGATTCAATACTCTTATGATGTCTGGTTTGCTTCTTGTTTTCATGGTTTGCTTGATGCCCTCTTGCAAATGAAATTTTTGGCATTTGCAGAGAGTGTGATCAGTCATGGTTGTGGATGATGAAGTGTCATTAGATTGTGACATTTTTCTGTTGCTAGATCTTCTGGTTTGCTGGTATTTTTCATCTTGGCATTACCAGACACTGGATTTGGTGTCTTTTCTACATGCAATTTTCATTTGTTACCCTGTTTGTCAATGTATTATTGTTTGATGTTTATGAATTACTCTTATCTTTTATTTGATTATTTGGCAAACTATATATTGGACATTAAATGATTGATAGAAACTCCTTTTGATTTTCTGAGCTGTATTCTTGGCCGCTTTGTTGTATTTCCAGAAAAAAAGAAACACTTTTTTGCCAGATTTCTATTATTCCTTTTTTCCTGTGCAACGTTTCATGACCTCCTTGTCATGCCAAGCTGTCTAGAGAAAATATTCCATTTGTGGAGCACATCAATATATATTTTATAATTATATTATTATTATTATTATCTTTTTTTAAAAGAAGAAAAAGGGGAATGATTAACTTTAAAATAAGCATTAGAGTTGGTGAGTTTATGAATCTAAGTTAATTAAAAGTTGCCTAGTCTATAAACTAGGAGGCATGAATCAAAAGGTTTGAGCTTAATATAAACAAACCAATCAGTTGAAAACAACGTTCTCTCAAACTTGGGCCATATATATGCACACTTTAATTCGCTAGAGAATAAAGAAAGTAGGCAAAATTACAGCCACAAACATATCATTTTAATAAACTCCAAATACTCTTCTATTAGTCAATTTCATCAATTGTTAATCTTGTGAGATTAGTCATAATCCACTTCTGAGATGGATCATCTTGATTCTTAAACTGGTATTATTACCCTAGTTGTTGCGTACTTTGAAATCACATATTTATATGTAGATCGATTAACTTTTTTTTTTTATTATTATAATTTTTATCTAGGGATGTGATCGGTGCCAACCACCAGTAGCCTAGTGGAAAGTCACAAAGGCACTAGATGGATAAGTGCAAAGTTAAAATCTTACACTATAGTACTATAACAATACTGTTTTATCTACTGTTCACATATCAAATATTATTTATGGCATTATTTAAATGGGTCATGATGTGTCCCCTGTGAGACGAGTTGTATCCCTTCTCTCCAGAATTACATGATAGGGGTGACTTGTTAGTTCAGTATGATCTCTATAAGTCTTATGGGCTTGTATATAAACTTTGTATTACTCCATGTGGCATCTACCCAAGTTAATAAGTTCCTAGAGAATGGATAAACTGCTATATTTTGTACACCTCTATACATGTATGTTTTTTTGACAAACCATCAACCAGGAGGGGTGGTTTGTTGCCTATTGCCACAAAAAAAAAAAAAAAAAAAAATGGTTTACTTGGACTTTTTATTTTAATTAGATATTGCTATTGTATAACTAGTGTAAATTTCTATTTAATTGATTGTGATGTAACAGAGGATTACCATCCAAGAGATGAATGAATACTTCATCTATTTTTTTACTCCTCTTTTTTAAAAATAATTATTGTTTAAAAAAATTATCATGACGACAAGATGCGCTGCTAAATAATTTTTAAATACAACGGACACACTATAACTTTGAAAAATCATATAACGAATTAATTATTCATGTAAATAACCAAATGAAGACGAGCATTACCACTAATATTGTCACATTGAGAAGTTTTTTAACATAATCTAGACACTCTTCATGTTCGTGGCATTTAAGCCCAGCCCAAATTGTTTAAGAAGCCCAAATTACAATTGGTTGCTACCAAAGTTTGAAGCCCATTTCTCTATCTCCTCATCTCCCAAATTTATCAAAAATCTAATTATCCTTAAAAGGTTAATAATTCAACTAAATAGTTAAAAAAAAAAATCAACGTCAAAATAGTTCTAGAAACTAAAAGTTGATGGTAATTCTTCTCAACATAATGTCATAGTCTCAGTTTCCAAATAAAACAAGAAAAGTACTTATTCCAAACGCCAAACAACTTAGCTACTTAGTCAAAAAAAACAAATCATATATTCATTAAAAAGCTACGCATAATTACAGTGATTTTGCAAAGCATTTCCAATAATGCATAAATTTAGGCAATACTTCAAAGCCATGTGTGCTGAAAACTGATTCTTAACCAATGCTTTAAGAAATGAAAAGAGAAGAGAACCTTTTTTTTTTAACCCTTCAATGAATCAAGTTTAGTTAAAAATCACAATCAAACTTTGACACTTTGAATAAGAAGATATTGTGTAGGAGTTACTTCATGCGTGCATGACTAGACTTGTATTTGATGTTAAAATTACAACTAAAAGATGGTGAAAAGTTTTTCCTAGTTAACTAGGGTTTAGGGCTTACAAAGGCTAAGAGCATTCTTCATGAATTTGCTTTAAGTATCTAATGACCAATCATAGATATAGTTGAAATTTTTGTTTTTACATGTCTATTAAATCATCTAGAAGTAAGGACTAAGATTTTTATATATTTTCCTTTAAATATAGTTGTATATGGACGACAAAGTCTGCGTTGAAATACTCCTTTGGATTTTATTTATATGTCCCTTTTCAAAAATTTATTTTATTTTTTATATGTCCATTAAAAAAATCTATGAAGCATTACATAGGTTTTTTCCCAAATTAACCTTTATATTTTATTATACTCATATATTTTCCAATATTTTTTGGAAAATTAAAAAAATATTTTGAAATATGAAATAAAAGATATAATTAGAGTAGAGAGAGAAAGTAATGGAATTTTAATGGAGTTTTTAATGAGGATAATTTTGAAAAATTGGTACAATTTTTTATAAATTTAATGAGATCAATTAATTTATTCGACTTTTTTTAAGGGGCATGAATTAATTAAAGTAGACATATAAATAAATCTCAAGGGAGTACATTGACATGGTTTTTAGTCCATTTATTTGTAAATGAAAAAAAATCAGACAAGATATATATATATATATATAATCATGTTTTACCTTAAATATCATATACGTTCTTGATTCCATCCAAATCATGTACAAGGAAACAGGAAAAGATTCTCCCCCCTTAGAAGAACAATTTACGAAGTTGATACTTTTCTGTTTTTGATATGATATATATATAAAAAAAAATGTGAGAAAATAGTCCTCTCTTTAAGATGGAGTATCATCAAAGAGTTGCTTCACCTAATTTCTGCCTAAAAATGTTCATGGTGAAATATGATACCTCTTTAGGAGGATTTGATGGGACCCAATGCTATGCCTTCAGTTTCTTATGAAAAAGTTGCACCCATATTTTTATATTAAAAAAATGGAATATATATTTATGTAAAAATAAATTTATTACATTTAATCCTTTGATAGATCGTGATCGTGAGCTAGAAAAACTCTCATGTATATATATATATATATATATATATATAGAGAGAGAGAGAGAGAGAGAGAAAGTTGATGAATAACAAAATTAAAAAACAAATGAGTAAATGAGCTTAGAAAAAAAAAAAAAACAACAGAGAATAATAATCCACTGGAAGTGAAAACAACTATTTAAAAATAAGAGAAAAACTAAAAATAACTAAATAAAATGAAAAAACAGAAGACCCAAAACACAAAAAGAGTCTCCTTATCGGGTACAAAAGCGTGCTTAGTTTTGCTAATTGACCACTATATCTAAAACCTGCTCGTAAATGTTGCATTTGTCTCTCGTAGGAGATTATGGGAATTAAATGTTTTTTTTCATAGCATCAACAGAAAACTCTAAATTTATCTTTAACTATAAGAGCTACAAACATCAAAAGAGGAACATGTAACTAATTCAAAAAAGAAAATAACACAAAAAATAGCATCTTAAAATTGAAAAAATTTTCATTTCTCCTGACCCAAATATGTTACTGAACAATTTCAGCTAGAAAATATTTGTATTTGGTTACTTTTAAGCTTTCAACATGCTCCTAAGCTCACCATCAAAATAACATGCATAACATATCAAATAGAGAGAAATTAGAGAGTTAACTAATTTTATTCATAAAAATACATTCATGCATGCATGATCCATGTACAAATAAAGCTGCAAGATTAAGAGTGCATATATGTGGTCGATCTGTTGACACAGGAAACAGATATACATATATATATATTATTCTCAGTGGAATTGTGCACGTCTTCATAGCGATTAAAAAATGGTGCACCACTAATGCTCTGCTAGATGTCTCCATGGCAGGACCTTAATGTCCCATCTCCAAATTAAGCTTTTAACTTTCAGCCATGACTAGACCCAACGACATGAAGATGATGAAAAGGCATTTGCTACAAAGGATTAGGGTTTTCATGCATGTGTATACGTGTCATGGAGGAGATGAAAGTTTCATGTGGGTGGGCTGTCAAAGCCATGCAAGAAGAGACATGTGGCTTCATGTGTTAGAGTGAAGTGAACAAATTAACAACAAAGAAAGAGAGCAGAATGGACAAACATCATTTCCTCTCCACTTTTTGGTTAATGTTTTCAAGAGTTTTGGACTGTAAGAAAGTGTGAAGAAAGAGTGAAAAAGTTGAAAAGATGTTCTCGTTCTTTCTTGTTTCTATTATTGCTTCTTTTTTTTGTCACCAAGCTAGCTATTACAAAACACGTATATTGAATAATGGAAGACTTATTTGCCCTTTAATACCCTTTGTATTGAGCCTTTTTTTATTATATTTTTAATTAAATATATAGAGGGTTAATTCTATGTATATACAACGGTTCTATTGTACATATACATAGTTTAGTTTATCTATTTATGTTAAAAAAAATTCTAAATCTCGTCATAATTAAGATAATTAATTCATACATCACATAATTAATACATACGTCTTGACTCTGTAGTTGTATCACAAAAATATCCGTATAAATTACAACTGTTGTGTCATCTTTCACTTGTAGTGGACTCTTTGTAATTTACTTTATTGTTGTAGTCCAGCTCTTTTTATTTTATTGTATCTTTATTGTTTTCTTATTTGTTTGTATTCTCATTTCTATTAATAAAGTATCATTTATTTTTTTATTTAATTATTTATACTTATTTTTAATTAACATGGGTGGATGTTTCATGTTTGTTTTATTATTTTATCTATCACATTATATAATTGATTGCATATGGCAATCCTTTATTCCATTCATATTTTTATTCTCAAAATGATGTTATATATTTGATAGATATTTGCAAATTTTAAATTATGTGGCTATGAATTAAAGGCAATTGCATTGTAATTGTGAAAAATGGTAAACTTTGGGAAATGGCAATTTGCAAGTCCTCTCACAAATTGATTCTAAATTAATTGGCTACATTTCTATATAATCTTAATAAATAGAGTTTATATATATATACTTGAGTTAAAAACCAACTATTTATTATCATTTTAGATTTTAAAAAATATAAAAAAATTAGCACACATCTGTTTTTAGCTTTAAACTTATAAGATTTTGGGAATAATTAAGTACATGTACAATGGATAGTCTTTTTATATGATTGGTTCATAAAAAAGTAATAACCATAGGTTTACCTAACTTAATATATTTATGATTTTAGCGAGAACTTAGGCTGATAGCTAGGTGCGTGTATGAACTAGTTTGAAGACATTGAAATATTTGGAAATTTTATATAAACATGAATTTTAATTGGTCTTTCTACTTAAACGTTATGTTTCACAATCTAAAATATTAAATGATAGGCATCTTCCAACATTATTTGTTGGTAAACAATCAAAATCAAAGCGTGCCAAATTAGAATTATTAACATATTATTGTTAATTAAACAATGTTGACCAAGGGGTAAAGACTAAAAAAAAAATTAATGGATCAATAAACTTAACATCACCAAGATTTTAATGTGTTTTGATGTGATTGTTTACAGTGACTAGTTATAATTAGGTTATTTGTATGTGTAAGTCTAACCGTTGATTAATGCCTCATGTTAAACTTCTTTATAAATTAATTATTTCAAATATTTTGTTATTATAAAGGCAAATTGAGTCATTTAACACACATTAGTCTCGTTGCACTTAATTACATGAACTTGTGTCAACTTGTGCAAAACTTGATAAATAATAATTAGCTTTTGGTAAATTGATTATATTTTATTATTATTATTATTGCTTATTTTAACCCACCGTTTTTCCATGTCACTTACACCATTTATAATTAGTAATTAATTAAATTTTATTATACTTTAATTTCTTCTTACACTTTTTTAATAGAAAAATAAAAAGATAAACTTATTATCATCATATAAAAATTTATTTTATTAGAATTAAATAGAAGAGTTTTATTAATGTATTGACACACACACACACACTCTCTCTCTCTCTCTCTCTCCATGTCTCTGTCTCTCTCTGTATTTATATATAGATATAAGCATGTACTTTATTCTGATTAGAAAACCTTGGAAATCTAAATATTCCAATTACCTTTTCCTAAAGAAAACAAATCACATACTAATTTGAGGCCAAAAATGGAAATTTCTTCACTTTGTAATAAATATCATATTTATTAATCATGCTCCAAGAAAAGGAGCAGCTGGTTGGGGCTTGGGCCGTCTGTTTACTTGTTTTCGGTGGGCCGTGTGCAGTGGCTGTTACTGTCATCACATTCACCAACCCACGCGCCGCAATTCTATTGGCCGACAAGCCCTCCACCACTGGGCCCAATAATAATACACGTGAGGAAATGTACAGGTGGCGGCCTGTCAATCAAGAAGTACTAGATAGTTCCACACTACATCACAGCCTTTTCCCAGATCTCAACGTGGATTTATTTTTTGTCCGTTTCTGTCCCCCACCTCAGACACAACTATAAAACCACCTTCGCCTCTATACCAAACTACTCAAAAACAGAGCAAAACAGAGCAAAACAGAGCAGCCTCTTCAACTTATTCCCTCTTCTTCTTTTCTCTCCATTTCTCTCTGAATTTTTACAATTGGTCTCATTTGAGTGATTTGGGTGAAGGACAAGTGATGACGAAGAACGTGGCCGTGCCGGAGATGACCCAAAACTCATCTAAGCCGATGCAATACCCGCCTCTCGAAGCGGGAATGCCGGCGCTAGCTATCCCATTCACAAGAGATTTCTTGCTCATTTAGAGGTTTGTAACCATGGTGTTACGCCAAATGCATGGATAGACTCTATGAAAGTTTCGTCTCCAACGCAAGCCATGTCTGTGTCACACTGGTAGATGAGGCCTACATTGCTTGGACTGTGAGTTTTCAATTCATAGTTTATCTTTCTTTTCGTAATATGATCTTTTTCTTTTAGTAATTGAGCTTGATTTTGTTAGCAGACGAGATACCCATCGGCTTTGGACCGATTCGAAGAAATCATTGGTGCGTCTAAAGGGAAGCAAATAGTTATGTTCTTGGATTATGATGGCACTCTTTCACCGATTGTGAAGATCCTGATAGAGCTTTCATGTCTGATACGGTTGGTTTTCAAACAAATCATCTTCTCTGTTTTGCTTATTAGTCTGTTTGCCTCTGTTTTTTTTTTTCTCCTTTTGTTGATGAAGTTGTTACCATCTTTGGAACCAATTAATAGATGCGAGATGCAGTTAGGGATATCGCAAGCTACTTCCCGACGGCGATCGTAAGCGGTAGATGCCGTGATAAGGTGCATTTTATTTAACCACTCTAGTCATCGTCATCAAAATACAGAATGATTTTGCTTAATGTTTTATCTTTGTTTCCAATACTTCTCTTCAGGTTTATAGTTTTGTAAGATTAGCTGAACTATACTATGCTGGAAGCCATGGAATGGACATTAAAGGCCCAATGAAGGGACCTAAGAACACAAAATCCAAAGTAGGGACTAAATTAATTAATCCTTCTTGCATTTCTCATAACAACTTCAAATTAGATGTAATTTTTCTTTCATCTGTGTTTCAGACAAAAGCAGTGCTCTTTCAACCAGCCAGTGAGTTCCTTCCAATGATCAATGAGGTCAGAGTTTTTCTTAACATTCTAATTAAAAACTAACTTAATTTTTCAGTAAAATCAACAATGCTGCAAAAATTTTCAGGTCTTCAAGACATTATTAAGACAACCAAATCAACTCCTGGTGCCATAGTAGAGAACAACAAGTTCTGTGTCTCAGTTCATTTCCGGTGTGTCGAAGAAAAGGTACATAAATACATACACAAACACATATTGAATATATGATTGCAAGTATATCTCTCAATCTTTCAGAAAAATTGATACACATTAATTTGTCCTTCAAAATTATTTCAGAAATGGAGCTCATTAGCTGAACAAGTTAGATCAGTGCTTAAGGAATATCCCAAGTTAAGAATCACTCAAGGAAGAAGGTGTCCAATCTCTTCAACTTATTCAACATCTGTGCTGTCTTGTTCTCTTATATATTATATACACACATAAAAAAAAATGTTTTCTGACATTTCAGGTGTTAGAGATTCGCCCAACAATTAAATGGGACAAAGGAAAAGCTCTTGAATTCTTGTTAGAATCAATTGGTAAGCTAAAAAAAATATAATATATATATATATATACTAATATTCAAAACAAGTGTTCATTTCAATCGCTTTCTTTCCTTAAAGGATTCGCCAATTGTGATCATGTCTTACCAGTCTACATTGGAGATGATCGTACTGATGAAGACGCATTCAAGGTATAGTCTCACATCAGATGATTAAACAATCGATATCAATATATCTATTTATTTATCTATCTAACATGTAGTTTGTGCAAAGGTTTTGCGTGACAGAGGACAAGGTATCGGCATTCTTGTGTCTAAGTTTCCAAAAGATACAAATGCATCTTATTCTCTTCGAGAACCTACTGAGGTAAGTACTGCTTGTTAATCATCTAATAAGATCAAAATCTAGTATTGTGATTAATTTTGATGTTTTTTTTTCTTTTTAGGTGATGGATTTTTTACATCGTCTCGTGGATTGGAAGCGTAATTCTTAAAAGTTAATTCGGAGGTGTAAATTAAGAAGAGATTCTTGTATTTGAGCTTTTTATCTTATTGTAATTTTTTTTTTCCAAAGTGAATGTTATGTAATGTAAACTCTTTCTTGTTCTGAAGTGTAATGGAATTGATTCATGATAAAAAGAACACAACTGTTCATGGTAAAAAGAAAAGATAGGTATCAAATACCCATGAATTTAATTTTACATCATTCAATACATATGAATGCATGCAAGCATATTTCTAATTTTTTTTTTTTTTGAGATTGTAAAGTAATATTAATCAATTAAAGAATGCTGTTTTATATCACTTTCTTTTGACCATCCCTACATTTTCATAGTGGTATTTCATTCCTCTCTCAATCGAGAATTCGAATCCTATGTATCTGATTTATCCATAATTATAAAAAAAAAACATTTTTTTTATTTTTGTAAAGCAGGGTTATGTTCTCCCGTGTATACACATGAGAGCTAAGTTCTATAACACTCAGAGATTAAACCTACTTTTTTAATAAAATAATTTATAATGCAAAGGACTTGATGTCAACTGGCGAAACAATGATCAGAATAACAATAAAATTTAACACTAATATCAAACATACATATAATATACTATATATAAACCTAATAACTTAAGTAAACCTAACACATCTAACATGACCAGGGGGCAGTTGAAGTTAAGCATCAATCAACAACATGTGAGTGGTTTTCAGTACTTTTGGTGGGAGACCATATGACAATATAACTCATTTCTTATTGAAACCAAATTATGTATTATGTCTAAGGACTCATTCAATTTCAATCACTTCATGTTCTCTTTCAACCAAACATGTCAATGTGATCAACAAAAAACCATCAACATGAAATGATGAACTTGTCTTGAATCTCAACGTCATGTCTGATTTAATGGATGAATAGAAAGCACCAGTGTTTTATATTCAACCAAACATGTCAATGTGATCCACAAAACCCATTAATTAACATGAAATTAATGATGAACTTGTCTTGAATCTCTACTTCATGTCTGATTTAATGGATGAATAGAAAGCATCACTGTTTATAATAAACCTATCCACATAACATGCATAGTGCTATGAATTTTTATTAATATTATTATTAATATCAAGTGGAACTATATA